>JASVEL010012890.1:0-532016 GCA_032618575.1 Nicotiana noctiflora | reverse complement strand
TTCTAAACAAAATTTTATAACTATTCGACGATATTCGTTTAATCGATTATAACACCTAGAATCGATAACACACAATCGACTAGATAAGATTTTGATTCCACAGCATCTCGGATTCCACAGTGTCTCGGGAGAGAACAAGGTAATGTAGGAACATGGTTCGACTTTGATAATCGAATCGCATATGCGCACTCAATCACAAATATCATCATACAATCAAACAGAAGCAAATCGATCGACCAAATAAAAGGGTCTATTGGGGATGAAGAATGAAAATTTGAAATACCCAAGCATTGATTTTAAACAAACAATACAAGAATAAATAAAAAAGAAGAAGAAACAATACCTTAAGATAAAGAAATCGGCACCTAACGGGCTTGAGCCAATCTTGGGTTTTGACTCGAATTTGCACTTTTTGAAGTCGAACGGACCTTAATCGAAGTATTTCCAACCGAAAATACTCCGACTAAGGTCTATTAGACCCCAAATCCCTAATTAATTGGACAAATTTTACCAATTGAATTTTAGGGTTCTTGACCGGTTCTTTGATCTAATATTCGAAAGGCTTGGTTGAGATTCGAATAAAACGGTTTGTGGTTTTAGGTAGAGGGGAAGGAGGGGAGTTCGTGGTGTTGTTTTGGTGGCCGGCGGCATTGTTGCCGCCGGGTTTTCAGGCGAGGGGAAGGAGGGCGGCGGCTAGGGTTTGCCGTCTCTTGAAGAGACGGTATTGAAGGATCGTTTGGTGAGGAATGAATGAGAAACATAAGTTTTGGGGGGTCTTTAGCTGGGTTAAGTGTGGGATTTAATCTCGACCGTTGGATCATGATGATCAACGGTCCAGATTAATTCGAAGGCAAACAAACGGTGCAGGGGACCGGGTATTATTGGGCTGGATTTTGATTTTGGGCTTGCTTGATTTAATTAGATTTGGCCCAATCCTTTTCTTCTTTGATTATTGATTTTAGCTCCTAATTAAAACAAAACAAAAAATGCTAATTACACTTACAAAAATCAAATAAACATTACAAAAGTATTAATTAAGTTACACTCGATTTAAACATCAATTAAAATAAATCACACCATTTTGATATTAAACACTAAAAAATGCAAAAAATACATATTTTTTGTAATTTTCTATTTTTGTAAAATACTTGATTACTTTTAATGAATCATAAATAAAAATGTGACGTATTTTTGTATTTTTCATTAATTAAACAAATAAACATGGACACACAAATCTGCAAACAATAAGAAAAATAACATAAAGTCCACAAATATTGCCAACAACGCAAAACTCTTTTATTTTGAATTTTTGGGAGTAAATCTTTCGTAGGGCAAAAATTACGTGCTCACAATGATTACCATTTATTAAAATCCATTGGAATCCAAGTTGGCAATAGGATTAACCTTTGATAATGATTTGCCAAATTCTAGATTGAGAAGAAATGATAGTCTTATAATATCGTAAATGACTATGAATTAGTACATTAGCCCAAAGTTGAGTAGGATTTTGAAAAAGTCTCCATGCCAAACTAGCAGGTAAAGCATTATTTTTAGTACGAAGATTTTGAATACCTAAACCTCCAAGAGCCAAAGGCTGGGTTACAATGGTCCATTTTAAAAGATGAAGTTTTTTCTTATATGGAGTAGAACCCCATAGAAAGTTCCTTTGGTATGTATTAAGTAAGGTAATAATAGAATGAGGAATGTTAATAAATTGCATTACAAAGGCTATTCAAAGTAGAACGAATAAGAGTTTGTCTTCCCGCTTTAGTTAGAAAATGAGTTTTCCACCCAGCTAATTTTGATTTAAACTTGTCTAATAAGAACTGGAAATTTCTTTTTAAAGGTTTCGAAGTAAAAATGGGAAAACCCAAGTATTGGCCAAACTTAGTACACTCTTTTATGTTAAACAAATGCTGTAAATCAAGCTTTAGGTAATTAAGGCAATTTTTTGAGAAATTGTTTTTTGACTTGTCTAAATTAATAGTTTGTCCCGAATAAGTACTAAAAGAAGTAATAGTATTAATAATAGAATGACAAGATTTTGGAGTAATTTTAGAGAATAAAATTATATCATCCGCAAAGAACAGATGAGATAATTGGGGTCCTTTTTTCCCAATAGAAATAGGGTGCCAAATATTATAGTCTACTTCTAAATTTATTTTCCTAGAGAACATTTCGAGACATAGAATAAATATATAAGGTGAAAGAGGGTCACCTTGTCGTATTCCTCTTGTAGGGTAAAAAAATCAGTTGACTTACCATTGATAAGGATTTGTAGTAGAAGTGGTTGTAATACAAGACATTATTAAATTGCTAATATTAATAGGGAAATTAAGATTATGTAAAGTATTGTAAATAAAAGACCATTCGAGTTTATCAAAAGCTTTTTCAAGGTCTAGTTTAAGAAGCATATTATAATTCTTACCCTTCATTTTTGCCACACGATTTAACAGCTCTTGAACAATAATAGCATTATCAGATGCTCGTCTATTTTTTTGAAAACTAGATTGGGTTTGATCAATAAGATGATCAAGAATAGGCTTAAGTCTATTTACAATTATCTTTGTAATAATTTTGTAAATAGTATTACAAAGATTGATTGGTCGATATTGAGCTATAGTAGCAGCATGTTCTTTTTTAGGAATTAGACAAATATACGTAGTATTTATAGTAGGATCTATTTTGGATTCCCTAAAAGCCTGATGACAAAGAGCTTTTACAGAACTTCCTACAATATGCCAATATTTTTGGGGAAACACTGGATGTAGGCCATCAGGGCCTGATGCATTTAAAAGGTTGGAACGAATGTAAGGCATTAGTAATTTCAATATCATGAAGAGGCCTATCTAACATAGATTGCTCAATTTGTGTAACAATATTGGTTGGAAAAATGGTTGAACTAATTTTGGAAAAAGACTGTTGCGTAGTAAAAAGGTTAGTATAATAAGAGGTAATATCATTTTGTATTTGAAGAGGATTTGTAATCCAATTCTCTTCCAAGTCTTGAATAGCTATTATACGATTATTTCGTCGTCTATTTAAAGTGGTTAAATGAAAAAACTTGGTGTTTGCGTCACCATCATTTAGCCAATTTATGCGTGATTTTAATTTCCAGAAATCTTCTTCTAACTTAAGAATATGATTAAAATCTTGAATATGATCAATTTCTAAACTATAGAGAAATGAGCTAGTAGGATAATGAATTGAAGCTTGTATACCAGAAAGTCTAGCTAATATCATCCTTTTACGCTTAAAAATATTTCCAAAAATATTTTTATTCCAAATTTGGACAGAATCTCTAAAATAATTTATGGCAGGTATTAGAAGATTATTTTCTGTCCAAGCTTGTTTTATCACGGATTCTAACGAAGGGTGAGTAGTCCAAATGGACTCAAACTATTAGACTGTTCATATATATATACGATATCTTAAACTTATTTATTATGTTTGTCGAAGTTTTTCTATTTACATAAACTAACTAAAGTTTTTTTTTAGAAAATAAATATAAATCCACTCAAAATGAACAATTCGTCTACAACTTGAATATAATTTTTTTTTTATCCAGAAATTCGATCAAAGGATACAATTTAACATATACAACGTGTATATAATAATGTTAATTATATATATTTTGTATGACATTTTTACACCTGTAAAAAATATATACAATTTATTATAAGTATTCTTTCTCGAGTCTTAATATAAAATTCTAACTAAAACCAACTCGAGTCTTCACGTTCAAAATTGAGATATAAAATCAAAAAATATTTTTAATTATTTGCAACAAAAATACCAGAAAAACAAAAACATGTAATGTGAATTGTGAAGCAAAAGAATAAGAAAAACACATTATCCTTCATAGTAATTACAGCATGTAGCCACGTGACCCTAATTTAAGTTTCTCGAACAATGCAAAACCTGTATACGTCCAATTCTTCGTGGTGAGTTTTTATTAGTCGGAGTGGAAGGTACAGATGAAAGGGGTTATTACTGTAAATCAAATTTACAGTATCAGACAAAAATTGGTGATGCTTTAACTGTAACTGGCCCATATGTTCTGCTGATTATAAGCAGAAAGTCTGGTGTCCTTTGTACTCTGATGTTATGTTGTAACCACCAAAATAGAAAAATCGACAAATAAAAAGAAAATCTCTTTGCATTTCCTATGCACCCAAAAAATTAAAAAGAGAGCCATATTCACATATTGCCCAGTTAAAAATAAAATAAAGAAAATTCTTCTTGATAATTAATAAAAATAGATAAAAGAAAGAGTTGTCTCTGTATAACCTAAAGGCCATATGTTCGAGCGTTGGAACCAACATGCATCAGAGTAGGCTATCTATATCATGCCCCATTGCGATATGATCCTTCTTCGGTTCCCATGCAAATATTATATACTTTATACCAGTGGCGGAGACAGAACCTTTATAAAAGGTGTTCAAAAAAAAATTGTAGCTAGTGGGAATAGAACTCATAACCTTATATAAATTTTGAACACCCTTAACCACTAAACTACACTTTTGAATAGTGTTAAGGGTGTTCAAAATTTAATATATAGAGGTAAAAAATAAATTTTACCTTATATAGACAGTATAATTTTTCGGCGAAGGGTGTTCGGGTGAACACCCTTGGGCCCCTAAATCCTCCACTGCTTTGTACACCAGATTACCTTTAAAGTAAGAATATACTGTACTATGTATGCTGATGTACATGGCAATAAATTTATTTTATTTTAGAAGTCAAAGTATAACATGGGAAATCAGTATATCATACAGTATCACCTAATATGCCAACTACTCCAAAGGAAAAACTTCAATCCTTGTTAAGCAAAAGCATTTTTTTTAGTACACCAACAAATTCTTTGTCTATAGATCCCTACCAAACTAGTATTATAATTGTGTCTTGCACAATCAGTAACATCATTAGCTTTCTTGTCTCCATCAACCCTTTTCACTTTCTTCAATTTGAAGGGAAAACAATAGTATAGTATTTTTTTAGTTTTTAAGGGAAATGGAAATTCTGGTCCTAGAATATAAAGTTCTTAAGTAATTCTTAACTCTATTCATGCAAAATTAGTGCCACTATATAATATTAAGAATAATAACAATAACAATAAATCCAATATAATTTTACAAGTAGGTTTTTTGGAGCGTAGAAGTGACAAAATGATTAAAAGAAATAGTTATTCACTCATATTATCGATTAAAAAATAGGTTAATTAGATAATAATTTTTTTTAAAACGGATCGAATATGGATAAGAATCATGTTATCCACTTAGAAAATGGTTAACCAATTAATAACTAATGTGTTTAACTTTTATATTTGTAAAGCATCAAATAAGGGGTTCCTCATATTTGGGAGACTAGGAATTCTCCCAAAAGTAATTATATTCAAGAAGTTATGGATAATATTGATATCTATATTATACGCCGGATAACACATTTTTTATCTGTCTCAAATACGGGTGGGGTCGATAATTTATCCATTTTTTGAATTACCCGCTTTCAGCCCACTCATATCCAAACCGACCCGCCCGTTTGTACCCACATTGGAACATAATGTACCCTTAACATGAAAAGATAGAAAGATTCTTTTAGATATACATTTAGCTCAAGAAAAGATTAAAAATAAAAAACAATAACAACAAACTATATAATATTAGAACATACACCAAATACATAGTTATTTTATAGTGTGCTCCTACCTTCCTTTTCTATATGTATTAGCAGTTTCTTTCTTAATTAGTTAGAAGCTGGTATGACAAACTAAATTTAATCATTTAGCCTTTCTTTAATAAAAAAAATAAAATAAGTCCCTTTGAGCTCTTCTTTCCATTATTAATATTTCATACTCCTATTTTATATAACACTTCTTCCATGTTCCCAAGCCAAAAATCTTGGAAATCCTCACCCCATCTCTCCTAAAACTCATATTTTCTCTTTTTTTTTTTTTTTTTTCACTCTCATCCTGGATTCTTCTCCCAAAGAAAAAATGAGATCCAAAAGCCAAAACCCCATTAATTATAAGCTCATTCTCATTGGTTTTTTCTTGGTTTTTCTTCTCTTTTTAGTACTAAGATCAACTTTTTCACCTTCTCCTCCTCAACAAACTCAATCTTCATCTTTAATTCACCCTTCAAACTCATCAGAAGATCAAGAAAATACAGAAGATAAGCTCTCCTCTTCTTGTCCTTTAACACAAACATGCAACAAAATCTCCCCATCATTAGCAAATGCTTTAGTACACTATGCAACATCAAATGTAACCCCACAACAAACAATCAAAGAAATCTCAGTTTCCTTAAGAGTTCTTGAAAAAAAATCACCTTGTAATTTCTTAGTCTTTGGCTTAGGTCATGACAGTTTAATGTGGACAGCACTTAACCATGGTGGCCGCACAGTTTTTCTTGAAGAAGACAAGTCATGGATAGAGCAAATACAAAGCCAATTACCAAATCTTGAATCACACCATGTTGTTTATGATACAAGAATAACTCAAGCTGATGAACTAATGGAAATTGGAATGAGTAATGAAGATTGTAAGAAAGTAACAGATCCAAGATTGTCTAAATGTCAACTTACTTTAAAAGGGTTGCCAAAACAAGTGTTGGAAATTGATTGGGATTTAATTATGGTTGATGCACCAACTGGTTGGCATGATGGTGCACCAGGTAGAATGAGTGCAATTTACACGGCTGGTTTGATTGCTAGGAATAAAGAAAATGGAGAAACTGATGTGTTTGTACATGATGTTGATAGAGTTGTTGAAGATCAATTTTCAAAGGCTTTTCTTTGTGAAGGGTATTTGGTTGAACAAGAAGGGAGGATTAGGCATTTCAATATTCCTAGTCATAAGGCACGTTTGGGTAGACCTTTTTGTCCTTAAAATTTAAGAGGTATTTCAAGATTTCATTTTATTTTCCCACTTTACTATAATTTCCCTGACAATAAATTTCCCCCCTACCCATCCCCATTGGTGGCTGAGATGGAAATCTTGGAGCAACGGTGCAGTGTCTTCCGTGTGGTCACGAGTTTGAACCGTGAAATCAGCCTTTGATGTTTGTATTAGGGATTTAGTGTAAGTTGTCTTCCTTACATTCTCAGGGGTGCTACTCTTTTCCGACCAGCCTGAATACGGATTATATACAAGTGTCCTTTCCTTTGCTACATGCATTTTATATTTCTTGTTTGATTTGCCTATGGATGTACATTTGAGGGATATGTTTAATTGGTCTTCCTTTGTTATTATTATTCCTTTGATATAAAACAATATAATAATTAAGGGATTGATTTGATGGTGGAAGTTTGATTTTATTTATGAGGCTATGTAATTCTATATAATTTCCTTCCTTCCTTACATTAAAAGTAAACATCAAATTCTATCTAGGACATTTTCTTTTTCCTACTAATTTCTTTTTAGATCTGAATGTCCTCTTGAGGTCATTCAAAACGATCAAGTTGGCTCTCAAAAAAAATAACTACCCTTTCAAATTAAGGAGTAATTTATAGTTGATATTTTAAAGTTATTTAAAAAAAAACATAAATTAGCTACAGTAAAAAACGAAAAATATTAATTAAAAAAACTACATATTCAAGTTTGGGGAATAGTTTCAATTTAGAATTTTAAAATTATTTTAAAAAAATATTATTAAGACAAGTGACATAATCACAAAAACCCAAGTGGCATTGTTAGGACAATAAACTACCTTTTAATCTATCTATATATCTATATATTATTAATAGGAGAGAAAACATTCCTCTTAGTAAGCTATGTGATAGCTTCAGAAAAAGTCACGTGGCATAGTTAATTATTAAATTAGTTATTTAGTTAATAATTCTTTATTGGTTATTCTTTTTGAATTTAAATCTATATCTATATCTATATATTATTAAAAGCAAAGGAAAAAAACCCTCTCATTAAGTCACGTGACAGCTTCAAAAAAAGCCACGTGGCATAGTTAGTTATTAAATTAGTTATTTAGTTAATAATTAATTATTGGTTATTCTTTTTAAATTTAAATATATCTAAAAAAACAAAAATAAAAAACTACCATATATATATATATATATATATATATATATATATATATAATATATATATATCTTATATTAATTAACTATAATAAAAACTATATAAAAATGAAAATCTAAAAATATATCTATATCTATATATTATTAAAAGGAGAGAAAATATCCCTCTCATTAAGCTTTGTGGCAGCTTTAGAAAAAACCACGTGGCATAGTTAGTTATTAAATTATTTATTTAGTTAATAATTAATTATTGGTTATTCTTTTTGAATTTGAATATATCTAAAAACAAAAATAAAAAACTACCATATATATATATATATATATATATATATATATATATATATATATATATATATAGTTTATTTGGAATTTGAGGTGGTGAAGTGAAATAACAGAAAGCTCATTTCACACTTTCTCTTATAAAGTAAAAATATAAAAAATATAAAAAAAATAACAACTCATTCAAATTGGGTGAGATAGTTCCAATTTAGTGTTTAAAAATTATTTTAAAATAAAAAGGCAAAAAAAGTCTATAAAAAATGAAAAAAAGAGAAGAAAAACTACCCATTCAAATTGGGGAAGTAGTTTCAAGTTGGAGTTTTAAAATAAACGAAAAAGAGAAGAAAAACTACCCATTTAAATCAGGGAGTAGTTTCAAGTTGGAGTTTTAAAATAAAAATAGATATCATATAATTAACTATAAATAATATATATATAAAAAAAAAATAACTACCCATTCAAATTGGGTGGCAGTAGTTTCAAGTTGTAGTTTTTAACTTATTTTAAAATAAAAAAGTATATATTATTAAATGAGATAAAAATCCCTCTCATTAACCCACGTGACAGCTTAAGAAAAAGCCACATGGCATAGTTAGTTATTAAATTAGTTATTTAGTTAATAATTAATTATTGGTTATTCTTTTTAAATTTATATATATCTTAAAAAAATTTATATATATATATATATATATATATATATATATATCTATACACTTTAATTACATTAATAAATATAGATATCTTATATTAATTAACTATAATAAAAAACTATATAAAAATAAAAATATAAAAATATATCTATATCTATCTATATATTATTAAAAGGAGAGAACTATCCCTCTCATTAAGCCACGTGGCAGCTTCAGAAAAACCATGTGGCATAGTTAATTATTAAATTAGTTATTGGTTATTCTTTTTGAATTTAAATCTATATCTATATATTATTAAAAGGAGAGGATAAAGCCCTTTCCTTAAGCCAAGTGAAAGTATAAATAAAAGCCATATGGTATATTTAGTTACTAATAAGTTTTTTAGTTAATAATTAGTTAATAGTTATTATATTTGAATTTAAATATCTATAAAAACAAATATATATATATATATATATATATATATTGGTTACTTTATTTTAATTAATAAATATAGATATCTCATAATTAGTTATAATAAGAAAGTTCAAATATATAAATATATAAAAAAATAACCACACATTCAAATTGGATGGGGGTACTTTCAAGTTGGAGTGTTAAAATTATTTAAAAAAAAATAAATATAATAAAAAATAAAAAAGAAGAAGAAAAACTACCCATTCAGATCGGTGATTAGTTTCAAATTGGAGTTCTAAAATGAAAAAATAAATTAAAAAAATAAAAATTACCATTTCAAATTGGGGAATAGTTTCAAGTTGGAGTTTATAATTGTTTTAAAATAAAAAATAAGAATAAATCAATAAAAAGAATTGATTCAAATAGTGGAGCAGTATCTTTCTAATATTCTATATTCTATATATCTTCTATATATTATTAAAAGGAGAGAATAAAATCCTCTCCTTATGCCAAGTGGAAGCCTAAAAAAATCTTATGGAATAATTAGTCAATAACAAAAAAATTATCTATTAAAAATTAAAAAAAAAATTAACTACCTAAATTAACTACTAAAACATTGTTTTGTTTGTTGACTTTCTCTCTCTTTTTCTGAGCCGAGGGTCGGCCGGAAACAGCCTCTCTACCCTCTCGGGTAGCTTTGAAATTTATTTTAAATTATAAAAATATAAAAAAAAATATTGCATCTTGTGACGACCCAAAGGGTCATCACTTATTTAATTAATCATTTCGAGCTTCTGAGGCCTTGAAAACCTCATTCTATGTTGCCTCGATTTGCGTGCACAGTCCGGGCACAAAGCTAAAAAATATTTATGTTGAAATATGTGAAATATGTGAAAAAGTAGAAGAATTTTGATATTAATATTGATATGGTTGACTTTGGTCAACATTTTTGATAAACGGACCCGGATCCGTGATTTGACTATTTCAGAAAATCCGTAGAAAAATATGGAACTTGGGCATATGTCCGGAATTGAAATCCGAGGTCTAGAACCCCGGTAAAAGAATTTTTCTGTTAAATTGTTTTCCGAAAATGTTTAAGGAAAATGAAACTGAATTTTGATTAAAAGGTACTGGTATCGGGCTCGTATTTTGGTTCCGACGCCCGGTACAGGTCATATATATTGGTTAAGCGCTTCCTGTAAAGTTTGGTTGAAAACGGACGTCGTTTGACGTGTTTCGGCCTTAAATTGGAAAGTTTTGAAATTATGGAATTTTAAAGAATTCTTGAGTTTTAAGGCTCAATTCATTGATTTTGATGTTATTTTAGCGATTTGATCGCGCGAGCAAGTTCGTATGATGTTTTTGAGTTAGTGTACATATTTGGTTTGGAGCCCCGAGGGCTCGAAAGTGTTTCAGAAGTGGTTCGGGGTGTTTTTGGACTTAGAAAACTGGCAGATTTTCTGCAATTTTTACACAGACATTTTACACTACGCGATCGCGGCCTTGTACACGCGATCGCACTGCCTTGTCAAATTACTCAACGCGATCGCAGCTGTCTGCACGCGATCGCGAAGTTTTCTGTCCTTCTTCAACGCGATCGCAGCCGTCTGCACGCGATCGCGTAGCCTTCCGTCCTTCTTCAACGAGATCGCAGCCGTCTGCACGCGATCGCGTAGCTTTCCGTTTTCCTTCAACGCGATCGCGACACTTTTCACGCGATCGCGTAGTACAAATGAGCCACCCAGCGAAATTCTTCTACGCGATCGCAACATTGTCCACGCGATCGCGTAGTGTTGAATATTTGCCTTCCGCGATCGCGACCCAATTCACGCGATCACGTAGAACAAAATTTCGCCCAGTGAATTTAAGACAGAAAACAGAACAGAAACGGGATAAAAATCTCATATTTCTATTCAAACTGTCACGACCCGAATTTTCCCCCAACATCGGGATGGTGATGGCGCCTACTCGTGGTAGCTAGGCAAGCCAATGTATTCATACTATCCTGTTTTTAACACAATTTCAATTAAATAAATGCGGAATACTTTATAGAAATAGTATTAAGCAGTTTCAAGGTAAAACCATACTGAAATCCTCTACCCAAGACTTGGAGTCACCAACTCACAAACTACTATGGAATACTACACATAAAAGTCTGAAGGAAATATAACATAATTCCGTTTGTCTCGGAACAATGAGACTACAGCTATTAACATAAATAAAGAAAGAGACGCCGGGCCTGCGGACGTCTGCAAGCTACCTCGGTCTCAAATGTGATCAACTCCCACGCAATCTATTTACTGCTGCTGCTGCTCCTGATCGTAACCTGGACCCGTGCAAAAACGCACAGAAGTGTAGCATCAGCACAACCGACCCCATGTGCTGGTAAGTGCCTGGCCTATCCCGGCGAAGTAGTGACAAGCCTAGGACCAGACACCCACATAAACCTGTGCAATTCAATATATATATATATGTACCACAAAATAACAAGAAATAATCAAGTATTAACACCATAAGAAATATCTTAAAGAATTCAACAATTAACCACAGTTAATAATTTCACAAGGAAAAACAAAGTGTAATGTAAACACAAGTAATATCAATTCAAGAAATAGCAAACAGTTGCACGGCATCACCCTTCGTGCTTTTACTCTCATCCTCACCAAATAAGCAAATAAAGTACACGGCATCACCCTTCGTGCTTTTACTCTCATCCTCACATCCATGGTACGACATGATCCTTCGTACATGGTTCAATAATAGGGCACGACATGATCCTTCGTGCATAAATAAATAAATAAATATGGCACGGCATCACCCTTCGTGCATTATCACTCTTCCTCACCCAAATAACAATCAAATAAGTTCACAAGGAAAACAAGGTATAATGGAAACACAAGTAATATCAAGTCAAGAAATGGCAAACAATTTTACGGCATCACCCAAATAAAATATAATGGAAAAACAAGTAATATCAAGTCAAGGAATAGCAAACAATTGCACGGCATCACCCTTCGTGCTTTTACTCTCATCCTCACCAAATAAACAAATAAAGTACACGGCATCACCCTTCGTGCTTTTACTCTCATCCTCACATCCATAGTACGGCATGATCCTTCGTACATGGTTCAATAACGGGGGGCACGGCATGATCCTTCGTGCATAATCAAAAATAAACATGGCACGGCATTAACCTTCGTGCATAAATAAATAAAACATGGCACGGCATCACCCTTCGTGCATTATCACTCTTCCTCACCCAAATAACAATCACAGTTAAGGGTAAAGAAAGAAACAGTAATTCATAATCCGTCCCATCAAGGGCAATCAATAATAATCTTCACAACAAGTCCCAACAAGGGAGAACGATAACAATTCATCTGCAATATATCTCCAAATAATTATTTTCCAACGACTCACGGTCATACTAGACGCCAGTGTATGGATACTCGTCACCACAGACCCATACACCGCACTCGATCACATAACACATAACACATAATCCTATTCCCTCAAGCTAGGATAGAACAAACACTTACCTCGAATGCTTATGAACAATCCAATCCGTGGAAATGTCTTTTCTTTCAATTTGGCTCCAATCCAACCGTATCTATACACAATTGATTTAATATCATCAATTCTACTCAACAAACTAATTCTTAATACCAAATACCACTTTTACAACATTCTGCCATGAATAGTAAATTTCAACCCCGGGCCCACATGGTCGGAATTCGGGGTTAGGACCAAAATCCGGTTACCCATCCCCCACGAGTTCATGTATATAATTTGTTTCAAAATCGGACCTCAATTCGAGGTCCAATTCCCCAATTTATGAAAAACCCTATTTTCTAACAAAAACAAGAATTTTACCATGAAAATCATTGATTTCTTATGAAAAACATGTTTAATGATGTTAGGAATTGAAAGAATTAAGTAAAAAGTGACTTACAATCGTTTTGATGAAGAAGAAATCCTTGAAGAGTCGCAAATGGGTGTTTTGGTTTTGTGAAAAATGAAGAAATGACTGAAATTCGTGTTTTTCAGGTCTCTGTGTTCGCATTTGCGAACCCCGACCAATTTCTGGAGTTTGAAAAATAAGCTAAGGGTGGGAAGTTCGCATTTGCGAACATCTCGCATTTGCGAACTAATGTTCGCATTTGCGAACACATGCTGTATAAGGCAGTGTTCGCATTTGCGAACAATGGTTCGCATTTGCGAACCAAGGCAGTCACTGGGACGTTCGCATTTGCGAACAATGGTTCGCATTTGCGAACCAAGGCAGCACTGGGGACCTTCGCAAATGCGAACAATTGTTCGCATTTGCGAACAAGGCTGGCTTCGCATTTGCGATCAAGGTTCGCATTTGCGAGCCTTGCCTTACACTGTCCCCTTCGCAATTGCGAGAAATTCTTCGCAATTGCGAAGCCAACAACTGGGTGAAAAAAAACAGCAGTTCAAAATTCAGAATTTCATCCAACGGCCTATCAAATCTTTACCCGAGCCCTCCGGGCTCCAAACCAAACATGTACACAACCTCAAAAACACATTATGGACTTGTTCGTGCGATCATATCGCCCATATCACTTCGTTTTAATCAAATCGAGCCTCAAACTCATGATTTTCATACTTTTGATTTTCAAAACTTCTTAACTTGGAACTCAAGGTCCAAAACATCTCAAACGACATCCAAATGTCACCAAACTTTACAGAAATCACATATATAATATTTAAGACTTGTACCGGGCGTCGGAACCAAAATACGAGCCCGATACCAAGGTCTATTAATTTATTTCCTTTAATAATTGCATCAAAAACAATTTCACATAAAAATTCATAACTTGGGCTCTAGGCCTCAGGAATTCGACTCCGGACACATGTCCAAGTCCCATATTTTCCTACGGACCTCTCGGGACCATCCAATCTCGGGTCCGGATCCGTTTACCAAAAATGTTGACCGAAGTCAACCATATCAATATTAATATCATTTTTATCCAAATTTCTCATAGAATTCATATTTTCTATCACAAAATCTTTCCGGCTACATGCTCGGATCGTGCACGTAAATCGAGGCAACATAGAATGAGGTTTTCAAGGCCTCGGAAGCTCGAAATTATTAATAAAATAAGTGATGACCCTTTGGGTCGTCACAATAGATCAGGATTGAAACGTGATGGGTTTAAGATCTACCCCAGGTTCCTTCGAACCAAGATACAAGGTCAGAGTGCCCATCCTCGAACGAGTCCGTGACCTCGAAGAGCTCGAAGAAACATTGCTAGACCGAATAATAGAAGGCAAAGTATTCGTAGTCGATCGGGTATCATGGCGGCAATCTCGGCATGTATCATAAGATAGATCATTGTCCAATTGGACAGTACTGAAGTCTAACACATGTGTGGGATCGCCGTGGTATCTCCGAAGCATAGATACATGAAAAACCGGATGCACGGCTGATAAGCTAGGCGGCAAAGCTAATCTGTAAGCCACCCCTCCCACTCCGTCTAGAATCTCAAATGGGCCAATATACCTAGGGCTGAGCTTGCCCTTCTTCCCAAACCTCATCACGCCCTTCATAGGCGACACTCGGAGCAATACTCGGTCACCAATCATGAAATCTACATCTCGAACCTTACGATCCGCATAAGTCTTTTGCCTAGACTGAGCTGAACGCAATCTCTCCTGAATAGTCTTGACCTTATCTAAGGCCTCCTGAACTAAGTCCGTACCCAACAACCGAGCCTCTCCCGGTTCAAACCATCCAACTGGTGATCGACATCGCCTACCATACAACGCCTCATACGGAGCCATCCGGATGCTAGATTGGTAGCTGTTATTGTAGGCGAACTCTGCTAATGGTAGAAACTGATCCCACGAGCCTCCGAAATCAATAACACAGGCTCGAAGCATGTCCTTAAGAATCTGAATAGTCCTCTCGGACTGGCCATCCGTCTGAGGATGAAATGCTGTACTCAACTGAACCTGGGTGCCTAACTCCCGCTGGACCGCTCTCCAGAACCGCGAGGTAAACTGCGTACCCCGATCAGAGATAATAGATACTGGCACCCCATGGAGACGAACAATCTCCCTAATGTAAATCTCCGCTAACCTCTCCGACGAGTAGGAGACAGATACTGGAATAAAGTGTGCTGATTTGGTCAGCCTATCAACAATGACCCAAATAGCATCAAATTTCCTCCGAGTCAAAGGAAGTCCGGTAACGAAGTCCATAGTGATCCGCTCCCATTTCCACTCGGGAATTTCAATCCTCTGGAATACACCACCAGGTCTCTGGTGCTCATATTTCACCTGCTGACAATTTAGACACCGAGCGACATACGCAACGATATCTTTCTTCATTCTGCGCCACCAATAGTGTTGCCGTAAGTCCCGGTACATCTTCGCGGCGCCTGGGTGAATAGAATACCGTGAACTGTGGGCCTCTGCTAAGATCAACTCTCGAATCCCTTCGACATTGGGCACACAAACTCGACCCCGCAATTTCAATACCCCATCATCATCTAGATTTACCTGTGTGGCACCTTCCCGCTGTACTGTATCTCTCAACTCACGCAAATGAGGATCATCAAATTGCCTCTCACGGATATGTTCTAATAAAGAAGAACGAGCGACCGTGCAGGCTAACACTCTGCTAGGCTCAGAAATGTCTAATCTCACGAACCGGTTGGCTAAGGCCTGGACATCTAGAGCTAATGGTCTCCGATTGACCGGAATATATGCAAGACTACCCATGCTGGCATACTTTCTACTCAATGCATCGGCCACCACATTGGCCTTACATGGGTGATATAATATAGTAACATCATAGTCTTTTAGCAACTCTAACCATCTCCGCTGTCGTAGATTCAACTCTTTTTGCTTGAACAAGTACCGTAGGCTTTTGTGATTAGTGTACACCTCACATGTCACACCATATAGATAATGCCTCCAGATCTTTAAGGCATGAACCACTGCTGCTAACTCAAGATCATGAACTGGATAATTCTTCTCATGTATCTTTAACTGCCTCGAAGCATAAGCGATAACCTTACCATCCTGCATCAATACCGCTCCAAGCCCCGTACGAGATGCGTCACAATAAACTGTATAAGGCCCTGTACCTGTAGGTAGTACCAACACTGGTGCGGTGGTCAAGGCTGTCTTGAGCTTCTGAAAGCTCGCCTCACACTCCTCTGACCATTGAAACTGGACACCCTTCTGGGTCAACCTGGTCATCGGGGCTGCAATAGAAGAAAACCCCTCTACAAAACGACGGTAGTAACCTCCTAATCCCAAGAAACTCCGGATCTCAGTCACTGAAGCTGGTCGAGGCCAATTCTGGACTGCCTCAATCTTCTTTGGGTCTACCTGAATACCCTCCACAGATATAATGTGACCCAGAAATGCTACCGAACTCAGCCAGAACTCACATTTTGAAAATTTGGCATATAGCTTATTATCTTTCAGAGTCTGAAGAACCACTCTGAGGTGCTGCTCGTGCTCTTCCTGGCTGCGGGAGTACACCAGGATGTCATCTATGAAGACTATCACGAACAGGATCTAAGTAAGGCCTGAATACCCGATTCATCAACTCCATGAATGTTGCTGGGGCATTGGTCAACCCGAAGGACATGACCAAGAACTCATAATGCCCATATCTAGAGCGAAAGGTTGTCTTAGGAATGTCAGCCGCCCTGATCTTCAGCTGATGGTAGCCTGACCTCAAGTCTATCTTAGAGAATACCCTCGCTCCCTGGAGCTGGTCAAACAAATCATCAATCCTCGGCAGTGGATATTTATTTTTGATAGTCACTTTGTTTAACCGCCTGTAATCAATACACATCCGCATCGAGCCATCCTTCTTCTTTACAAATAATACAGGTGCACCCCAGGGGGGAAACACTGGGCCTGATAAAGCCCTTCTCAAGAAGGTCCTGCAACTGATCTTTCAACTCTTTTAACTCCGGCGGGGCCATACGATAGGGTGGAATAGAGATGGGCCGAGTGCCCGGTGCCAAATCAATACAGAAATCAATATCCCTGTCGGGTGGCATGCCCGGCAGGTCTGAAGGAAAAACCTCAGGAAACTCCCGTGCAATAGGGACTGAATCAATGGAAGGAACTTCTGCACTGGAATCACGAACATAAGCCAAATAAGCTAGACACCCCTTCTCGACCATACGTCGAGCCTTAACATAAGAAATAACAGTGCGAACGGAGTGGCTTGAGGTACCCTTCCACTCTAATCGGGGTGATTCTGGCAAGGCTAAGGTGACAATCTTAGCATGACAATCAAGAATAGCATGGTATGGGGACAACCAGTCCATCCCCAATATGACATCAAAATCTACCATATCCAAAAGCAACAGATCAACACGGGTCTCAAGACCCCCAAATATAACTACGCACGAACGATGCACCCGATCGACTACAATGGAGTCACCCACTGGTGTAGCCACATAAGCTGGAATATCCAGAGCATAGCTGGGTATGGCCAAATACGGTGCGAAGTAGGAAGACACATAGGAATATGTAGATCCAGGGTCAAATAATACTGAAGCACCTCTGCCACACACAAGAATAGTACCTGTAATCACGGCATCTGATGCCTCTACCTCTGGCCTGGCTGGTAAAGCATAGAATCGGGGATCTGCACCTCCCCTCTGAGCTGCGTCTCTAGGACGACCATCAACTGGCTGACCTCTACCTCTGGCTGGACGGTCTCTACCTCTACGGTCTCGACCTCCACCTCTAAAATCTCTACCCCCGCCTCTGGCTGGCTGGGCAGGCTGAGGGTCAGCTGGGGCCTGAATCATAGGACGAGGACCTCGCTGCTGAGAGTTGCCCGCTGCTATAGGGCAATTCCTGATAAAATGACCTGGGTCGCCACAACCGTAGCAACTCTTAGACTGATAGGGCTGCTGGCCCTGACGACCTGAATGGCCTCCACGAACGCTCTGAAGAGGCTGAGCACTAATAGGAGACTGGTCTGAATAATACCCCCGAGAACCACGATCACCTGATCCACCCTGCGAAGCCTGAAGGGCGGAATGGAAAGGCCTGGAAGACTGGCCTCTATCAAAGGATTCTCTGCTACCAGAGGAAGAACCACCAAATCTACCTGAATGACGAGGCCTCTTATCCGAAGAATAACCGCCTCCCCTAGCAAGAGCCATCTCAACTCTGCGTGCTGCATTGGCTGCCTCCTGAAATGATATGTCACTCCCCACACCCATAGCCATCTGGAGTCTAATCGGCTGATTAAGCCCATCTATAAATCTGCGGACCCTCTCCCGCTCCGTGGGAAGTATCACCACTGCATGACGAGCCAAGTCAATAAATCTCGTCTCATACTGTGTAACTGTCATAGTGCCCTGATGGAGGCGCTCAAACTGCCTCCGAAGTACATCCCTCTGAGTAGCAGGGAGAAACTTCTCCATAAATAGTTCCGCAAACTGGTCCCATGATAAAGCTGGGGACCCTGCTGGACGAGTCAAGCAATAATCTCTCCACCAAGTCTTGGCGGATCCTGCAAGTCTGAAAGTACAGAAATCAACTCCGTTTGTCTCCACGATCCCCATAGTCTTGAGAATCTCATGACAACTGAATAAAAAGTCCTGAGGATCCTCTGATGCGGCTCCACTGAATGTAGTGGTAAATAGCTTGGAGAACCGATCAAGCCTCCATAACGAATCGAAAGTCATGGCCGCTCCATCGCCGGCATAAGCTGTGGTACCTGACTGAGTGGCCACAGCTGGCTGAATTACTGGTGCCTGAGGCTGAGGAGCTACTGGCTCCGGAGTATGAGCAATAGGAGTCCGGGCCCCTCCTCCAGCCTGAGAAGTGGCTGGGGCAACTGATAATAGACCCGCTCTGGCAATGCTATCCATAAATCCCGCTATTCCGACCAAAGCATCCCGGAGATCCGGGGTAATCAAAGCCTCTCCTGGGACCTGAGCTGGGCCCACTGGAGCTGTTGGAATCGGAACCTCCTCATCAATCTCAATATGAGGCTCCACCTCTGGGGTAGCTGCCTGGGGCTGAGCTCTACCCCTACCACGGCCTCTAGTACGGCCTCGGCCCCTGCCCCTCACAGGAGCTGTCTGGGGCTCGGGCTGCTGGTCAGCGGACGAAGAAGCGCGTGTCCTTACCATCTGCGAAAGGACAGAATAGAAATTCAATCAGTAATTGAGGATTAAGTAGCACGACAAGAAAGAACAAATGAGAGACTTTTTCTTAACTCAATAGACTCTGGAGGACAAGTACGGACGTCTCCGTACCTACCTCTCAAATTCTACTAAGCTTGTTCGTGAGTGGTGAGACCTATGTAACCTAGAGCTCTGATACCAACTTGTCACGACCCGGATTTTCCCCCAATATCGGGATCGTGATGGCGCCTACTCGTGGTAGCTAGGCAAGCCACTTTATTCATACTATCCTGTTTTTAACACAATTTCAATTAAATAAATGCGGAATACTTTATAGAAATAGTATTAAGCAGTTTCAAGGTAAAACCATACTGAAATCCTCTACCCAAGACTTGGAGTCACCAACTCACAAACTACTATGGAATACTACACATAAAAGTCTGAAGGAAATATAACATAATTCTGTTTGTCTCGGAACAATGAGACTACAGCTATTAACATAAATAAAGAAAGAGACGCCGGGCCTGCGGACGTCTGCAAGCTACCTCGGTCTCAAATGTGATCAACTTCCACGCAATCTATTTACTGCTGCTGCTGCTCCTGATCGTTACCTGGACCTGTGCAAAAACGCACAGAAGTGTAGCATCAGCACAACAGACCCCATGTGCTGGTAAGTGCCTGGCCTATCCCGGCGAAGTAGTGACAAGCCTAGGACCAGACACCCACATAAACCTGTGCAATTCAATATATATATATATATGTACCACAAAATAACAAGAAATAATCAAGTATTAACACCATAAGAAATATCTTAAAGAATTCAACAATTAACCACAGTTAATAATTTCACAAGGAAAAACAAAGTGTAATGTAAACACAAGTAATATCAATTCAAGAAATAGCAAACAGTTGCACGGCATCACCCTTCGTGCTTTTACTCTCATCCTCACCAAATAAGCAAATAAAGTACACGGCATCACCCTTCGTGCTTTTACTCTCATCCTCACATCCATGGTACGGCATGATCCTTCGTACATGGTTCAATAATAGGGCACGGCATGATCCTTCGTGCATAAATAAATAAATAAACATGGCACGGCATCACCCTTCGTGCATTATCACTCTTCCTCACCCAAATAACAATCAAATAAGTTCACAAGGAAAACAAGGTATAATGGAAACACAAGTAATATCAAGTCAAGAAATGGCAAACAATTTTACGGCATCACCCAAATAAAATATAATGGAAAAACAAGTAATATCAAGTCAAGGAATAGCAAACAATTGCACGGCATCACCCTTCGTGCTTTTACTCTCATCCTCACCAAATAAACAAATAAAGTACACGGCATCACCCTTCGTGCTTTTACTCTCATCCTCACATCCATAGTACGGCATGATCCTTCGTACATGGTTCAATAACAGGGCACGGCATGATCCTTCGTGCATAATCAAAAATAAACATGGCACGACATTAACCTTCGTGCATAAATAAATAAAACATGGCACGGCATCACCCTTCGTGCATTATCACTCTTCCTCACCCAAATAACAATCACAGTTAAGGGTAAAGAAAGAAACAGTAATTCATAATCCGTCCCATCAAGGGCAATCAATAATAATCTTCACAACAAGTCCCAACAAGGGAGAACGATAACAATTCATCTGCAATATATCTCCAAATAATTATTTTCCAACGACTCACGGTCATACTAGACGCCAGTGTATGGATGCTCGTCACCACAGCCCATACACCGCACTCGATCACATAACACATAACACATAATCCTATTCCCTCAAGCTAGGATAGAACAAACACTTACCTCGAATGCTTATGAACAATCCAATCCGTGGAAATGTCTTTTCTTTCAATTTGGCTCCAATCCAACCGTATCTATACACAATTGATTTAATATCATCAATTCTACTCAACAAACTAATTCTTAATACCAAATACCACTTTTACAACATTCTGGCCATGAATAGTAAATTTCGACTCCGGGCCCACATGGTCGGAATTCGGGGTTAGGACCAAAATCCGATTACCCATCCCCCACGAGTTCATGTATATGATTTGTTTCAAAATCGGACCTCAATTCGAGGTCCAATTCCCCAATTTATGAAAAACCCTATTTTCTAACAAAAACAAGAATTTTACCATGAAAATCATTGATTTCTTATGAAAAACATGTTTAATGATGTTAGGAATTGAAAGAATTAAGTAAAAAGTGACTTACAATCGTTTTGATGAAGAAGAAATCCTTGAAGAGTCGCAAATGGGTGTTTTGGTTTTGTGAAAAATGAAGAAATGACCGAAATTCGTGTTTTTCAGGTCTCTGTGTTCGCATTTGCGAACATGGGTTCGCAATTGCGAACCCCGACCAATTTCTGGAGTTTGAAAAATAAGCTAAGGGTGGGAAGTTCGCATTTGCGAACATTTGTTCGCATTTGCGAACATTTGTTCGCATTTGCGAACATCTCGCATTTGCGAACTAATGTTCGCATTTGCGAACACATGCTGTATAAGGCAGTGTTCGCATTTGCGAACAATGGTTCGCATTTGCGAACCAAGGCGGTCACTGGGACGTTCGCATTTGCGAACAATGGTTCGCATTTGCGAACCAAGGCAGCACTGGGGACCTTCGCAAATGCGAACAATTGTTCGCATTTGCGAACAAGGCCGGCTTCGCATTTGCGATCAAGGTTCGCATTTGCGAGCCTTGCCTTACACTGTCCCCTTCGCAATTGCGAGAAATTCTTCGCAATTGCGAAGCCAACAACTGGGTGAAAAAAAACAGCAGTTCAAAATTCAGAATTTCATCCAACGGCCTATCAAATCTTTACCCGAGCCCTCCGGGCTCCAAACCAAACATGTACACAACCTCAAAAACACATTATGGACTTGTTCGTGCGATCATATCGCCCATATCACTTCGTTTTAATCAAATCGAGCCTCAAACTCATGATTTTCATACTTTTGATTTTCAAAACTTCTTAACTTGGAACTCAAGGTCCAAAACATCTCAAACGACATCCAAATGTCACCAAACTTTACAGAAATCACATATATAATATTTAAGACTTGTACAGGGCGTCGGAACCAAAATACGAGCCCGATACCAAGGTCTATTAATTTATTTCCTTTAATAATTGCATCAAAAACAATTTCACATAAAAATTCATAACTTGGGCTCTAGGCCTCGAATTCGACTCCGGACACATGTCCAAGTCCCATATTTTCCTACGGACCTCTCGGGACCATCCAATCTCGAGTCCGGATCCGTTTACCAAAAATGTTGACCGAAGTCAACCATATCAATATTAATATCATTTTTATCCAAATTTCTCATAGAATTCATATTTTCTATCACAAAATCTTTCCGGATACATGCTCGGATCGTGCACGTAAATCGAGGCAACATAGAATGAGGTTTTCAAGGCCTCAGAAGCTCGAAATTATTAATAAAATAAGTGATGACCCTTTGGGTCGTCACAATCTCCACCTCTAAAACAACCGTTCGTCCTCGAACGGACAAAAGAAAGAAGTACCGAGTCAGGAAACAAGTGTGGGTAACGGCTCCGCATATCAGACTCGGACTCCCAGGTCGATGACCCTTTGGGTCGTCACAATAGCTCAATTGGTGAGAGGTGAGGGAGTAAAATCCTTGAAAAGCCTTGGGTCTTAGGTTCGATTCCCAGTAGCTGCAGCTATGCGTGGAATGCTCCTATACCCAAGGGTAACAATTCCTTAGGCTGCGTGTCCATGTGTGGCACGGCCGGCACCGCCGCTGCGAGGGGTCCATGTGTGGCCATAGGCGGGGTGTTACACAAACCCCTTCTCCACAGCGTTTTAGGCGATTTTTGAGGCATTTCTTCATCAAAGTTCATTGGGTAAGTATTGTTAACTCGTTTTCTTCATTTTTTATCAACATCAATCAAATCCTTAGGCTTAAACATGTATAAATTGGTTGAAAATTTGAGAAATGGGTATAGTTAGGGCTTTCAAAGAATTTGCGATTTAGACCTCGTTTTGGAGTCGAACTTAAGAACAAATTGTATATTTGAACTCATGGAAGATTGGGTGAACTTATTTTGGTTCGAAACTTGAGTTTCGATTATGTGGGCTCGGGGTCGATTTTTACTATTCCGGGCAGAATGTTGTAAAAACCATATTTAGCAATATGAACTAGTTTGTTGAGTAGAATTGATGATATTAAATCAATTGTGTATAGATACGATTGGATTGGAGTCAAATTCAAAAGGAAAAGGCATTGCTACGGATTGAATCGTTCGTAAACTTTCGAGGTAAGTGTTTGTTCTATCTTAGCTTGAGGGAATAGGATTATGTGTTATGTGTTATGTGATCGAGTGCGGTGTATGGGCTGTGGTGACGAGCATGCATACACTGGCGTCTAGTATGACCGTGAGTCGTTGGAAAATGATATTTTGAGATATATTACAGGTGAATCGTTATTGTTCTCCCTTGTTGGGACTTGTTGTGAAGATAATTATTGATTGCCCTTGATGGGACGATTTATGAATTGTTGTTTCTTTCTCTCCCCTTAACTGTGATTGTTATTTGGGTGAGGAAGAGTGATAATGCACGAAGGGTGATGTCGTGCCATGTTTATTTATTTATGCACGAAGGTTAATGCCGTGCCATGTTTATTTATTGATTATGCACGAAGGATCATGCCGTGCCCTGTTATTGAACCATGTACGAAGGATCATGCCGTACTATGGATGTGAGGATGAGAGTAAAAGCACGAAGGGTGATGTCGTGTACTTTATTTGTTTGTTTGGTGAGGATGAGAGTAAAAGCACGAAGGGTGATGCCGTGTACTTTATTTGTTTATTTGGTGAGGATGAGAGTAAAAGCACGAAGGGTGATGCCGTGCAATTGCTTGCTATTTCTTGAAGTGATATAATTCGTGTTTACATTATACTTTGTTTTCTTTGTGAAATTATTAACTGTGGTTATGTGACGACCCAAAAGGTCATCACTTGTTTATTTAATCATTCCGAGCTTTTGAGGTCTTGAAAACCTCATTTATAGTTGCCTCGATTTGCGTGCACAGTCCGGGCACAAAGCTGGAAAAGATTTATGTTGAAATATGTGAAATATGTGAAAAAGTAGAAGAATTTTGATATTAATATTGATATGGTTGACTTCGGTCAACATTTTTGGTAAACGGATCCGGACCCGAGATTGGATGGTCCCGAGAGGTCCGTAGGAAAATATGGGACTTGGACATGTGTCCGGAGTCGAATTCTGAGGCCTAGAGCCCAAGTTATGAATTTTTATGTGAAATTGTTTTTGATGCAATTATTAAAGGAAATAAATTAATAGACCTTGGTATCGGGCTCGTATTTTGGTTCCGACGCCCGGTACAAGTCTTAAATATTATATATGTGATTTATGTAAAGTTTGGTGACATTTGGATGTCGTTTGAGATGTTTTGGACCTTGAGTTCCAAGTTAAGAAGTTTTGAAAATCAAAACTATGAAAACCATGAGTTTGGGGCTTGATTTGATTGAAACGAAGTGATATTGGCGATATGATCGCACGAACAAGTCCATAATGTGTTTTTGAGGTTGTGTACATGTTTGGTTTGGAGCCGGGGGGCTCGGGTAAAGATTTGATAGGCCGTTGGTTAAATTTCTGAATTTTGAACTGCTGGTTTTTCACCCAGCTGTTGGCTTCGCAATTGCGAAGAATTTCTCGCAATTGCGAAGGTGACAGACCAAGGCAGGGTTCGCAAATGCGAACCCTTGATCGCAAATGCGAAGGGCGTCCAGGAAGGCTTGGGTTCGCAATTGCGAACATGACCTCGCAAATGCGAGGCCTTCACTGCCTAGCCATGCTTTGCAAATGCGAAGCATTCTTCGCAAATGCGATGCTTCACTGCCTAGCCATGCTTCGCAAATGCGAAGCTTTCTTCGCAAATGCGATGCCTCACTGCTAAGCCATGCTTCGCAAATGCGAAGCCTTCTTCGCAAATGCGAAGGAGCCCGGTTCGCAAATGCGAACAAATGTTCGCAAATGCGAACTTTCCACCCTTAGCTTATTTTTCAAACTCCAGAAATTGGTCGGGGTTCGCAATTGCGAACCCATGTTCGCAAATGCGAACACAGAGACCTGAAAACACGAATTTCAGTCATTTCTTCATTTTTCACAAAACCAAAACACCCATTTGCGACTCTTCAAGGATTTCTTCTTCATCAAAACGATTGTAAGTCACTTTTTACTTAATTCTTTCAATTCCTAACATCATTAAACATGTTTTTCATTAGAAATCAAATGTTTTCATGGTAAAATTCTTGTTTTTGGTTAGAAAATAGGTTTTTCATAAATTGGGGAATTGGACCTCGAATTGAGGTCCGATTTTGAAACAAATTATATACATGAACTCGTGGGGGATGGGTAACCGGATTTTGGTCCTAACCCCGAATTCCGACCATGTGGGCCCGGGGTTGAAATTTACTATTCATGGCAGAATGTTGTAAAAGTGTTATGTGGTATTAAGAATTAGTTTGTGGAGTAGAATTGATGATATTAAATCAATTGTGTATAGATACGGTTGGATTGGAGCCAAATTGAAAGAAAAGACATTTCCACGGATTGGATTGTTCATAAGTATTCGAGGTAAGTGTTTGTTCTATCCTAGCTTGAGGGAATAGGATTATGTGTTATGTGTTATGTGATCGAGTGCGGTGTATGGGCTGTGGTGACGAGCATCCATACACTGGCATCTAGTATGACCGTGAGTCGTTGGAAAATGATATTTTGAGATATATTACATGTGAATCGTTATTGTTCTCCCTTGTTAGGATTTGTTGTGAAGATAATTATTGATTGCCCTTGATGGGACGATTTATGAATTGTTGTTTCTTTCTCCGCCCTTAACTGTGATTGTTATTTGGGTGAGGAAGAGTGATAATGCACGAAGGGTGATGCCGTGCCATGTTTATTTATTTATGCACGAAGGTTAATGCCGTGCCATGTTTATTATTGATTATGCACGAAGGATCATCCCGTGCCCTGTTATTGAACCATGTACGAAGGATCATGCCGTACTATGGATGTGAGGATGAGAGTAAAAGCACGAAGGGTGATGCCGTGTACTTTATTTGTTTATTTGGTGAGGATGAGAGTAAAAGCACGGAGGGTGATGCCGTGTACTTTATTTGCTTATTTGGTGAGGATGAGAGTAAAAGCACGAAGGGTGATGCCGTGCAATTGCTTGTTATTTCTTGAAGTGATATTATTCGTGTTTACATTATACTTTGTTTTCTTTGTGAAATTATTAATTGTGGTTAGTTGTTAAATTCTTTAAGATATTTCTTATTGTGTTATTACTTGATTATTTCTTGTTATTTTGTGGTACACATATATATATTGAATTGCACAGGTTTATGTGAGTGTCTGGTCCTAGGCTTGTCACTACTTCGCCGGGATAGGCCAGGCACTTACCAGCACATGGGGTCGGTTGTGCTGATGCTACACTTCTGTGCGTTTTTGCACGGGTCCAGGTTACGATCAGGAGCAGCAGCAGCAGTAAGTAGATTGCGTGGGAGCTAATCATATTTGAGACCGAGGTAGCTTGCAGACGTCCGCAGGCCCGGCGTCTCTTTCTTTATTTATGTTATTAGCTGTAGTCTCTTTGTTTCGAGACAAACAAAATTATGTTATATTTCCTTCAGACTTTTATGTGTAGTATTCCATAGTAGTTTGTGAGTTGGTGACTCCACGTCTTGGGTAGAGGATTTCAGTATAATTTTCACTTTGTGATTTGTTATATCCATTTCGATAAAGTATTCCGCATTTATTTAATTAAAATTGTGTTAAAAAACAGGATAGTATGAATATAGTGGCTTGCCTAGCTACCACGAGTAGGCGCCATCACGACCCCGATGTTGGGGGAAAATCCGGGTCGTGACAAGTTGGTATCAAAGCTCTAGGTTACATAGGTCTCACCACTCACGAACAAGCTTAGTAGAGTTTGAGAGGTAGGTACGGAGACGTCTGTACTTGTCCTCCAGAGTCTATTGAGTTAGGAAAGAGTCTCTCATTTGTTCTTTCTTGTCGTGCGACTTGTTCCTCAATTGCTGATTGAATTTCTATTCCGTCCTTTCGCGGATGGTAAGGACACGCACTCCTTCGTCCGCCGACCGGCGGCTCGAGCCCCGGACGGCTCCTGTGAGGGGCAGGGGCCGAGGCCGTACTAGAGGCCGTGGTAGGGGTAGAGCTCAGCCCCAGGCAGCTACCCCAGAGGTGGAGCCTCATATTGAGATTGACGAGGAGGTTCCGGTTCCAGCAGCTCCAGTGGGCCCAGCTCAGGTCCCAGGAGAGGCTTTAATTACCCCAGATCTCCGGGATGCTTTGGTCAGAATAGCGGGATTTATGGATAGCATTGCCAGAGCGGGTCTATTATCAGTTGCCCCAGCCAATTCTCAGGCTGGAGGAGGGGCCCAGACTCCTATTGCTCATACTCCAGGGCCAGTAGCTCCTCAGCCTCAGGCACCAGTAATCCATCCAGCTGCGGCCACTCAGTCAGGTACCACAGCTCATGCCGGTGATGGAGCGGCCATGACTTCTGATTCGTTATGGAGGCTTGATCGGTTCTCCAAGTTGTTTACCACTACTTTCAGTGGAGCCACATCAGAGGATCCTCAGGACTTTTTATTCAGTTGCCATGAGATTCTCAAGACTATGGGGATCGTGGAGACAAACGGAGTTGATTTCGGTACCTTCAGACTTGCAGGATCCGCCAAGACTTGGTGGAGAGATTATTGCCTGACTCGACCAGCAGGGTCCCCAGCTCTATCATGGGACCGGTTTGCGGAACTATTTATGGAGAAGTTTCTCCCTGCTACTCAGCGGGATTTACTTCGGAGGCAGTTTGAGCGCCTCCATCAGGGCACTATGACAGTTACACAGTATGAGACGAGATTTATTGACTTGGCTCGTCATGCAGTGGTGATACTTCCCACGGAGCGGGAGAGGGTCCGCAGGTTTATAGATGGGCTTAATCAGCCGATTAGACTCCAGATGGCTATGGGCGTGGGAAGTGACATATCATTTCAGGAGGCAGCCAATGCGGCACGCAGAGTTGAGATGGCTCTTGCTAGGGAGGCGGTTATTCTTTAGATAAGAGGCCTCGTCATTCAGGCAGGTTTGGTGGTTCTTCCTCTGGTGGCAGAGAATCCTTTGATAGAGGCCAGTCCTCCAGGCCTTTTCATTCAGCCCTTCAGGCTTCACAGGGTGGACCAGGTGATCGTGGTTTTCGGGGGCATTATTCAGACCAGCCTCCTATTAATGCTCAGCCTCTTGAGAGTGTTCGTGGAGGCCATTCAGGTCGTCAGGGCCAGCAGCCCTATCAGTCTAAGAGTTGCTACGGTTGTGGTGACCCAGGTCATTTTATCAGGAATTGCCCTATAGCAGCGGGCAACTCTCAGCAGCGAGGTCCTCGTCCTATGATTCGGGCCCCAGCTGACCCTCAGCCTGGCCAGCCAGCCAGAGGCGGGGGTAGAGATTATAGAGGTGGAGGTCGAGACCGTAGAGGTGGAGACCGTCCAGCGAGAGGTAGGAGGTGCTTCAGTATTATTTGACCCTGGATCTACCTATTCCTATGTGTCTTCCTACTTCGCACCGTATTTAGCCGTGCCCAGCTATGCTCTGGATATTCCAGTTTATGTGGCTACGCCAGTGGGTGACTCTATTGTAGTCGATCGGGTGCATCGTTCGTGCGTAGTTATATTTGGGGGCCTTGAGACCCGTGTTGATCTGTTGCTCTTGGATATGGTAGATTTTGATGTCATATTGGGGATGGACTGGTTGTCCCCATACCATGCTATTCTTGATTGTCATGCTAAGACTGTCACCTTAGCCTTGCCGGAATCACCCCGATTAGAGTGGAAGGGTACCTCAAGCCACTCCATTCGCACTGTTATTTCTTATGTTAAGGCTCGACGTATGGTCGAGAAGGGGTGTTTAGCTTATTTGGCCTATGTTCGTGATTCCAGTGCAGAAGTTCCTTCCATTGATTCAGTCCCTATTGCACGGGAGTTTCCTGAGGTTTTTCCTTCAGACCTGCCGGGCATGCCACCCGACAGGGATATTGATTTCTGTATTGATTTGGCACCGGGCACTCAGCCCATCTCTATTCCACCCTATCGTATGGCCCCGCCGGAGTTAAAGGAGTTGAAGGATCAGTTGCAGGACCTTCTTGAGAAGGGTTTTATCAGGCCCAGTGTTTCCCCCTGGGGGGCACCTGTATTATTTGTAAAGAAGAAGGATGGCTCGATGCGGATGTGTATTGATTACCGGCAGTTAAACAAGGTGACTATCAAAAATAAATATCCACTGCCGAGGATTGATGATTTGTTTGACCGGCTCCAGGGAGCGAGGGTATTCTCTAAGATAGACTTGAGGTCAGGCTACCATCAGCTGAAGATCAGGGCGGCTGACATTCCTAAGACAGCCTTTCGCTCTAGATATGGGCATTATGAGTTCTTGGTCATGTCCTTCGGGTTGACCAATGCCCCGGCAGCATTCATGGAGTTGATGAATCGGGTATTCAGGGCCTTACTTAGATCTGTTCGTGATAGTCTTCATAGATGACATCCCGGTATACTCCCGCAGCCAGGAAGAGCACGAGCAGCACCTCAGAGTGGTTCTTCAGACTCTGAAGGATAATCAGCTATATGCCAAATTTTCAAAATGTGAGTTCTGGCTGAGTTCGGTAGCATTTCTGGGTCACATTGTATCTGTGGAGGGTATTCAGGTAGACCCAAAGAAGATTGAGGCAGTCCAGAATTGGCCTCGACCAGCTTCAGTGACTGAGATCTGGAGTTTCTTGGGATTAGCAGGTTACTACCGTCGTTTTGTAGAGGGGTTTTCTTCTATTGCAGCCCCGATGACCAGGTTGACCCAGAAGGGTGTTCAGTTTCGGTGGTCGGAGGAGTGTGAGGCGAGCTTTCAGAAGCTCAAGACAGCCTTGACCACCGCACCAGTGTTGATACTACCTATAGGTGCAGGGCCTTATACAGTTTATTGTGACGCATCTCGTACAGGGCTTGGAGCGGTATTGATGCAGGATGGTAAGGTTATCGCTTATGCTTCGAGGCGGTTAAAGATACATGAGAAGAATTATCCAGTTCATGATCTTGAGTTAGCAGCAGTGGTTCATGCCTTAAAGATCTGGAGGCATTATCTATATGGTGTGACATGTGAGGTGTACACTGATCACAAAAGCTTACAGTATTTGTTCAAAACGAAGGAGTTGAATCTACGACAGCGGAGATGGTTAGAGTTGCTAAAAGACTATGATGTTACTATATTATATCACCCAGGTAAGGCCAATGTGGTGGCCGATGCATTGAGTAGAAAGTATGCCAGCATGGGTAGTCTTGCATATATTCCGGTCAATCAGAGACCATTAGCTTTAGATGTTCAGGCCTTAGCCAACCGGTTCGTGAGATTAGACATTTCCGAGCCTAGCAGGGTGTTAGCCTGCACGGTCGCTCGTTCTTCATTATTAGAGCGCATCCGTGAGAGGCAATTTGATGATCCTCGTTTGCGTGAGTTGAGAGATACAGTACAGCGGGGAGGTGCCACACAGGCAAACCTAGATGATGATGGGGTATTGAAATTGCGGGGTCGAGTTTGTGTGCCCAATGTCGAAGGGATTCGAGAGTTGATCTTAGCAGAGGCCCACAGTTCGCGGTATTCTATTCACCCAGGCGCCGCAAAGATGTACCAGGACTTACGGCAACACTATTGGTGGCGGAGAATGAAGAAAGATATCGTTGCGTATGTCGCTCGGTGTCTAAATTGTCAGCAGGTGAAATATGAGCACCAGAGACCTGGTGGTGTATTCGAGAGGATTGAAATTCCCGAGTGGAAATGGGAGCGGATCACTATGGACTTCGTTACTGGACTTCCTTTGACTCGGAGGAAATTTGATGCTATTTGGGTCATTGTTGATAGGTTGACCAAGTCAGCACACTTTATTCCAGTATCTGTCTCCTACTCGTCGGAGAGGTTAGCAGAGGTTTACATTAGGGAGATTGTTCGTCTCCATGGGGTGCCGATATCTATTATCTCTGATCGGGGTACGCAGTTTACCTCGCGGTTCTGGAGAGCGGTTCAGCAGGAGTTAGGCACCCAGGTTCAGTTGAGTACAGCATTTCATCCTCAGACGGATGGCCAGTCCGAGAGGACTATTCAGATTCTTGAGGACATGCTTCGAGCCTGTGTTATTGATTTCGGAGGTTCGTGGGACCGGTTTCTGCCATTAGCAGAGTTCGCCTACAATAACAGTTACCAATCTAGCATCCAGATGGCTCCGTATGAGGCGTTGTATGGTAGGCGATGTCGATCACCAGTTGGATGGTTTGAACCAGGAGAGGCTCGGTTGTTGGGTACGGACTTAGTTCAGGAGGCCTTGGATAAGGTCAAGACTATTCAGGAGAGATTGTGTTCAGCTCAATCCAGGCAGAAGAGTTATGCGGATCGTAAGGTTCGAGATGTAGATTTCATGGTTGGTGAACGAGTATTGCTCCGGGTGTCGCCTATGAAGGGCGTGATGAGGTTTGGGAAGAAGGGCAAGCTCGGCCCTAGGTATATTGGTCCATTTGAGATTCTAGACAGAGTGGGAGGGGTGGCTTACAGATTAGCTTTGCCGCCTAGCTTATCAGCCGTGCATCCAGTTTTTCATGTATCTATGCTTCGGAGATACCACGGCGATCCCACACATGTGTTAGACTTCAGTAATGTCCAATTGGACAATGATCTATCTTACGAGGAGGAGCCGGTAGCCATTCTAGACCGGCGACAGTTGAGGTCGAAGAGTTATCCTTCTGTGCGTGTTCAGTGGAGAGGCCAGCCTCCTGAGGCATCGACCTGGGAGTCCGAGTCTGATATGCGGAGCCGCTACCCACACTTGTTTCCTGACTCAGGTACTTCTTTCTTTTGTCCGTTCGAGGACGAACGGTTATTTTAGAGGTGGAGATTGTGACGACCCAAAAGGTCATCACTTGTTTATTTAATCATTCCGAGCTTTTGAGGTCTTGAAAACCTCATTTATAGTTGCCTCGATTTGCGTGCACAGTCCGGGCACAAAGCTGGAAAAGATTTATGTTGAAATATGTGAAATATGTGAAAAAGTAGAAGAATTTTGATATTAATATTGATATGGTTGACTTCGGTCAACATTTTTGGTAAACGGATCCGGACCCGAGATTGGATGGTCCCGAGAGGTCCGTAGGAAAATATGGGACTTGGACATGTGTCCGGAGTTGAATTCTGAGGCCTAGAGCCCAAGTTATGAATTTTTATGTGAAATTGTTTTTGATGCAATTATTAAAGGAAATAAATTAATAGACCTTGGTATCGGGCTCGTATTTTGGTTCCGACGCCCGGTACAAGTCTTAAATATTATATATGTGATTTCTGTAAAGTTTGGTGACATTTGGATGTCGTTTGAGATGTTTTGGACCTTGAGTTCCAAGTTAAGAAGTTTTGAAAATCAAAACTATGAAAACCATGAGTTTGGGGCTTGATTTGATTGAAACGAAGTGATATTGGCGATATGATCGCACGAACAAGTCCATAATGTGTTTTTGAGGTTGTGTACATGTTTGGTTTGGAGCCCGGGGGGCTCGGGTAAAGATTTGATAGGCCGTTGGTTAAATTTCTGAATTTTGAACTGCTGGTTTTTTTTCACCCAGCTGTTGGCTTCGCAATTGCGAAGAATTTCTCGCAATTGTGAAGGTGACAGACCAAGGCAGGGTTCGCAAATGCGAACCCTTGATCGCAAATGCGAAGGGCGTCCAGGAAGGCTTGGGTTCGCAATTGCGAACATGACCTCGCAAATGCGAGGCCTTCACTGCCTAGCCATGCTTCTTCGCAAATGCGATGCTTCACTGCCTAGCCATGCTTCGCAAATGCGAAGCTTTCTTCGCAAATGCGATGCCTCACTGCTAAGCCATGCTTCGCAAATGCGAAGCCTTCTTCGCAAATGCGAAGGAGCCTGGTTCGCAAATGCGAACAAATGTTCGCAAATGCGAACTTTCCACCCTTAGCTTATTTTTCAAACTCCAGAAATTGGTCGGGGTTCGCAATTGCGAACCCATGTTCACAAATGCGAACACAGGAGACCTGAAAAACACGAATTTCGGTCATTTCTTCATTTTTCACAAAACCAAAACACCCATTTGCGACTCTTCAAGGATTTCTTCTTCATCAAAACGATTGTAAGTCACTTTTTACTTAATTCTTTCAATTCCTAACATCATTAAACATGTTTTTCATTAGAAATCAAATGTTTTCATGGTAAAATTCTTGTTTTTGGTTAGAAAATAGGTTTTTCATAAATTGGGGAATTGGACCTCGAATTGAGGTCCGATTTTGAAACAAATTATATACATGAACTCGTGGGGGGATGGGTAACCGGATTTTGGTCCTAACCCCGAATTCCGACCATGTGGGCCCGGGGTTGAAATTTACTATTCATGGCAGAATGTTGTAAAAGTGTTATGTGGTATTAAGAATTAGTTTGTGGAGTAGAATTGATGATATTAAATCAATTGTGTATAGATACGGTTGGATTGGAGCCAAATTGAAAGAAAAGACATTTCCACGGATTGGATTGTTCATAAGTATTCGAGGTAAGTGTTTGTTCTATCCTAGCTTGAGGGAATAGGATTATGTGTTATGTGTTATGTGATCGAGTGCGGTGTATGGGCTGCTGGTGACGAGCATCCATACACTGGCGTCTAGTATGACCGTGAGTCGTTGGAAAATGATATTTTGAGATATATTACATGTGAATCGTTATTGTTCTCCCTTGTTGGGATTTGTTGTGAAGATAATTATTGATTGCCCTTGATGGGACGATTTATGAATTGTTGTTTCTTTCTCTGCCCTTAACTGGTGATTGTTATTTGGGTGAGGAAGAGTGATAATGCACGAAGGGTGATGCCGTGCCATGTTTATTTATTTATGCACGAAGGTTAATGCCGTGCCATGTTTATTTATTGATTATGCACGAAGGATCATGCCGTGTCCTGTTATTGAACCATGTACGAAGGATCATGCCGTACTATGGATGTGAGGATGAGAGTAAAAGCACGAAGGGTGATGCCGTGTACTTTATTTGTTTATTTGGTGAGGATGAGAGTAAAAGCACGAAGGGTGATGCAGTGTACTTTATTTGCTTATTTGGTGAGGATGAGAGTAAAAGCACGAAGGGTGATGCCGTGCAATTGCTTGTTATTTCTTGAAGTGATATTATTCGTGTTTACATTATACTTTGTTTTCTTTGTGAAATTATTAACTGTGGTTAGTTGTTAAATTCTTTAAGATATTTCTTATTGTGTTATTACTTGATTATTTCTTGTTATTTTGTGGTACACATATATATATTGAATTGCACAGGGTTTATGTGGGTGTCTGGTCCTAGGCTTGTCACTACTTCGCCGGGATAGGCCGGGCACTTACCAGCACATGGGGTCGGTTGTGCTGATACTACACTTCTGTGCGTTTTTGCACAGGTCCAGGTTACGATCAGGAGCAGCAGCAGTAAATCGATTTCGTGGGAGTTGATCATATTTGAGACCGAGGTAGCTTGCAGACGTCCGCAGGCCCGGCGTCTCTTTCTTTATTTATGTTATTAGCTGTAGTCTCTTTGTTTCGAGACAAACAGAATTATGTTATATTTCCTTCAGACTTTTATGTGTAGTATTCCATAGTAGTTTGTGAGTTGGTGACTCCACGTCTTGGGTAGAGGATTTCAGTATAATTTTCACTTTGTGATTTGTTATATCCATTTCGATAAAGTATTCCGCATTTATTTAATTAAAATTGTGTTAAAAAACAGGATAGTATGAATATAGTGGCTTGCCTAGCTACCACGAGTAGGCGCCATCACGATCCCGATGTTGGGGGAAAATCCGGGTCGTGACAGGTTAATTGTTGAATTCTTTAAGATATTCCTTATTGTGTTATTACTTGATTATTTCTTGTTATTTTGTGGTACACATATATATATATATATATATATATTGAATTGCACAGGTTTATGTGGGTGTCTGGTCCTAGGCTTGTCACTACTTCGTCGGGATAGGCCAGGCACTTACCAGCACATGGGGTCGGTTGTGCTGATACTACACTTCTGTGCGTTTTTGCACAGGTCCAAGTTACGATCAGGAGCAGCAGCAGCAGTAAATCGATTTCGTGGGAGTTGATCATATTTGAGACCGAGGTAGCTTGCAGGAGTCCGCAGGCCCGGCGTCTCTCTCTTTATTTATGTTATTAGCTGTAGTCTCTTTGTTTCGAGACAAACAGAATTATGTTATATTTCCTTCAGACTTTTATGTGTAGTATTCCATAGTAGTTCGTGAGTTGGTGACTCCACGTCTTGGGTAGAGGATGTCAGTATGATTTTTACTTTGTATTTAATTATTTCTATCTCGATAAAGTATTCCGCAATTATTTAATTACAATTGTGTTAAAAACGGGATAGTATGAATATAGTGGCTTGCCTAGCTACCACGAGTAGGCGCCATCACGATCCCGATGTTGGGGAAAATCCGGGTCGTGACACATCTACATGTAGGATTTATTTTACATTTTTAGATTAATTAAATTATTGTTTGAGAAAAATAGAAAAAATCATAAAAATAGTCATATTACGTTTTACTCTTTAATTTTTGAATTTTGGTAATTTTCTTTTAATTTGGTTTTTAATTAGTTGTAATAATTAATTATTAGGGTTAATTATTTTAATTTTCTAGGATTATTTGGGGATAGAAATTAATTTAGGTTTTATTTTTAAATAAAATAATAATTAAAAAAAAGTGTTACCTAACTAATTATGAAGCTTCTAGAGTAGTGGGATTGAGAGTACATTAGAGTAAAGAAAGAGATTTGAGTGTAGATTAATAGGTTAGGGGCATTTGTGAATAGGAATGAGAATTTGTGAATAAGAAATGACATTTATGAATAGGAAGAGGTGTTTGTGAATAGGAATGGGCGTTTGTGAATAAGAAATGACATTTATGAATAGAAAGAGGTATTTGTGAATACGAAGAGGCGTTTGTGAATAGAAAAGGACACTTGTAAATAGGAAGGAAAATTTGTGAATAGGTAATTTATTTATGTTACCTATTTAAAGAGAGGAGAAAACTAACGTTCTTGGGGAAAAAAATACACTGGGAAATCCATCTTCTTCTTCAGAAAGAATAGCAAAAACTCCATGGCTTTCTCCTAATCAAAAACAAAATACACACACTCCTTTCCATAGAAAGCAAAAATACAAGAAGATGTTTTCTTACTTGTAATCGAAGATGAACAAAGATGAAATGAAAAATTCATTAGTAGAATAAGGAATTATGCAAGGAGTTCGTCACCACTAGTAGCAATTAACGACGCTTCCCGTCGTCATTTAACCCAAAGAAGATCCCTCGAAATCCACTTCTACTTTGACAATTTAAGCTGCTAAAGATGACGATTTTTATCGTCCTTTCTCTGATACTTCGATTGAGATTTGAGATGCCGTCGAGTTGAAGTTTTCGTCCAACGTTCGAGGTTTGCGGTGCAATTGCTTGCTGCTGCTATTTTCCATTCCTGTCTGAGTTCATATGCCGGAGTTTTCAGTTTCTCGCTGTAATCGGTAGAGATTTAGATATATTGAAAGGTTGTTCAAGCTGCACAATTCTGTTCGTTGTGATTTGCTAGAAATGTTCATTAATTAATGGATTATTTGAGGTTCGATTCTAAACTTTCTTCTGCATTTTTAATTCCTTGATTTGTTTATATTGATGTTCGAATGAGTATTTGTTTGAATGGATATCTGCTTTTGTCCATGCCAAATAAATTTCAAAATGCATGGCCCTCATTTAATTAGTCTTAATCCTTAGAATTTAGTACGTGCCGTTTAAGGAATTTTTACGGCCTCCCGCAATGATAATAACGCGTTAGTCGCCGTAGGCGCGTTTTAATAATATTACCTTCCTAAGTACGAGTGCACAATTTATGTTACTCAAATCCAAATCTCAACGGAGTCAAAATGTATTGACAACCACGGGTGCACTGGTGCGACGTGGTTCGAGATGCATTTTCACGACGTTGTAATTCCTATAAAAATAAAATTAAAAGCGGGTTACAATAAAAGGCACATAAGTTAGAACATGTTGTAAAATCAGATAAATAAGCTAAATACGATAGTTGAGCGACCGTGTTAGAACCACGAAACCCGAAAATGCCCAACACCTTCTCCCGGGTTAACAGAATTCCTTAAACGGATTTCTAGTTCGCGGACTGTAAACAGAGTCATATTTTTTCTCGGTTCGGGATTTAACAGGTAACTTGGGACACCACTAATCTCCCAAGTGGCGACTCTGAATTTTAACAAACAAATCCCGTTTTGATTGTCCTTTAAAGGAAAAAAACTCCTTCTTTCTATATCCCTTTCTGTGATGTAGTAAAGGCCGATAAACTATTTGAAAAAAGAAGGTGTGACAGCTCTGGCGACTCTGCTGGGGATAATAACCTAACTTTAGTTCAGGGTTCAAGAATTTGAGCTCAGAATAATTGTTGTATTTGGTTTTATCTAATGTTTCTACATGTTCATGCTTAATGTGCTAAAATATTTACCGCTTTGGTATTTATCTGAACTGTATACAAATTGTGCCGAAAACCTTTCTCTTCTTACCTCTGGGGATGTGCTCACTGGTTGAGACTCCCCATTCTGTTAGTGTCATATCCTGAAATAAGAAAATGGCTCGGATAAGTTACAAAGTAGGACGATCTCGCGGGTCCCCGGTTTGTAGCCCCCTCCCCGACTCGAGTTGTCCGCTCGGGTACACTATCTAGAACACATACCCAATTTTTTTAAACTTAGAATAAAGTGACTTCATGAGGGATCCCTAGTTGGAAATTTTATAAACATCATGTTGCATTTGACTTAGGGGACTCAACAGAGGGGTTGGGTCCGTCTAAGACAGGCAACCTGAAATGAAAAGACCATCCTGCTGCATCCTGTTTGTTTTACGCATTTGTTTGTTTCAGACTTGCATGCTGACCGATTTTTTATATTAAGGAAAATGAAAATAATAATAATAACAGTGTAGAGAGATAGCTACTCATTTTTAAAAAACAAACCAATGCTCAAGTAGTGTCGAAACTCTACCGGATTTTGAGAATAAAAAGAAAAGATAAAAAAAAGGAGGAATTGTTATTTTTAAAATAGTTTATTTTTTTTTACTTAAAGAAAGAAAAAACATTTTTTAATATATATATATATATATATATATATATATATATATATATATATATATATATATATATATATATATATATATATCTATTATATAGAAAAGAGAAGTTGGTCGACCAAGGGTAAAATTGTCATTTTACGTTGCTATTTTACTTACTATTAATAAGCCACAATCGGGAGGAGCTTCCAGATCATGTGAGTTTACAAACAACCCATACAAATTTACTTTATTCCAGAAATTGACAAAATAACCACGTCAATGGTAATCAGGCGTGGACACCTTTGCAAGAAACGAGGCCCACTTCAATTTTTCTTCCACACGCCAATTTGTAGGTTCTTAAATCTCTATTTACTTCTTTTAAAATGGAAAAGGAGAAACTGGGCCCCACTGAATATGTTGATCTCTTTGCTGAGATAAATATGCCAACTTTTCAAATGCCAACTCTTGGAGTATAATTTCATCTCTTATTTAGCTCTTTACTAACTCTAATTATCTTTATAAAACTTTAGTAAATTTAGCAAACCTCGAAGAAATTTTAATACCAGCAACAATCATTTTACATGATAATATTAGGAGTTAGAATAGAGATTAGAGAGAAGTAGGCGACATACTCATTTTGGAATTTTTTATATACCATAAAAATTTACTTATTGTACTTTTTGATTCCAATTTATTTAAATAAGCTATACGCAAAATGAACTTCTATTTGATGTTTATTATTTCGGACTTTAATCTAACAAGCAAAATTGTGTTTGTTTGCAATTTAAAAACTTTGCATAGTTCTAAAAATTAAACACATGTTTGGCAATAGATTTTGGGTGTGTTTGGTCCAATTTTCCCATGTTTGGTTGGCTTAAATGTTTTGGAAAACATTTTCCTTATCAATTCATTTTCCTCCAATTGGAGGAAAATATTTTCCTTATCAAAAGAAGGGAAAATATTTTCCAAAGCTCCTTCTCAACCATTCTCACCCTCACCAACCCACCCCACCCCCTCACCAAAAAATAGTTTTTTTTAGAAAAATTTCAGTTTTTCCGTTACCATCCACCCTACTACCCCTCCATCCCACCCCGCAAAAAAAAAATTCTTTTACCTTAATTTTTTTTCTACTATAATTTTAAATTTCTGTTTTCTTATTTTTTTGCACCACCCACCCCCACCCCCTACCCCCTCCCCCCACAAAAAAAATTTACTTTTTCTTTTGGTAATTTAAATTTTTATTTTTTTTTGATTTACTGCCCCCCCCCCTCCCGAAAAAATTTTAAAATATATTTTTCAGTTTTTAATTTTATTATTTATCATTTAAAGACTCAATATTTTACAAGTTCCAAAATTATGAGTTCGGAAGTTTACGGGTTTAGAAATTATAAATTTACCGATTCGAAAATACGCGATTTTTGCGTTAAAAAGTAAAGTATCACATTAGTTCCTTTAGATTGTGTCAATTTTTAGAAACTTCGGGAAGGGGAGGGGTGGGGGAGGTGGGAGGGGGAGGGGTAGAAGAGTTGCAAAAAAATTATTTTTCTAAAAAAACTAATTTTTACTCTCTAACCAAACATAGAAAATATTTTCCGGAAAATGTTTTCCACTTACCAACCAAACAAGAGAAAATAAGTGATAAAATCACTCATTTTCCATGAAAACATTTTCTAGGAAAACATTTTCCATGGAAAACATTTTCCTTCATACCAAACACACCCTTTGCCTATATTTTAGCAAAATACCAAATCCCAAATTTCAAATCCAGAACCAATTTAGTAGCTGTTTTTGAGCCAAATCCCTAATAATACATATAAATTTAGGATCTCTGCTTTGAAAACGTACATCCAAATACAGTTTCAACTTCAAACCAAATTTCATTCAAATCAAAAATTTTAAAATAAATTTGAAAATCTATTATCAAACGTTAGCTAAGAAAGTTCACTTTTCAAATGTAAATTTTATAGTATTGTATTTTTTTTAATTCATGATTACATCTAAAATCTCTAATATTAAATTGAATAGCTGACTGCCACAATAATTTAAGTGGGTCAATTAAAGTTTAATTTGGGAAACACTTCAATGTTAAATTTAGTTTAGAAAAAAAATTTGTAGATGTGTTGAAGTTGTTGAATTATCAAACTATAAATAATATTTAGAGAGTCTTCGAAAAAAGAAAAAGGAATGTCAGCATTCCGTTAAACATGGAAAAATTAACAATATATCATTAGAAAAATTAAGGGAAAAGGAATGTCATTTTGTAAATAAGAAGAACCATTTTAAGAAAATCTTCGGAGAAAACTAAGATGGAAAGGAATTTTTATTTTGTACTATGCAAATATTTGAAAATAAAATGAGATTTTAAAGTAGGTAAACATATTTTTCAACTTTTTAATATTGTATGTGGTTTAGATTGAAATAAAGTTACAACACCTAATTTGAATTCGGATTTAAGTTTATCTAATATTATGGTTATATTATAACTAAAGTTAGTATATCATTATATCATATCCTCAACAATTTAATCATTAATATTATAATGCTATATAGCTTCAACAATTTTGCCATAAACTATTATTTCATAAAAGAGCAAAATAGAAAAATAGTTACCTTTTTGTTTCATTCAGTTGTTCAAAAGAAAAAAGAACTTAAAATGAGAAAATCAATTATTAAAATAATATTATGATCATTAAGTATTTAATTCGTTCATCTTATTTTTTCTGTAGATATATTTTGAATTCCTATTGTTATTAATAAATGTGTATGTGCTAAATTATTACATATTTAATACCTTTCATATTTCTACTGGAGAGCGGTGAAGATCTCATTTCATTTTGTATTGAAGTTTGAAGATAATGTAGCAAGAAGTATTTTCCTTTTTCAAAGTTTATGGTCTAAGAATTACGAAAAATTAAAAATCTGGTGAAGGAATAATTACAATGCATACAAAAAAGGGGCTAATTATTTAATGCGAAATATCATATTAGTCAAAATATTATTTACTAAAATAAGATAGTGAAAAATAAAATAAATAAAAAAGAATATGAAGAATAGAGTAAATACCATAAATTACAAAGATCTTCACTTGGGTTAGTGCTAGCATAAGAAGGAAAAATAAATTTTCCTTTTGTAAGCCAATTATCTCTTTCTAAGATATTAAAAAAATTCATGGAAAAAGTACATTAGAAAATTTGGATCAAATGGTTTTATGGGTCTGTACAAATTAATTTTTAATATTATGACCCCATCTCTTCAAAAATAAATATTAAAAGCAAAGTTTTGAGTATAAAATTTGGCATACAACTTTTATATTGATCGTATGCTAATTTACGGTTTAATTGGCATTATATAAATCTATATAATTTAAACGGCTTGTTATTTAAAAGAAAGGGTATGAAGTATCAATTAATAATTATTATTTTAATTAACATTTAATAATAATTATTATTTGTAATGAAACACTCGAGTATACACATAATTGATTCCAACAAAAATTGAGAAAATGATAGAGTTAAGTTATTTTATTACTTTTAATTATTTAATATGTGTTTAGAACCAAGACCCAAAAAGTTATTGGTCATAATATGCTATATAATTTTCTTGAACTTTATTTAACATCTTCACTTTGTCTTCTCAGTTTTCTTAAATTAAATGGATAATGAAAATTTACAATTTTTGTTTGTTCTTCTCTAGACTCTCGAATCTTGAATTCTCCTTCTTTACCTGACCAATTTCAAAAAATTGGTTTAATCAGTCCAAAGATATCAAAATAAAAAATAATTGGGGGGGGGGGGGGGGGGGGGGGGGTCTGTCAACAAAAAGGGGGGAATGCACATTTGCTTGAAAGAGTTTTCAAATAACTGTTTTGCGCCTTTGAGCCCGCATAGAGCCTTTGATTATACCTCACCGAAAATCTGGTTGTTGCGAATAGCGTATTAAAGCCACTTCCTTTGTTTGATCTTGATATGCGATATCAGTATCTTTGGTATCAGGATCGTTATTTTAGTTGTTGGCAGTAAAAATCACTACACATTTGGATTTTCTTCAACGAATTTGATAATCTAGTGGTACGCCCTATTGATAGTCACCCGATTGTTAAAATAAAATGGAGCACCTAACAACGCATCTTCACAGACCAAGAACTACGAGATCGTCCCTTTCATTCTGGGGTGACGGAGGGATCGTACCATTCGAGCCGTAGTTTTCTTGACTCGAAATGGGAGCAGGTTTGAAAAAGGATCTTAGAGTGGCTAGGGTTGGGCTAGGAAGGTCTCTTAACGCCTTCTTTTTTCTTCTTATCGGAGTTATTTCACAAAGACTTGCCAGGGTAAGGAAGAAAAGGGGAACAAGCACACTTGGAGAGCGTAGTACAATGGAGAGTTGTATGCTGCGTTCGAGAAGGATAAATCGCTCTTGAAAAGGAATCTATTGATTCTCTCCCAATTGGTTGGACCGTAGGTGCAATGATTTACTTCACGAGCGAGGTCTCTGGTTCAAGTCCAGGATGGCTCAGCTGCGCCAGGGAAAAGAATAGAAGAAGCATCTGACTACTTCATGCATGCTCCACTTGGCTCGGGGGGATATAGCTCAGTTGGAAGAGCTCCGCTCTTGCAATTGGGTCGTTGCGATTACGGGTCGGATGTCTAATTATCCAGGCGGTAATGATAGTATATTGTACCTGTACCGGTGGCTCACTTTTTCTAAGTAATGGGGAAGAGGACCGAAATGTACAGACGACAGTGTTTTGCTGACGCCTCGAATCAAGCTTTTATTACGACATGCTATGCTTTCTCCCCCATTGCTAATAGGTTGATGGGTCGCGCGCCCGGCACACATGTTTTGGCCTTGTGTGTCCATAACTCAAAATAGGTGACCTAACGGGCGCACTCAAATAATCTCTACTTTAAAATTACAAATTCAAATATAGTTTAATCAAAAATTTAAAATTGTATCATTTAGAAACTAATAAATAATTAAATTACTACGATAAACAATGTATGTCAAATAAAACGTACTTAAAAAGCTTCTGAAGGGCACAAACATAACATTACCCTTAAAAATTAGCAAGAGATACATCAAATAGTTGTAAATTTAAACACGAACTGCAAATATAGTCGTTGGGCTCGGGCTTCGCCCGAGCAAAACCACACTAGTTTCTATTATATAGAAATGATAAGTTGGTCGACCAGGGGTCGAATAGTCATTTAGCTTAGTAAAACTTTGCTTCACATGTTGCTGACAATAGACTGCACGTGCCTTTTATTCCAAATACAACATTGGTCTAGAAATATCCATTCCTTAGTTTTTCATTTTCAGATTGCTCCTTGCTTGTTTCTAAGTTACCAATAACGGCATCGTCTAAAATTTGCGATAAGGCCGCAATAGTCAATTCTTCTAATACAATATATTTGAAAATAAAAATTAAATAATTTTCATCTTCCATATTATTTGAAGACGATTTCAAACTAAATATTTTTATATTCAAAAGTAATTTTAAAATATATAGCTTGTTAAACCTCAAAAGTTAATTACCCGAACACCAATAAAATAATAATTTTAATAAAATTATAATATTGGGTCCGTATACGGGCCTTTCCTCGTCTAATAAGAATTAAGAAATTCATTCATACGTACAGAACTTTATTTGCACCTTTAAAAGATATTCAACAGGCTATTGAATGTCTTTTATTTTCCTCCAACTATTAAATATATATAAATGTGTGATTTTGTTTTCAAAAATTATTTATTTGTTTGTCGATAAAATTAAAAGATATAGTTTGTTTTATTTGACCGAACTACGCTGGTTTGATTCTCACCGGATGTGAGATACGTAGGCAACCCTCATCGGGTCCAACCTCCCCTTTTGCAAAAAATAGCCAAAAAACAAAAATGTCAAAATTTTAACTCTTGTCATAAATAAGTTGGGTGGTGCTGCCCTTGTCAAAATACACCGATTGTTCCCGAAAGGGTCACCGGAAGGCTGACTTTTCATAAAATCCACCTTTGGTCATAACTTTTAGAGTTTTGGTCGATTGACCCATACAGCCTTAAAATCTTCGCCCCCGAGGCGGTGAAAGGTCATGTTTGCAATATTGGATTTTCTATGTTTTAAAAATAAAATAGAGTCATAAATAAGTGTGGTGATGCTGTTTTTTTCAAAAATGGCCGAGTGTTCCTGAAAGGGACACCAGAAGGCTGATTTTGTATACACAGCCACCTTTGGGTATTTTTTTTAGATTTTGACCGATTGGCCCACACAGCCTTAAAATCTTCGTCTCTGAGGCACTGAAAGCCCGTGTTAGCAAAACCAGGTGTGAGCACGTTATTTTTACCCTATATATGAGTCATTCCCATAAAATTTAAATAAATAATTTTTCCTTATTTGTGTGAATTTTGTGTTGATTGTTTGCATGTTATTTGCGTGTGATAAATAAAAAATACAAAAAATACATTTAGAAATTAATTTCTCATGTAGTAGATATTAATTCATTTTTAGCAAATTAAAGAAAAATAAAAAAATAACATTTGTTTGCTTTAAATTGAAAAATTACCAAAAAAGAAGTTAATTAGTTTAACAAATTTTAATAAAAATATAAAATAGAAAAAATACAAAAAAATACAAAGGAAAATTAAAATACAGCGAAATACAAAATACAGAATACAAAGGAAAATTAAAATACAAAATACAAAATAAAAGGCAAAACAAATATGAAAATACAAGAATTAAAAATCAAGAAACAAAAACAAAGGAAAATAGATTGGGCTCAAAAAATACCTTCAAGTGCCAGGCCAAAGCGGAATGCCCAAAACCCAGCCCAGACCCAAAATCGTCTACCCGGTCCAGTTCCATAATTAACCAAACGACGTCGTGTAAGTGTCGCCTCAATCACAGCCGTTCATTACCCTAAATCTAATGGTCCAAAATTGATCTTCAAAGTTTAATACAAAACCCTTCAAACATATCAATTTTAAACATATTACCCCATTCACTTACACACTCATTAACAGACCCCCGCCCCGTCTTCTTTAACACCCCCCAGTCACCGCTAGGGTTCCGCCACCTATGGCGACGGCAGGTCATCTTCTCCGACCAAGACTAACACCAAAAGACTCCCCTTGTCTTCCTCATCACATTCCCCCTATCTGTTCCCTTCAAATACCAACCAAACGCCCCAAATATTGAAAAGCCTAGCGCCGCCACCACCACCCACGGTGGCGCCGCCATGCCAAATCTCATAAAACTCACACCTTCCATTCCTCTTAACATCCTCAACACTGTGTTGAGGGTCCCAAGTCCTAAAGCTGCCGAAAAAAATCCCAATGACCAAGAAAGTGTTTGCCTGAAGAAAAAAAATTCAAGAAAAAAACGATATCCAAGGAGAAGCAAGAAAAATAATGAAAGAAAACAAAAACAGAAGAAAGAAAGAAATAAAGGAAAAAGAAGAATAAGAAAAGCTAAGTCTTTCTTATCCTAATTCATTTCGTTTTTATGCATGTTTCCTTCTGATTCATCTTTGTTTGCTATCTTTAAAAAATTCGTCTATTTTTCTGTTTTAATTTTCTTCTTCATCTTTTGTTTTATTAGGAATTAATCATGCCAATAGATTAGTTTCTTGTGTTCACTATGGTTGTTCTTTATTTTTGTATAAAATGACTTAAAAACTATTAACTTCTAATTCTGATTTTTCATTCTGGTATATTGGTTAACATGACAAAGCGATTAATTAGTTCGATTCACAATTGGTTTGATAGCATATTTATTTTAAATGGAAAATAATTGTTGGGTCATTAATGCTAATATTGGTGTTAATATTTTCTTACTTTAGTTTGATAAATAGTATTAGGGAATTGGTTATAGCTGTGATTAGTAGTTAGTTTATAAGATCTGCTCCTTAACAATTATGGGTTCACATAAGTCGATAGTTAAAATCACATGCTTCGTATCCACTTAAGGTGCTTACTTGATAGATTCAATTATTGATTAAATATTCTGATTAACAAGATTCAACCATCTATCAATCTGTTCCCCTGAGTCCTGTTAATCGAGTGATTAATCATAAAGTGACTATGTTTGTAAGACTGCTTGATGTTGGTTATTGTTGCAGTGTGATTTTGATTTTTTGACTATTCTGAATTTTTGATAGTTAAGGGGCCAATTGGTTAATTGGGCATAATTAAGGCTATCATCAAAATGTTGGTTATTTCTGAAATGTTACTTAGTCTTAATTGGACTATAATAGAAATTACCTAGTTATGGCTACTTCATAAATATAATTCTGATTTTTGAAAATTGGTCAAGTAAATAGGAATAAAATACAGGATTTACAAGGGTAATAACTGTTAGGAAGTGGGGGTAAAATGGAGAATAAGAAATGGTTTTAATGGTAATAAGACTAAAAAGAGAAGGGGTACAATTGGGAAATGAAATGGTATAATTGTTATAAATATAGAGGATTAAGGGCAGTTTGAGCATAAAAAAGGGCAGAATTAGTAGTTTCCTTACATAAGTGAGGGTATAATAGGTATTTAAAAGGAAAAGAACATTGTAGAAGACCCTAGAATATTCTAGAAGGGGCTGTAGTGTAAACTTTAAACAAATATTTGCACTAACTTGTGCATCAAGCTAGAAATAAAAGGATTAATAAGTAAATAATTCAAAACTGAATTTTCCTCCCATTTCTGCATATAAATAGGCAGTAATTCTGCAGAATTGGGAGAACTTTTGAACCTTAGAAGGAAAACTTTGGAACCATGGAGATTTTGAACCCTATAAGCTGAAAAAACTTAGAAAATTCCCAAAAATATCTGCTATTTCTTAAATCTGAAATAACACAATTTCAGATTCAATTTCTTTCTTTTACATTTCAAATTCAAACCAAAAATCCAAAAAATAATAATAATAAGAGAATCAAACTTCTCTTGTTTGTAAAGGAAAGGCCTCTATGAGTGTATAAGGCAGGATCACAAATCAGTAGAAAACTGTTATTACAGTAATTTGAGTTTGAAATTTGGTTTTGGAAACTTGTGCGAGTGAATTCAAATGAGCGTGGTTTGAACCACTGTATTCAAAGATTTTAAAGCTTTTCTGATTTGCTTTTGCTGAAAATGTCTTCTTGGGCTGCTGATTTCTACTCACTGCTGATTTCTACTCACTGCTGAATTGCTGTGAATGCTATTGCTGAACTGCCTGCTAAATCATACTCTGTCGCTGTGTTTATTAGATCTATTAGATTTGCTCAACTTTCAAGTACACATTTTGTAAATCTCAAGCTTATGGAAATGAAGTGAATCCTGTTTGAAGTTATTATACTGAAGCTTTCGTTTATGTTGTTTTTCTTAATACTTTGTAAAAGTGATGCATTTAAATGTTTTTCATTCCTGTTTCTGTGTACTATTTGTTAATTAGACCAACTCTAAAACTGTATAATGAGGACTATAGACACTAGACTGCAATTACTCGTATACGTTAGATAGAAGTAGAAAGCTGTAGTTTACTCTAAAACTATTTTAGTAATAGAAGTGGAAAGCTGTAGTTTGGTTTGTTGGTATGAAACAAGCTCATAAACAGAAATGATCCTATATATTAATAACTAGACCGTTTGAAATACTGATGTTAATTTAGATTCTGATATAAAAACAGTAAATATACAAGTGCTTTCAAGTCGTCAATTTCATCTCAGTTTTCATTCATCACACCTATGGATAAGTTAAAGGAACAATTAAGCACTTGGTTCAGTTATTAGTTTATTACTTCAAAGTTTGTTCTACTAATTGATTACTTGATTAATTGTTGTTGCTCGAATCAGAATAGTTAAAATAACAGCTGTCACGACCCAAACCCCGGTCGTGATGGTGCCCAACACATTGTTAGGCAAGCCAGACCATGTTATCCGTTAAAACTAGCCAATTATTAATTACAGATGATCAATTAAACTTAATAACATGTTTTCATATCAAAATGATAAGCGTGGAAGTAGAAGCACACAAAACACGGTCCCAACCAAATCGTGGTGTCACAAGTCTGAGCCTCTACAACGAAATATCCTACACAATACAAGTCTAGGCAGAATGGAAACAACAAAATGATAAGAGGGAGAGATCAGGTCCTGCGGACGTCGGCAGCTACCTCGAAATCTCCTCGGGATAGTAATAGATACGCAGCTGCGACAACTCAATTGCTCTCTGAAACATGTGAATCTGCACAAAAAATGCAGGGGAGTGGGGTGAGTGTATTTCAACTCAGTGAGTAATAATAATAAAAAAATAACTGAAAATAAGAACACATGTACTATCACTAAACAGTTCTAAGGGTAACCTCACGGGTAAGTCATCTCTACAGTGAATACCCCCATTTTCAGTCCACATCTATCTCACCAAGGTCCCACACTGAACTAGTCCTCACTCATACTGCTATATATATATATATATATATATATATATATATATATATATATATATATATATATATATATATATATATATATATATATATATATATATATATATATATATATATATATATATATATATATATATATATATATATATATATATATATATAATGATGCGGCGTGCAGCCCGATCCAATATATATAGCGTTGCGGCGTACAGCCCGATCTAATATATATAGCGCTGCAGCGTGCAGCCTGATCCAATATATATAGTGATGCGGCATACATCCCTATCCATTTAACGTCGACGTCACTTATTGGGGGTGTTTCCAGACTCTGGAGGAGCTCCTACAGCCCAACCGCAAAAATACTGCGGCGTGCAGTCCGATTCAATATATATAGCGCTCTGGTGTGCAGTCCGATCCAATATATATAGCGCTCTGGTGTGTAGCCTGATCCAATATATATTTATATAATGTTGCAGCGTGCAGCCCGATCCAATATATATGTATAATGCTGCGGCGTGCAGCCAGATCCAATATATATGTATATATATATGTATCATGCTTCGGCGTGCAGCCCGATCTGGTATATATATCAATACCTCACAGCGGGTCCTCGACCCCCTCTTAATCAATATAGACTTGGCCTCCCAAGCTCAATATAATATCTCATAGTGGGTCCTCAATCCTATCTAAGTCAGTATAGACTTGGCCTCTCAAGCCCATTCAGCTAGCATAGGGAATCCCACCCTAGGTAGTCTCTCTCAAATTACACATCCAGTACTGGCTCATGATATGCTATACAACTATAACTATGGCTGAGTTTATGTATCCAGCATGATATAAGGGTCACCTAGCTCTACAGGCTTCCCTAATGATCCACAGATCGGCACAAGGCCCCAAACTCGGCTACTAGTCCAATTACACAGTAATAAGCTCATTCACAGTCATAATACACAATAAACTATCAGTCGGGAAGGACCAAGTCCAATCGCTCAATCATAATGCCTCCACGGCCATCACATGACGTATGTCTCATCTCAACATAGCACTGTATAGTGCAAGTACGAGGTTTCAAACCCTCAGCACATTATTTACTACCACCACTCATCTCGATCCGGTAGAAGCCCTAGTCCGCCTTGCGCTTGCCTCGCAAATCAATCCCCTCGGATGCCAAATCTGCTCAAAATCAATTAGAATACATCAATATAGGCTAATTAGACATAATCCAATTGAAATAACTCGATTTACACCAAAACCCACAAAGTTGTCAAAATCCGACTTTTGGTAGGCTTCTCGAAAAATTACAAAAGTTATATTTTCAGAATCCTTATCTGAACACGAGTCCATACATATAAAGTTTGTCAAAATCAGACTCCGTTTGCCCATTCAAATCATTGTTTTATCATAACCCTGGCTTAGGGCTAAATTCCCCCATTAATTCTTCCAATTTCAGTGAAATAGAGGAGGATTCTAAGATAAAAACATGTATTTGAACCATAAAACTTACCTCCGATGATAACCCGGTGAAACCCTGCAATTTCCCGTCAATTTCTCTCTCTAAGACTCAACAATGGAGGTTTTTGTGTGAATGGCCATGACTGAAATGTTTTGGACTTAAATTAACTGCCAGCAATCCTTACCCTACGCGATCGCAACCCTTGGCATGCGATCGCGATTCACAGCTTCCTAGGCGACCAAATTTTCCTCTATGCGATCGCGTGGGTCCAAACGCGATCGCAGTGACCAACCCAGCGACTCTACGAGATCGCATTACAGTGACTGCGATTGCACTGCTTCCGGATCAAAACTTACGCGATCGCATCGATAGCCTCGCGACCGCGATGCACAAACCTTTAACCTTACGTGATCGCATCTCTCACCCTGCGATTACGGAGAACAATCTCCTAGCCTCTATCCGATAAACTATGCGATCGCATGGCCAGGCCTGCGATCGCGATGAACAAACTCCTTCTGCAATTTAGTGCAGCAGATCAGCTGCTCATTTTGGCTCAAAGTGGTCCGTCTGGACCCCCGAATTCATTCCGAGGCCTCTGGGACCCCAACAAAAACCACCAACATACTCCAAAACACAATACAAACTTGTTATGATCCTAAAAATATGCCCTTAAACACGGAAATCATTGAATTCAAGCGAATTCAAGCCTAAGTTTTCATTTAAACTTTCGCAACCAACATTCGATCAAAAACCCGACCAAACGACTTCCGAATGACTTGAAAATTTGCAGGCATATCCAAAATCACCTAACGGAGCTACTACAACTATCAGAATTCCATTTCGACTACCGGATCAAAATCTCACCTACCGTTCGGATTTCGCCAAAATTCAACCTCAGCCAATTCAAGCCTAACACTACACCGAACCTCCAAATTCACTTCCGATCGCTCTCCTAGCTCATAAATGACCTCCCGAAGCTGACCGAATCATCAGAATTCGATTCCGAGCTCTTTAACTCACAAGTCACCATCCAGTTGACTTTTCCCAACTATTCTCTCTTCTAAGAGACTATTTGTCTCATTTCCAACCAAACGCAATCCAAATTGACTCAAACTCACCAAACATGCATATTGAAACGTTAACAAGCATATAACGGGGATAACAGGGTGATAATTCACATGATGATGGGCCGAGTCATCACATTCTCCCCAACTTAAGAAAATGCTCGTCCTCGAGCGGGTCAAGAAACATACCTGAAGTCTCAAATAAGTGTGGATATCTACTCCGCATCTCCTACGCAGTCTCCCAAGTAGCCTCCTCCACGGGCCTGCCTCTCCACTACACCTTAGCTGAAGCAATGTCCTTGGACCTCAACTTTCGAACCTGTGGACCCAGAATAGCCACCGGCTCCACATCATAAGATAGATCACCATCAAGCTCAATCGTACTGAAGTCCAACACATGAGACGGATCCCCAAAATACTTTCGGAGCATAGACACATGGAATACTGGATGCACACTGGACAAACTGGGTGACAAGGCCAGCTCATATGTCACCTCTCCAACCCTCCTGAGTATCTCGAAAGGACCAATTTATCTGGGACTCAGCTTCCCCTTCTTCCCATACTGCATGACACCCTTCATGGGCGAAACCTTCAGCAATACCCTATCACCAACCATGAAAGACAACTCTCGAACCCTACGATCCGCATAACTCTTTTAGCGAGACTGTGCTGTGCGAAGCCTCTCCTAAATCAACTTCACTCTATCCAGAGCATCCTGAACTAACTCAGTCCCTATCAATCTGTCCTCACCGGGCTCAAACCATCCCACGGGAGATCTACACCGTCTGCCATACAACGCCTCGTACGGGGCCATCTGAATACTCGACTAGTAACTGTTGTTGTAGGAAAACTCAGCAAGTGGCAAGAACTCATCCCATGAACCTTCAAAATCAATCACATATGCACGCAACATATCCTTCAGGATCTGAATAGTGCACTCAGACTGTCCGTCTGTCTGAGTATGGAACGCGGTGCTCAACTCAACCCGCGTACCCAGCTCCCGCTGAAATTCTCTCCAGAACTGAGAAGTGAATTGAGTGCCTCTGTCAGATATGATAGACACTGGGACCCCATGCAACCTGACAATCTCCCAAATAAAGATCACCGCTAACCGCTCCGATGAGTAAGTAGTACATACTGGGATGAAATGTGCGGATTTGGTCAGTCGATCAACAATTATCCACACTAAATCGAACTTCCTCGAAGTCCGAGGGAGCCCAGTCACAAAATCCATGGCAATCCTCTCCCATTTCCACTCGGGAATAACCATACGCTGAAGAACACCGCCCGGTCTCTGATGCTCATACTTGACTTGCTGGCAGTTGAGGCACTTGGCTACATGCCTAACAATATCCATCTTCATCCTTATCCCCCAGTAATGTTGTCTCAAGTCTTGCTACATCTTCACGGCACCTGGGTGAATGGAGTACCGCGAGTCTTGAGCCTCGTCTAGTATCAACTCTCGAAGGCCATCTATATTGAGCACGCAGATACGGCCCTGCATCCTCAGAACACCATCATTATCAATAGTCACATCTCTAGCATCATTGCGTAGAACTCTGTCCTTAAGGACAAGCAAATGTGGGTCATCATACTGACGCTCTCTGATGCGGTCATATAAAGAAGACCGAGAAATAACACAAGCCAACACTCGGCTCGACTCAGAAATATCCAACCTCATTAGCCGATTGGCTAGAGCCTGAACATCACATGCAAATGGTCTCTCCCCAACTGGAATATAAGGTAGGATGCCCATACTGATTGCCTTTTGGCTCAAAGCATCGGCCACAACATTGGCCTTCCCGGATGATATAATATAGTGATGTCATAATCCTTAAGCAACTCCAGCCACCTCCGTTGTCTCAAATTAAGGTCCTTCTGTCCGAATACATGCTGAAGACTGCGGTGATCTGTATACACCTCACAAGAGACACCATACTAGTAATGTCTCCAGATCTTCAGAGCGTGAACTATGGCTGCTAGCTCCAAATCATGTACAGGGTAGTTCTTCTCGTGGGGTTTCAACTGGCAAGAAGCATAAGCAATGACTCTACCATCCTGCATCAATACACGACCAATGCCAACTACCGAGGCATCACAATACACAGTATAAGGATCAGAAGCTGACGGCAGTATCAAGACTGGTGATGTGGTTAGTGCTGTCTTGAGCTTCTAAAAGCTCTCCTCGCATTCCTCGGACCATATGAAGGGAGCACCCTTCTGAGTCAATCTAGCAAGGGTGAAGCAATAGAAGAGATTCCCTGAACAAATTGGCGATAATACCCTGCCAATCCCAAGAAGCTACGAATCTCAGTAGCTGAGGTCGGTCTAGGCCAACCTTCCTCGGATCCACCTGAATACCATCACTGGACACCACGTGTCCTAAGAATTCCACGAACTCAAGCCATAACTCACACTTGGAGAACTTGGCATACAACTTCTCCTCCTGTAACCTCTGCAATACAACTCTAAGATGCTGAGCATGCTCCTCCTGGCTACAAAAGTACACCAGGATATCATCTATGAACACAATCACGAAAATGTCCAAATATGGCCAAAATACACTATTCATCAGATGCATAAACGCGACTGGGGCATTGGTTAGCCCAAAAGACATCATAAGAAACTCATAGTGCCCATATCTCGTCCTGAAGGCTGTCTTCATAATATCAGACTCTCTAATCTTAAGCTGGTGGTAGCCTGAACGAAGATCAATCTTTGAGAATACCCTAGCTCCTTGGAGCTAATCAAATAAATCATCAATGCGAGGCAGATGATACTTGTTCTTCACTGTTACCTTGTTCAGATGCCTGTAGTCAATACATATCCTCATAGAGACATCCTTCTTCTTAACAAACAAGACCGGTGCACCCCACGGTGACACACTCGACCAAATGAACCCCTTATCTAGGAGTTCCTGGGGCTGCTCCTTCAATTCCTTCAGCTCAGTTGGTGCCATACGATATGGCAGAATAGAAATAGGCTGAGTGCATGGCACCAAATCAATCCCGAAATCAATGTTCCTGTCTGGCAGCATGCCCGGCAGGTCTGAAGGAAATACATCAGGAAAGTCCCGCACAATGGGAACAGAATCAATACTGGGAGTCTCAGCTCCGACCTCCCACACAAATGCCAAATAAGAAAGAAATCCCTTCCCAAACATTCGTTGGGCCTTGAGAAAAGATATTACCCTGCTGGGTACATAATCAATCGTGCCTCGCCATTCGATCCTTTGAATTCCCGGCATAGCCAAAGTGACTATCTTGGCATGACAGTCCAGAATAGCATGACATGGAGATAACCAATCCATGCCCAGTATAACATCAAAATCAATCATGCTAAGAAGCAATAGGTACACTCGGGTCTCCAGACCCCTAATAGTGACCAAACAGGACCGGTATACATGGTCCACAACAATAGTATCCCCTACCGGGGTAGATACATGTACTGGCAACCCAAGACACCCAGGGTCGTGCCCAAATGAGGAGCAAAATATGTAGATACATAAGAATAAGTAGAATCGGGATCGAACAATACTGAGGCATCTCTGTGGCAGACTGAAATAATATCTGTAATGACAGCATTAGAAGTAACAACTTTAGATCGGCCCTAAAGAGCATAGTATCTAGCCTGTCCGCCCGGCCTCCCCCTCGAGGGAGACCCCTAGTTGACTAACCCTCACCCCCAGCTAGCAGGGCGGGTGCTGAAGTAGAAGGACTAGATGATGAGGGCCGCCCCCTCTACTGATATGACCTGGAAACAAAATGGGGACATTCTTTGCGGATGTACCACAACTCTCCACACTCGAAGCAACTCCCAGGTGCTGGGGGTCTGGAGACTAATGAGGACCCCTAGCACCGGAGTGTCCAGCTGATGAACTAGGCCGAGAAGAGCCCTGGACAGATGGGGCCTGTGAAGAACTCTGTGATGGCATGGAGCTGAGAGATGGCTGGCTTTAGTGTGAACCCTGATAACCCTGGCTAGAAAATGACCTACGGCGATCTGAGCAACCCGATTGTGAAGACCTGAAAGAGCGACCTCGGCTTTGCTGGCCCTAGCCTCTAGTCTAAGTGCCACTAGAACTGGATGATCCTCGAGGCATATTGTCCTCCCTCTCATCTTGCTCCCTATGACGATCTTTCTCTATGTTGGGAGCGATATCTACATCATCCTCAAAAGTGTGACTCAAAACCCTCTCTTGGGTCATCAGTATGCGAATGGGGTAGATAAGGCCATTAACAAAGCGCTCCATCCTCTCTCGGTCGGTAGGAACCAACCACGGTTCATGTCTAGATAACTTTGTGAACTTGATCTCATACTCTGACATTGACATGTCTCCCTGGAGGAGTCCCTCAAACTGCTTACGCATCTCCTCTCTCTGAGATCGAGGCACCCACTTCTCCAAGAACATAGTGGAGAACTCTGACCATGATAATGGAGCTGCCCCCGCCGGTCTGCGGCACTCATAAGCCTCCCACCAAGCGAAGTCTAGTCCCTAAAACTGGAAGGTGGTAAAGGATACACCACTGGACTCCAAGACCCTGCCATTATGAGCATCCGACGCCACCTGTCCAGAAAACCCTGGGCATCCTCGCCCAGAGAACCACTGAAAACTGGAGGAGATAATCTGCTAAACCACTCAAGACGACGCTGCTCGTCGTCAGTCATAGCTGGGACCCTGTCCCCCTGAACCTGAACGGCTGGCTGTACTGGGACCACAGGCTGAACTGGAGGAGCCTCGGGTGTCTGCAGGCCCTGCACTGCTGGCTCTGGAGTGCATGCTGCGTGGGTCTGATGACCAACCCCCGGTCCCTGATGCAGCTACTGCGGTGGTAACTAAAATTGCTTGTGCCAGACCAGTGCAAACTGCTAATATATGAGCCAGGGTCTCTTGTAGACCCGAAATAACAATGGGCACAGCTGGTGCCTGAACTGGTGCTGCTGGAGCCTCAGCAACTGGAGGCTGTGGGTCAGCTGGCACTGCCTCAGCTGCCTATCTCTGCCACGAACACGGCCACGTCTACGGCCTCTAGCAGGTGGTAATGGTGGTCGTCCACCTCGTCCGGAAGCTCGAGTTCTTGCCATATGCGAGAGAATAGAATGTCAAAGTTCAGTTGAATCAACAAAATTGCACGAAAATAATTTTAAGAATTGAAACTTTCCTAAAAGGTTTGCAGCCTCCCGAGGATAAGTACAGGCATCCTCGTACCAATCCATGAGACTCTACTAAATCGGCTCATGACTCGCGAGAACTGTTAACCTAGGCTCTGATACCAACTTATCACGACCTAAACCCCGGTCGTGATGGCGCCCAACACATTGTTATGCAAGCCCGACCATGTTATCCATTAAAACTAGCCAATTATTAATTACAAATGATCAATTAAACTTAATAACATGTTTTCATATCAAAATGATAAGCGTGGAAGTAGAAGCACACAAAACACGGTCCCAACCAAATCGTGGTGTCACAAGTCTGAGCCTCTGCAATGAAATATCGTACACAATACAAGTCTAGGCAGAATGGAAACAACAAAATGATAAGAGGGAGAGATCAGGTCTTGTGGACGTCGGCAACTACCTCGAAGTCTCCTCGAGATAGTAATGAATACGCAGCTGCGACAGCTCAACTGCTCTCTGGAACCTGTGAATCTGCACAAAAAGTGCAGGGGAGTGGGGTGAGTATATTTCAACTCAGTGAGTAATAATAATAAATAACAACTTAAAATAAGAACACCTGTACTATCACTAAACAGTTCTAAGGGTAACCTCACAGGTAAGTCATCTCTACAACGAATACCCCAAATTCCAGTCCACAACTGTCTCACAATAATCCCGTATTGACCTAGTCCTCACTCATACTGCTATGGCACGCAGCCTGATCTAATATATATATGTATATATATATATATATATATATATATATATATATATATATATATATATATATATATATATATATATATATATATATATATATATATATATATATAAATAATGTTGCAGCGTGCAGCCCGATCCAATAAATATAGTGCACTCACTAGGGTGTGTTCAGACTCCGAAAGGGGCTCCTTCAGCCAAAGCGCTATGATATATAGTGTTACGGCATGCAGCCCGATCCATATAACGTCGACGACGCTCACTGGGGTGTGTACAGACTCCGGAGGGGCTACTACAGCCCAAGCACAAAAATACTATGGCGTGCAGTTCGATCCACATATATATTACTGCAGCGTGCAGTCCAATCCAATATATATAGCCCTGCGGCGTGCAGACCGATCCAATATATATTTATATAATGCTGCAGCGTGCAGCCCGATCCAATATATATGTATAATGCTGCGGCGTGCACACCGATCCAATATATATGTATATATATGTATACTGCTGCGGCGTGTAGCACGATTCGGTATATATATCAATACCTCACAACGGGTCCTCGACGCCATCTCAGTCAATATTGACTTGGCCTCCCAGGCTCAATATAATATCTCATAGTGGGTCCTTGACCCTATCTCAATCAGTAAAGACTTGGACTCTCAAGCCCACTCAGCTAGCACAGGGAATCCCACCTAGGTAGTCTCTCTCAAAGTACACATCCAGTACTGGCTCATGATACGCTATACAGCTATAACTACGGCTGAGTGTATGTATCCAGCATGATATAAGGGTCACCTAGCTCTACAGGCTTCCCTAAAGATCTACCGATCGGCACAAGGCCCCAAACTCTTCCGAATGACCTAAAAATTTTCAGGCATATCCAAAATTGCCTAACAGAGCTACTGCAATTGTCGGAATTCCATTTCGACTCTCGGATCAAAATCTCACCTACCGTTCGGATTTCGCCAAAATTCAACATCAGCCAATTCAAGCCTAAAACTACACCGGACCTCCAAATTCACTTCCGATCACTCTCCTAGCTCATAAATGACCTCCCGGAGCTGACCGAACCACCAGAATTCGATTCCGAGCTGTCTAACTCATAAGTCAACATCCAATTGACTTTTCCCAACTATTCTCTCTTCTAAGAGACTATTTGTCTCATTTCCAACCAAATTTAAGCCGAATTGACTCAAACTCACCAAACATGCATATTGAAATATTAGCAAGCATATAACGGGGATAACGAGGTGATAACTCACATGATAACGGGCCGGATCATCACAACAACATTCCAGTTTTAAAATTTTAATAGATAATTACAGTTTAAATTAGAATTAGGTATAATTACTAAAATGAAAACATTTCAAATCTGTTGCAATAAATGACACATTAGTAGCTAAATGTTGCGTCCAGTTATGTCATTAATAGGCCCAATCAAATAGGAGTTCTTGTCTTGTTTTTCTCCGTTTGGGCCATTATATAGTTTGGGCCTGAACAAATTTGGTGGATGTTAACATGCTAGTTTTTGCCTACGCAATCTCCTTTGTGAAATTCATTTGGAACCTTATGGTGATAAACAATTAATAACAACATCAATTAGGACTTTTCTTTCCTTTTAGATACAAAAACAAAACAATAGAAAACTTAGTCACTTTAGATATGACTTTTTAAAAAAATAAAGGAGATTAGCCTCTTTAGAGTACAAACGCACGGGGCCCTCAATCAATTATTATAAAATTTTTAGACTCGGAAGGACCGTTTAGCGAATTTTACGGTCTTTCCAAAAGTTAATTAAGACGTAGGAACTTTAGGCGCGATTAATAATATATTCTTAAATACGGGTGCGCAATTATGTGACCCAAATCTTACAACTCAACGAAGTTGGAATGCGTTAAAGGCGTACTGGTACGGTGTGGCCCGAAATGCATTTTCACGACGTTGCAATTCTTGTAAAACTAAATAATAAAGCAGAATATTAATAAATGCACATAATTGAAATATATAAAGAAATCAGATAAAAAAAAAATACAACAGTTGAACGACCGTGCTAGAACTACGGAATCCGGGAGTGCCTAACACCTTCTTTCGGGTTAATAGAATTCCTTATCCGAATTTCTAGTTTTGCAGACTGTAAAATAGAGTCATAATTTCCTCGGTTCGGGATTAAACCGGTGACTTGCGACACCATTATTCTCCCAAGTGGTGATTTTGAACATTAAATAAATTGATCCCGTTCCAACCGTCCTTAAAGTGGAAAAAGTCCTTCCCTGATTATTATTATATCCCTTCCCGGGGTGTAGTAGCAATAAGTGGTAAGTAAAAAAGGAGGTGTGACAGCTCTGGCGACTCTGCTGGGGATAAGAAACAAAGAACTTTGGTTCCGGGTTTAAGAATTCGAGCTTAGTTAAATTGCTATTTTTTTTATATCTGATTTCCTTATATGCTTTGATTAATGTGCTACATGTTTACCGCTTTGATATTACGTGAACTGTATATAAAATTGTGCCGAAAACCCTTCTCTTCTTACCTCCGGGAATGTGCTTACTGGTTGAGACTCCCCTTTCTGTTAGTGTCAATACGAAAAATAAGAAAAGAGGCCGGACAATTAACAAAGCCGGATGATCCCGCGGGTCCCCGGTACATAGCCCCCTCTTTGATCCAAGTTTTCTGCTCGGGTACACAGTCTAGTACCATTGATAATCAGGATATTGAGCCTAGATTTAGGACGATTATTTGCATCATATCTGACTTAGGGGACTCAACACAGGGGTTTGGTTCGTCTAGGACATGTGACCCAGAAAGTCAAAGACCGAGCATGATTATATGTTGTATTTATTTGTCCTAAATTATTATGCTGACCGGCGAAATACCTGAAAATAAAAAGAGAGAGAAAATAACGATTTCTAGAACAGCAATGTTTAAATACTGACGAAACGCTGTCAAAATTATGAAAAAAAAGAAAATATGAAAAGAGTCGGGTTAATTTTGTCAAAAATAGTTGGTCTGAGAACAATCTGACTAAACTACGCTGGTTTGATTCTCACCGGATGTGAGATACGTAGGCAACCCTCATCGGGTCCAACCATTCCTTTTGCAAAAATAACCAAAAAAATGTCAAAATTTTTGATTTTGTTATAAATAAGTCAGGTGATACTATTCTTGTTTAATATAAGCTGAATGTCCCTCAAAAGGACGCCAGAAGGCCGTTTTGCAAGAATAACCACTTTGAGTCATTTTTAATAATTTGCGGGCACAACCCTGAAATAGTCCCTCGCGGAAATGTCGAAAGGCCATATCCAAAAATCATGTTAGAATACTCTATCATCTTTATAAAAATAACCACTTTATCAAATAAGCCATTACATGACCAATTTTATAAAAATAGCCACATTTGGTATTAAAACTTCCTCAGTCTTGTGTTGGCCTGTGGCAATGTTGAATGATGCCCCATGGGCCCAAAGATGAGAGATTTTGATTTAATCATCAAATTTGTAGTTTTTTTATATAAAATTTTGCAAAAATAACCACTTTGTCAAAATAAGCCATTACATGGCCAATTTTATAAAAATAGTCACAATTGACATTAAAAAACTTCTCAATCTTGTGTTGGCTTGTGGCGATGAAGAACGATGCCCCATGAGCCCCAGGACTAGAAAATTTTCGAGTTTATTTTCTTAAACAAAATTTTGCAACAATAGCCACTTTTCCAAAATAAGCCATTACATGGCCAATTTTGTAGAAATAATCATAATTGACGCTAAAAATATTCTTATTCTTCTAGAAATCTCTGGCACAAGATGTGAAAGTTTTTCATCAAGTTTGTAGTTGGAGTCGGCCTCTATAAGTTTTCTTCAAAGAAAACAAATTTTAAAAAAATCAAATAAACATCTCTTTGTTTTTGCATTAATTTGCAAGAACTACGCTCGGTCTGATTCATGCGGGGTCATGATATGTATGCAATCCACATAGGATTCGACCATATCCATAATCAAAATATAAAAAAGGAAGAAAAGGAAAAAACCCATAAAAAGGCAAAAAGCAAAGAAAATAGCAGAAAAACAAAGGAAATCAATAAGCGAAATACCTTAATGCTAACATGGTGGTTTTGTTTTGTTTATCCAGAAAGTTGAGGTGGTTGGTTTTGGTAAACCGGAAATAAAGATTCAAGGAAAATGATAACTACATCGAAGCTTTTACGAGTGCTCAAGAGACTCAAGGTCAGAGAGTTCAACAAGGGTCTACCGTGGTTGAGGAAAATAGAACACTGAAACAACAAAATGACCAAAATGCGTCGAGCATGGGCCAATGGCCAGGGACAGCCTTCTCATGAGTCGCAATTTGCTATACAGCAAGAACAAGACCACTTTCCTGAGTACCAATCGTACTCGTTTGATCTTCCTGTGAACATTGAGAAGCCTACCCGGAAGAAGGTATAGGATGAAATGGCACAAATAATGGAAAGATTAGAACGAGAGTTGAAAAACACGCGAGCAATGGCAGGTCAAAAGAGTGTTGCCTTCAGAGATCTATGTATGTTCCCCGATGTCCGCTTGCCACATGGTTTCAAGGTTCCCAAATTGGAAAAGTACGATGGGCATGGAAACCCCATAGCCCACCTAAAAAGGTATTGCAACCAATTGAGAGGTGTGGGAAGAAATGAAGAATTGCTTATGGCTTATTTTGGGGAAAGCCTTTCGGGAGTAGCATCTGAATGGTTTTGGGACCATGACGCATCTGGTTGGTATGTCTGGGATGACATGGCACGGGCCTTTATCAAACAGTTTCAATACAATATCGATGTCACCCAAACTGCATTTCCCTTTCTAAACTGAAAAAGAAACCAACTGAAAGTTTCAGGGAATAAGCCATCAAATGGAGAGAGCAGGCAGCTAGAGTTAGGCCACCAATGGATGATCACGAGTTGGCCACTATTTTCCTTCAGGCTTAAGAGCCGGATTACTTTCAAAATTTGATATCTGCAGTTGGTTAATCCTTTGAAGAAATAATCAAAATGGGAGAAATGGTGGAAGACGGTCTTAAGACAGGCAAAATTATAAGTCAAGCAGCTCTCAAAGATGCAGCTTAGGATGTCCAAAGTAAATTTAGTGATGTGAATTGTGAATGGGAGGGATGAAGAAATCATGATGATATCATGGTCAAGAAGAGGTCCTACGAGAATATCTCAAAGGTATATGCAGTCCCATCAGGTTTTGCATGGCCCCCTTAAGCATTACTACCCGCCTCAGAATCCTCCATACTCTGTTGATCCAGTCCAATATGTTGCTCAATCCTCAAAACACCCAAGAAAGCGAGCCTGAACATTACAAAATCTTTACGAGCCTCCGCAAAATTTTCAAGTACCTTATAACCCATATCCATGCTAGGGGTATGGAAGGGAACAAAAGTTGAAAGATAATTCTACACCAATAGGAGAGTCCTATACAAGCTTGTTTGAGAAGTTAAAAAAACAGGACATGATTGCACCCATTCCTCCAAATCGGGTGGACCGACGTGCAAGAAGATTTGAATCATCTAATAGGTGTGAATACCACTCTAATGCTCTGGGGCACAATGTTGAAAGTTGTCGGGATTTGAAAAGAGAAATAGAAAGAATGATTCATGAAGGAATAATTGCGGTCCAAGACAGTGTCATCCAGAACATTGCACAGAATCCTTTACCTGCACATGACGGAGCACATTTTATGGGAATGATGCCTTGTGACGTAGGTGAGGAGAATCTTTTTGGGAAGCTGTCAACTAAAGTTGAAGATATTGAAACAGATATTGGTCATGGCAACATTAATGAAGAACTCAGTGGCTAAGACGCTATGCTTGGAAATTGGGAAGGTGCTCCACCTCTTGGAATTTTTGGTGGTATATTTTGGTGTCATCTCTGTTGCCCGGGTTATTTCAGGGTTGTAATCTGGACGTTGTCTTGAGAGTCAAAACCCTTTTATCTTTGCTTTGTTTAGTACTAAAATGGTTTAGTGCCGTCTAGGTTTGTAATTCTTGTCTAGTATGTTCATTTTGTTGTTCATCTTGTTGTTTCAACCCATCAGTTTAGTACAACTCTCTGTTTCCTGTCATTTCTAGTCATTCCATTTCCAATCACTTTACAATTCTTCTCATACCGATTTTAGCAACATGACATGCATATAATTCTCAGCCTGACTTTAAGAGTCAATTTATCAATGAAACAATGCTGAAGATGTAAGGATACTCGGAAGAAATAAAAACATATTGGAATACTGTGAAACCTGAATCAAGTGAATACCGGGGAAAGCAAAACATAAATAAATGCCTTGGAAATGCATCATGCTTCATAGATTTAAAGAACCATTCATGGTATAGAGATTGTTGCCCAATGGCACTGAGAATCGTCAAATACAGAAGGCAAATATGTGAACCAATCAAAGATGTTTAACTGTGTAGTTTGTACTTGGTAGGTTTTGAAGATTGGAATGACAAAGGCATTTTATTCGGCTATCCAAATACTTTATCCATTGTTATCGCTTTGCGCCCGTCACACCTCCTTTTTACGCTACCCGGCGAGGGCGCGAGATATAAAAAGAAGTTTTTCCAATTAAAGGACAATCAAAACGGGATTCATTTATTGAGATTCGGAGTCGCCACTTGGGAGATTTATGGTGTCCCAAGTCACCGGTTCAAATACCGAATTGAGGAAAGGTTTGACTCTATTTAACAGTCCGTGAACCAGAAATCCGGATAAGGAATTCTGTTAACCCGGGAGAAGGTGTTAGGCATTCCCGAATTCCGTGGTTCTAGCATGGTTGCTCAATTATCATATTTCGGCTTAATTATCTGATTTTTAACAGTTATGAACTTATGTGCCAGTTATTACTTTGAACCACTTTTATCTTTTATTATATTGGAAGAGGATTACAACGTCGTAAGAATGCATATCGAATTTCATCACATAAATGTGTCCGCAATTTTTGATACGTTCCGACTTCATTGGGATTTGGAATAGAGTCACATAAATGTGTACCCGAGTTTAGGGAGGTAATTTTATTAAGTACGTGCCTAAAGATGCTAGCGCATTATTACTTTGGGAATGCCGTGAAATTTGCTAAACGGCATTTCCGAAGTCTAAGCATTTTTAACACATGTACTTTTAGGAAAGTCCCATAATTTTATGTCTTATTGAGCGAGGCTTGTCTCATTTTATCAAAAGGATAAATCTAAAGTGACTATATTTTTATTAAATTTATGTCTAAATATAAAGAAAAGGTCCTAATTAATTATATGTTTGTAAGTGCGAGCATCTTATTAGTTATTAGATTGTTTCGTACCCTATTCTATTGAACGTTACTAAAGCTTGAAATGACAAATAGCATACAAGATTTACATCATATTAAAATAAACTAACCATTCCTTAATTAATTTAAACTAACATTTTTTTTTGATTTAAACTAATGGAATTAACTACTAAAGAATGTTACTACTAGATTAAACACTAGCCTATATACCGCCTAATGGAATCTGATATAGAAGAATAATATAGAACTCTAAATGCATAATTGAATTCTATATACAAATTACTAAGGCTTAATTTACAGTTATACTAATATGTTACTAATAACAGTTAAAACCGCGAATAAACTAACTAAAACTTTTATTAACCCTTGCTTTTTAATAATCTATGCCTAAAGTGACTACTCTAATTCTTTAATCCAAATCGCCAATTTCATTCCTTACTCAAAACAATCTGCCTTATATAACCTTTGCTTTATCTCTAATTTAACTTGTGCTCATAATAAACTGTTATGTTAACCTATGAAAACGTAGCATAACCTGTGCTTTCTATTTTTAATTATCAAACTAAAATCGATCAAGCTAACATGGCAGAATTTTAAACAGATAACAAAGATTGAAATTATAGGCTAGTTAAACAACTATTGCAGCCCAAGACTTCAACAGTAGTAATTACAATTACAGTTCAATATTAAACTACAAGAAAGTGAAAACTAACATGTTTCATTAATTTGACTTCAATTCCTCAATTAAACTTACTGCCACAATTACAAATATCGACAATTATGCAGAAATAACAAGAACTCATATAACTCTTCAAATGACAGTTTCATTGTCTGATTTCCGAGCAGTGTTTACACAGTTTTAGAATAATAATCTAATTAACAAGTAACATACAGTTTAATCATTTTATGTAAAAGAGGCTAACGAAACAAAATGAAAAATTTCAGCATGAAAAACGGTTCGAACAACTTTCATTTCACTTCCATAAGCTTGAGGTTTACAAAATATGTACCTGGAATATAATGAAAAAGAGGAGAAGCAAAGATCAGTGGTAACAATAAGACCAGCAGCAACAACAGACTGGTTTCCAGACAGTAACAAGTTCCCAAGAATACCAATTTCAATCCAGAAATACCAAATGCAATTGCAAACAACAACAGAAGAAAACAGTAATAGAATAACAATAATTTCTGGTTTTTCCTTCCCTTAAGTGTATATGAAAAAGAAGCTGTTCTTTTTAAGAGTAAAGCCTGTATCTCTTCAGTGTTCTTTTCAGTCTATCCGTGTTTTTTTCTCTTAAGTCTCAATGTCTTTTTATTGACCAAAAATCAGAACCAGCAGCCTCTTTTTAATGATTTTAACTACTGTCCAGCCCACTCAACATTGTTTAAACATGGGTTTTCCATTTAAAACTCTAAAGTCCAATAAATAATGGAATACCTAGCTGCCTTGCAGATTCCACCAACTCTTTTTCATGTGCAGTGAATATTTTTATTATAAAAAAAGAAGATATTTCTGGTTTCCACTACCTAATGCTTAAACAGGCTGTAATTTTCAATAGTGGACAGCCCCACATCAACTTCATTATACTAATTCTTAGCCGCCAACTAACTATAGCAACTATGACCTATTCAATTTATCTATTAAGTCCATGGCTTAAAATTAGAACCCCAAACAGACCTAAAGTGAGAACCCTGATTCAAAAGGGGGCATTGCATTGCTGGGGATCAACTTCTACAGACATAAGGACTAAGGCGACTGTGTTTGTGACAAAATCATAGTTAATTGAAACCAAATAACAGCAGCAAGACTGATACGACAAATGCAGATTTGGTTTTATATGTGTAAGAACCACAATCATAACAAATTTAAATAAAAACATTTGATATTAACAAGAATAGGAGAAGGGGTTGAAGATGAATCCAATGAAACAAATGAAAAATAAAAAAAAAATAAAAGGAAACGGAAACCTACCATTTCAAGATCGGGGCTCGAACCTTCAAGATCTCTTGGATTTGTGACCAAAATGAACTTTAATTGTGAGTTTTCCATGTGAAAACACACAATTAAAGTCCAACTTGGTCTACAATCTGTCTATTGTCCACTGAATTTCTTGCTCAAACAAATTAGGGTTTGGGGTCAAACTTCGATCTCAAATTCGACAAGAACGGCTAAGATTTGAGGACATGGGGGTTTGGATTTAAGAAGGGGAGATTGTGGGGATTCCGGGGTGTAAAATTGGAGATGTTTTGGCCACTGGAACCGCCGTAAGATGATTTTCGGTGGTGGGAGGCGGCAGAGTTATTGGGGGATCAGGTCTCTAGGGTTAGAGACGAAGGTGGGGTAATGGCTTGGAGGGGTTGGGGTAGAGATTAAGATTATATACAGGGATGGTTATTTAATCCAGACCGTTAGATTTAATTAAATCAATGGTCTAGATTAATTTGCTAAAGAGAAACGACGCCGTTCAGGTAAGTGATGGGTCGGTTCGAACGGGGTTATGGGAATGGGTCATTGGACGGATAGGGGAGATGGGATCTCAGCTGTTGGATTGGGGATGGGTTTACGGTTGTGATCCATTAGCATTGAAACGACGTAGCTTCATTGCTATACTACGTCGTTTCAATGGTCTCAGAGATAGGCGATTTGGACTGGATTTAATTCCTGTTTTGGGCCTGAACTTTGGCCAAATTCTGGATGGCCCAGTCCCATTTTCTCTTTATTTCTAATTCTTTTCTCTTCTTTTTTTTAATTTAATTTCCTAATTTATTAAAGAAAAAATTCTAAATTATATTACAAAATCAAATTAACTTGTAAAATGTTAATTAATTTCTACTATCAATTAAAAGATATAATTAAATTAAAATATTAATCACATAATCTAGACTTTTAAATGCTAAATGCAAAAAATGTAATTAAGAAAACATACAAAATTCCACGAAAAATCACACACAACACAAAACTATTTTATTTTGAATTTTTGGGAGTAATTCTCATATAGGGCAAAAATCACGTGCTCACAGCTGCCCATCTTTGCGCGTAAACACGAAGGGTTTTCGTGCAAAGATAATGAGCAAACACGAGCGATTTTTGCCCGTTTGAGCACTCTGTGTGAAGCATTTTGAAAAGATCTTGACCGAGCCTTTGCTTCGGGAGTCCTCCTACATATCCTAGGCTAAACCGGAATCAGGTTAATGTAGTTCAGAAAGTTTTGGTATCTGGGAATACCAAGGGGTTGTGGTTCTGCTGTTACTGCTACTGCATGCCGTTACCACTGCTTTACTGAGCTCCTTATTACACCATGTTAAAAGGGAAAACAAGAAGCTAAGCTAGTATATGGATCATAAGATCTCATCTATCTTCATGTCGCCTTGCCTTCTTATCGTCTTGTGATTGTTTCGGCACTTTCTCTCGAGAACTTGGAGGTTGCACTGGCCTTCGCTTCTTTGAACATCAGCTTTCCTTGTTTTTGCTTAATTTGCTGGGGATAAAGCTTTCTTTGTCAAATCTATTATGTTGAGGGGGTAGACAAAGTTTGAAATCTGTTCCTCTCTGGATATGTCTCATATCTCTTCTGATTTATGTGCTTGGATTTGCGCTGAGAACTTTTCTATAACTTCCTACTTTTGGATGGGTTACAGGTTTCAAAACCTGTAGCGTGAAAAGCTTTTCCGATCACTGTTGCCTTATTTCTCACTTCTGAACTTGGATTTGTGCTGGGGATCTTCCGATGTGTCCCTCTACTTTCATGGCGGGTCGCTGGTTTCAATACCTGCTATGTAAAACCGAAAAATATTCCTCTTATTATATAGGTGGGCGCCTCATGCTAAGACGTGAAAATTTATTCCCTCGTTATATAGGTGGGCGCCTAATTCTAAGATGCAAAAAGTATTCCCTTGTTCTACAGGTGGGCACCTAATTCTAAGATATGAAAAGTATTCCCTTGTTCTACAGGTGGGCACCTAATTCTAAGATACGAAAATGTATTCCGCTATTATACAGGTGGGCACCTATCGATAACACACGAAAAATGTATTCCCTTATTCTACAGGTGGGCGCCTAATTGCTAAGGCATGAAAATTATATTCCCTCATTATACAGGTGGGCGCTTAATTACTAAGATATGAAAATTATTCTCTTGTGATACAGGTGGGCGCCTATTTGCTAAGATGAAAAGGTATTCCTTTGTTATACAGGTGGGCGCCTATTTTCTAGGACATGAAAAGTATTCTCTCGCTATACAGGTGGACGCCTATTTTCTAAGACATGAAAATTATTCCCTTGTTATACAGGTGGGCGCCTATTTGCTAGGATATGAAAAGTATTCCCTCGTTATACAGGTGGGTGCCTATTTTCTAGGACATGAAAAGTATTCCCTCGTTATACAGATGGGCGCCTAATTTCTAAGACATGAAAAGTATTCCCTTTGTTATACAGGTGGACGCCTATTTTCTAAGACATGAAAATTATTCCCTTGTTATACAGGTGGGCGCCTATTTGCTAGGATATGAAAAGCATTCCCTCGTTATACAGGTGGGTGCCTATTTTCTAAGACATGAAAATTATTCCCTCGTTTTACAGGTGGGCGCCTAATTTCTAAGATATGAAAAGTATTCCCTCATTATACAGGTGGGTGCCTATTTGCTAAGATACAAAAATGTATTTGCTTGTTTTCTCATTCAATCGAGAAATTTTTTTGACAATGATAGAAAATTTTCTGCCCCAGTTTGTGTGACTTTCCTTGTGGCGTATCTCCCTGCCATCTCCAACCTTTATTTTCCTGTAAGACCAAAGGAAATTTTGTTAGTTTTATAAACATGGCGAGTAATCTTAATACTCTTGCCGGGGACTATTTATTTTTCTTTTTCTTCTATCTTTCTTGCTATGTGCCTCCCAACTGTTTGAGGATAATTTTTCTTGCTGGGGATGATTTCTCTGTTGGGGATCGACTTTCCATTCATCCGTTTCCCTCTCTCTTGCTTCAAAACACTCTGGGGGAGTATCTTCAACTCCCAACCACTATCTTCACGTGTTACTCTTCCTTTAATACTATAGGGGCCAAGATGTTATTAGATGCAAATACTGGGATCATTTTGCTGTGGATGGATTTTCGCTTTCTCCTTCCTTTTTCTGTGTGGTCTGACCATCTTAGAACTTTGTCAGTAATCCATCGGAGTCTTGTTGGGGGTCTTCTTGGAACTTGATCTATAAGTTCCTCAACTATTACTTCCCAGCTTTCCTCTATATTTTCCATTGTACTATCTCGGCGACTGGTACTAAAATTTGAAAAACCATTCTTTTAAATATAAAGAAAACAAATTTCTGGAAAAGTCTTTTAGACAAAGAGATGAAAAAATAGAAAAAGAGGAAATATTTCTGAACAATATGCTGAGAAAAAGAAAAGGAAAGAACTTATCTAGATGATATGATTGTTCCCAATGATCATGTCGTGCATTCCGGATTAATCGACCCAGTCTATTTGTATCAATCAAACTTTCTGATGGCTTCATTTGCCCGGGGTAAATAGATGTGCAATTCTTTGCCCATGTGGATCCTTTCTTGTTTGGGGATTTTTGAATCGCGTGACATTTGTCACGTTGCGATCGAGCCGTGAGGAGCCTACATATCCTTTCTTGAGGAATCAGGTCAAACGTAGTTCAATTTTCGTTTTCTTGTGTTTTTCTTATTATCATTTCTTCATTCATTTTTTTTATTTTTAACAATTCCAAAAGAGGGGTATGAAACAAAAATAATTAAGGCTCAAAAGGGAAAGCAAAGGTTGAAAGTGTTTGGATGGAAGAAAGAACTGCCTCCATCATTTCATTATTCAATAAGCACCAAATACAGATAAATGAGCAAACAATTATCATGATCAAGGAAATTACACATAATATCTCTTGACTGCATCAGAGTTGATGGCCATGTCGGTGTTTCTTCCTTCAATATCTGTCAGACATAAAGCGCCGTTGGATAACACCCGGGTCACAATATAAGGTCCTTGCCAATTTGGGGCAAACTTGCCCTTTGCTTCAATTTGGTGCGGGAGAATCCGTTTTAACACTTGTTGCCGTACTTCAAATTTTCTGGGGCGTACCTTCTTATTGTATGCCCTCGCCATTCTCTTTTGATATAATTGGCCATGACATACTACTACCAATCTCTTTTCGTCGATTAAGCTCAAGTGTTCTAGCCGTACTTTAACCCATTCATCGTCATCAATCTCGGCTTCAGCGACAATTCGAAGAGATGGAATTTCAACCTCCGCTGGTATTACTGCTTTAGTTCCGTATACCAACAAGTAAGGAGTTGCACCTACCGAAGTCCGAACAGTACTGCGATAACCCAACAATGCAAACGACAACTTTTCATGCCATTGCCTAGACCCTTCTACCATATTTCTCAATATCTTTTTTATATTCTTGTTCGCTGCTTCAACCACGCCATTTACTTTGGTACGATATGGGGTGGAATTACGGTGTGTAATCTTGAACTGTCGACATACTTCTTTCATCAAACAACTATTACGATTAGCGCCATTTTCCGTGATGATTATCTTTAGGATCCCGAATCTACAGATGATATGAGAATGGATAAAGTCTACCACTGCCTTCTTGGTCACTGACTTGAATGTCTTTGCCTCCAACCACTTAGTGAAATAATCAATGGTTAGTAGAATGAACCTATGACCATTGGAAGCTACCGGCTCGATCGGTCCAATGACATCCATGCCCCATGCAACAAATGGCCATGGTGCTGACATTGTATGCAATTCCGTTGGTGGAGAATGAATCAAATCTCCATGTACCTGACACTGATGGCACTTCTGCACAAAATTTATGCAATCACGCTCCATGGTGAGCCAATAATATCCTGCCCGTAGGCTCTTTTTTTGCCAATACATATCTGCTTATATGCGGCCCACATACTCCGGTGTGTACCTCTGTTATCACTGTTGTGGATTGACTTGCGTCTATACATCGCAACAAACCCAAATCCGGGGTTCTTTTGTACAACACTCCTTCACAAAGGAAAAGTCCATTTGCCAATCGCAGAATAGCTCTCTTTTGATCTCCAGTCGCCTGCTCTGGGTATATTCCCATTCTGAGGTATTCTTTGACATCATGAAACCATGGCTCTCCATCCATTTCCTCCTCTATCAGGCTACAGTAAGCATGCTGCTCATGAACCTGGATATGCAACGGGTCAACATAAACTTTGTCTGGGTGATGCAACATTGACGCTAAAGTGTCTAATGCATCGGCAACCTCATTGTGAACTCTCGAAATGTGTCTGAACTCCACCGATCGAAATCGCTTGCTCAGATTGTGCAAGCATTGTCGATATGGTATAAGCTTCAAATCCCGTGTCTCCCATTCACTTTGAATTTGATGTATCAAGAGGTCCGAGTCTCCCAAGACCAAAACATCTTGGACATCCATGTCTGCAGCTAACCATTATCCCAAAATGAAGGACTCATATTCAGCCATGTTATTGGCGCAATAGAATCGTAGTTGTGCCGTAATAGGATAGTGATGTCCTATTTATGAAATGAGAATTGCTCCTATTCCAACTCCTTTCAAGTTTGCTGCTCCATCAAAAAAAAGCTTCCATCCTGGTTCCTACATTGATTCCACCTCATCTATATGCATCACTTCTTCATCAGGGAAATACGTCCTCAATGGCTCATACTCTTCATCCACATGGTTCTCATTTAAGTGATCAGCCAACGCTTGGGCCTTCATGGCCGTCCTCGTCACATAGACGATATCAAACTCCGTGAGTAATATCTGCCACTATGCTAGCCTCCCCGTGGGCATAGGCTTTTGGAAGATATACTTCAATGGGTCCAAGCGTGACATGAGATAAGTAGTATATGATGACAGATAATGTTTCAACTTTTGTGCTACCCAAGTCAGGGCGCAGCATGTCTTTTCCAGTTGAGTGTACTTAACCTCATATACTGTAAACTTCTTGCTGAGATAGTAGATGGCTTGCTCCTTTCTCCTTGTGCTGTCGTGTTGCCCCAGTATGCAGCCAAAAGAATTTTCCAGTACCGTCAGATAGAGAATCAGTGGTCTTCCCGATTCAAGTGGAACTAATACGGGTGGATTCGATAGATACCCTTTGATTTGGTCAAAGACTTCCTGACATTCCGTCGTCCATTCTACCGCAACATCTTTCTTCAACAGCCGAAATATAGGCTCACAGGTTGCCGTGAGTTGAGCAATGAATCTGCTAATATAATTCAATCTTCCCAATAGACTCATCACCTTTGTTTTGTTCTTTGGCGGTGGCAAGTCCTGGATGGATTTGATCTTGGATGGGTCCAACTCAATGCCTCGTCGGCTGACGATGTATCCTAACAACTTTCCTGATGGAACCCCAAAAGCACATTTTGCTGGGTTGAGCTTGATATCATACCTTCGAAGTCTTTGGAATAACTTCCTTAAGTTTGTTATATGGTCTTCTTGCCACCTAGACTTTATTATCACATCGTCCACATACACTTCAATCTCTTTGTGTATCATGTCATGAAATACAGTGGTCATTTCTCTCATGTACGTTGCCCAAGCGTTCTTCAAACCGAATGGCATTACTTTGTAGCAATAAGTTCCCCACGGTGTAATGAAAGCTGTCTTTTTTGCATCTTCTTCATCCATCAAGATCTGATGATATCCTATATAGAAATCCACAAAGGATCCGATCTCGCACCCGACACAATTATCAATCAGGATATGGATGTTGGGCAACGGAAAATTATCCTTAGGGCTCGCCTTGTTGAGGTTGCGGTAGTCCATACATACCCTGATCTTTCCATCCTTCTTCGGCACTGGTACCACATTGGCCAACCAATCGGGATATCGAGTGACGCGAATAACTTTAGCCTGTAGCTGCTTGGTCACTTCTTCCTTGATCTTTACACTCATATCTGTCTTAAATTTCTTTAGTTTTTGCTTGACAGAAGGTTATGCCGGGTCAGTGGGCAATTTGTGAACCACTAAATCGGTGCTCAATCCTGGCATGTCATCATATGACGACGCGAAAATATCTTTGAATTCAATGAGGGTTTTGATTAGTTCTTTCCTGATATTTGGCTCAATGTGGATGCTGATTTTGGTTTCCCTAACATTATCTGTACCCCCTAAATTTACAGCTTCAGTTTCATTTAGACTGGGCTTTGGTTTCTTTTCGAATTGGCACAATTCCCTGCTTATTTCCACAAAGTCCTTATCCTCTTCGCATTCAGATTCATTATTTAACTCAATCTCTTGTTCAATTAGGTTGGAGTTGGATTGATTATTTAGACTAGGTCGAGGATCCGTTGTGCATTCCATGACTTTAGGACCTGTAAAAGAAGAACTGTTTAGAAAAGAAGAAATAAAAATTAAAACCAAAAAAAGAAAGGAAACTTTCATTTTTATTAACAAATGCGGAATAAAAGAGTTTCACGCTATAAATACAAACAAAACAAAAGGATTACAACTCCGGGATAACCCAGGAAACAAGAAAGAAAATCCAAAGCCTACTACCAAGACTCCCTTCGAGTGGGAAGAGGAGTAGCTGCCCAGTTGTTGATATTGGCCTTAGGCCCCACAAATTATATGTTCGCTCTGCTGAAAACCTCTCCAGCTTCTAACATATGGACATCAGCAAACATTCTTTCAAATCTCTATTCTAAATCCCCATCCATACCGATCAATGGTCCTTGGATTTTCGGAATCGCCGATTTCTTGGTCGTTGCTCTAACAAAAGATTTGGAAAGACGTGGAACTGGCTTAGGAAGAATTCAAACTCTCTTCTTCTTTCTCTTGGCTCGCTGTATATCTTCCACAGTGGGTTTGAACCCCAATCCAAATGTCCTTGAATTTTTGGGCAAGGATACAGGCTGAACAATACCCTGAAGCTCTACCCCCAGGCCTTTTTCTGGCACAAACCCATTACCCAGCATCTCTGAGATTGTCATGACGGTTGCGGGAGCTATGCCGTGGAGTGGGAGGTTCTCTCCTTCAAAACTTTTAGCCACTGGAACCCCGTCGAAGACTTGGTATACCCACGGTCCTTTGTCATCTTTCGTCTCTATGAATGGCACAATATCATCTCCTCCAAGGCTTGTGCCGTCAGCTCCGTACACCACTATCTCCTGCCTGTCCCATTCAAATTTCACCATCTGGTGTAATGTGGAAGGCACCGCTTTGGCAGCATGGATCCAAGGTCGTCCAAGTAGAAGATATTATGATACTGTTACGTCGACCACCTGGAATTCCATGATGAACTCTACTGGGCCAATGGTCAATTCCAGTATGATGTCACCCACCGTGTTGGTACCACTTCTGTCGAAACCTACTGTTACGTCGACCACCTGGAATTCCATGATGAACTCTACTAGGCCAATGGTCAATTCCAGTATGATGTCACCCACTGTGTTGGTACCACTTCCGTCGAAACCTCGGACGCAGACGCTGTTCCAGTGAATCCGGTTATGATCAATTTTCAATTTGTTCAATGCAGCCAAGGTACAGATGTTGGCACTGGACCCATTATTAACCAGTACTCGGGTGACCACCGAGTCTTCACACTTTACTGTTAAATATAAGTCTTTGATGTGTCCTGTGCCCTCTATTGGTAACTCAATGTCAGAAAAGGTCACCCGATTTACTTTGAAGATTTTCTGCACCATCTTCTCTAAGTGATTTACCGAGTTTTTGTCTGGAACGTGAGCCTCGTTCAGGATTTTCATTAGCGCCTGGCAATGGTCATTGGAATGAATCAGCAAAGACAACAGTGAAATTTAAGCTGGAGTCTTCCTTAATTTCTCCAAAATGAAGTAATCTTGTGCCTTCATTTTCTTTAAAAGCTCCTCGGCTTCTTCATCCGTTACTGGCTTCTTTGTTACTGTTGAGCTAGGCTTTCTTAACTCGATGGGAGCAAAGCATCTTCCTGAACGAGTCAATCCCTGAGCCTCACATATGTCCTCCTCCAATTGCTTGCCCTGGTATATCACCGCCGCTTTCTCATATTTCCAAGGTACTGTCTTGTTGCTAATTACCGGCAGTTGGACTACAGGCTTCACAATGACCGGCTCTCGGAAAACTCCCCTTACAATGAATACGGGTGCAGATGACGCCCCCAATACTACCACTTTGGTAGATACTGATTTTTCCGGAGTAACGGCTGCATTCTTTCCCAATATCATTGTAGGTTCCACCTCTACCTTCTCCACACCTATCCCTGCTTCCTTACCAATCATTTTTTCTTTCGGAGTAGCTCGGATCATCATCACTGTTTGTGATGGATTTTTCGACTCTCCTCCTTCATGCACGTACTCAATCATCTGAGTCTTGTGGTGCACCGGCATTGGGTTTTGATTAATATTGGGCACTTCTGGTGTTTGGACCTCAATCTTACGGGCGTCAATGAGATCTTGCAATGCGTGTTTCAATCTCCAACACTTCTCGGTGTCATGCCCTAACATCCCTGAACAATACTCACAGCTCTTTGATTGGTCTAAATTCTGGGGCGGGGGATTTTGTACCCTAAGCTCGACAGGACTTAACAAACCTACCTGCCTTAATTTGTGGAATAAGGCGGTGTAGGTTTCTCTCAATTCAATAAAGGTTATTTGCCTTTGTAACCTGTCATTTTTGGAAGCTTGATTTCCGCGAAAACCTGCTCCTGGTGGGTTCCTGTATGCCCTTGGTGGAGGATAAGCATTTTGGGGTGGTGGGTATGTGTTTTGTGGTGGATAGGTGTTTTGAGGAGGTGCATATGTGTTTTGGGAGCCGGTGCGCACCATTGCGGGCGAACCGGTGGTTGATTGTATGTTTGTGCCTGGTGCATGGAAAAATGTGGTTCTTGCGGAGGATAGTAGTGTTGTGGTAGGTTGTGCGGGGAATATGGATAATTTGGAGTGTGGGGTCTGGGTTGGCTATAGTACGATCTGTTGGCCCTGGACCAATTTCCTGCTTCTACCGTAGTGACCTCTTTTTTTTTTCTTCCTGCCCAACGCACCCACTGCTCCACTTTGAATAGCTTGGGTTGTAGCCTTGAGCGCCGAGTAGCTCAGAATATTGCCGGACCTCAGTCCTTCTTCTATCATGACTCCAACTTTTACTACCTCGTTGAAAGTCTTTCCAACCGTTGTCACCAAATGTCCAAAATAGGTTGGGTCCAGCGTTTGCAAGAAATACTCCACCATCTCTCCCTCTCTCATAGGAGGATCCACCCTGGCTGCTTACTCTCTCCACCGAAAGCCAAACTCATAGAAAGTTTCTTCGGGTTTCTTTACTGTCCTTAGTAATGAGAGACGGTCAGGAACTATCTCAAGATTATACTGAAAATGAGCGGCAAATGCTTGGGCCAAATCATCCCAAGTGTACCATCTGCTAGGATCTTGCCTAGTGTACCATTCAAGCGCTGACCCACTTAGACTTTGACCAAAATATGCTATCAACAGCTCGTCTCTCCCACCTGCTTCTCTCATCTTGCTACAAAACCCTCGCAGATGTGCCATTGGGTCACCATGTACCTCATATAAATCAAACTTTGGAATTTTAAATCATGCCGGCAACTGAACATCGAGGAAGGAACACAGATCTTTGTAGGCCACACTGACCTGATTGCCCAATCCGTTCATACTTCTGAGGGTGTGCTCAATGCTTCTGACCTTCCTTACCATATCATCTTGTTCCAGGGCCCTTGCCGCCCTTTCCTGCTCCGTCGGGATTTCCATGCGAGGGTTGTGATATGGGGGGTAATATTGAGTATCATATGCCCAGAATAACGGCTCACTGTTTGATTTTTGTAGCGTGGCTGGCAGGGGTCCCGTAAAAATGGGAGTGCTTGGTGGTGGAAAATGTTGGTTAAGTGGCGGGGTTTGAGTGTCATAGGGGCTTCTCCCCAGATAATAGTGATGACTCGGTATATGTGTTGAAGGACTTGGGTGTAGGTACTCCGAAGTATGTCCTGCTATAGGGTTAACCGGTAATTCAGGGTTCTTTTGTGCCTTTGCCAAAGCCAAGTTCATCGCACTCATTTCTAGACCTATCCGTTCTATCGTTTCCATAGCCTCTTTCAGTAGCTGGCTAGTGGGCCTTTCCTCCTCGGTGCTGTGCTCTGAAGTAGTCATGCTTGAAGGTAGGGCTCCTTTAGATTTGGTTGGATAACGGTGTGGTGCCAGAACGTGCTAACAACTGACTGGTTAGGGATTATGAAACAACAAACTTGTTAGTGTTAGGATTTAACTTTAGTAGTCACATATTGGAATGCAATGTTCCCTAATCAATTAATCCTTTCTAACATGTCTTGCATGTGTCATCCCAGCTTTTCTTTTGGAAATTTTAAACTTTCCTTTTTATTTTCCTTTTTCTTTTTGATTATTAGTGGTGGTGGTCGAATCTTATGTGGATTGCCTACATATCATATCCCCGCGTGAATCAGACCCGGCGTAGTTCGTGTAAATGCAACACACAAAATATTTTTCAAAGGTTTTCAATTATTATTCAAAAACTTGATTACAACAGCCAAACTTAAAACGATGGTCAAAACATATTCATCCCTTTTTTAAGAAGAATAATCTCACGACTGGACCAAAAAAGAAATACAAGTTCAAACTAGACAAGTTCTAAGGGTTTGAGCTTCTATGCCGGTGGGGCCCTGTTTGGCCTGGCTATGGTCCTTGGTGCAAGACCTCTTCGCAGATCTTTCGATTCTTCCATAATCTGACGGACATAACCCATGATAGAGGAGAAAAGGGCATCCCGGGGCATCTGTTCACATGATAGGCATCTCATGTGAATGCAGTGCCCAATCTCGGCGATCCTTCCCCGAATGTTATCCCTTTCTCTGAATAACTGCTCTATCTGCCAATTTTTTAACCCCAATACTCGCGCATTATCCGTAAGCCGATCTTGGAATCTTACCATTTGTTCTTCCATCAGGGCCATCATGTCGTAGCACCGTTTCCTGTCCTCCATAGCTTCATGAGCTTGTCTGTAGATCTGTTTTTGGAGAGTGGAATTTGTTTCTCTCAATATACCGACGCTCATCTCATAATTCCTCTTGATCTACTGCAAGTACTCCCTTCGTTCCGCTGTACCTCTCTCCCATCTAGCCCGCATCCTTTCCCTGCTAGCCTCGGACCTCTCCAACTTTTCTTGGCTTTCTTTGAGCTGTTGGTTCAGTTTGTCCATCAACCTTTGATCAGCTCGGCTTCTTGGTTGGTTGTTGGCTTCTTTTCTGATTCGCCAGATTCGAGCCTTGAGAGTGTCATTTTCTTGAGTCAATTTCTTTTTGACCCCCTCGTCGGCTGCAATCTGTAAGCCATTTTCATATTAGAGATTTTGTACATGCTTCTCTAGTTCTCCAATGCGGTCCTTGTACTCGTGTTATTTATCCAACCAAGCTAATCTTTCTTGGATTTTATCATTGAAAGCTCAAACGTGAGGCCTTTTGGCAGGTCTAATTGCCTCAAGCTCGGGTCTAGGGCTCACGTGAAAACTCCTTTGAAACCAAGCGGCATACTTGGGATCAACCTCGCCTTTAATTGGGTCTGGTACTATGGTGCTATTTTTTAGATACCGGCAATAGTGCCAATCTCTATTCACCATCTCTTTAGGGATAGTTGCCTCTGGGTGCAATTCAATGGCTAGGTTGCTTAAGTCCATCTCCTCTGGTATCACCTGATATCTCCCAAGCTGTCTCAAGACTCTTTGCAGCGCATAAGGTTGTATACTTCTTTCTCCTATCATCATCAAGTAGCATTTTGAAGCATTCATGTAAATGATCTCCATCATCGGGAGCCACCCTATAGTCCACTCGACTTGATCTGCTCTCAATTTCCTCAGATAGAAAATCCATGCTTCAAACCCCTCGGGTGTTTTAAAATCTTCCACCCTTCCTTCGTATTTAACGATGAAGTTGGTTCCATCTGAAGCATGCTTCAAGAACTTAGGGTGGTTCCGAACATGTTCGATCATCCACATTTGTAGGAGAATGCTACAACCTTTAAAAAGCTGACTTTCATATTTGCACAAGGTCAAGGCCCGGTATATATCGGATAACACTAGCGGGACAAGGGTGTGATCTTTTTTATCGATAAGAACCTGCGCGATCCTCACCATATGGATGTCTATTGATCCTTCAGAGTTTGGAAACACCATGATTCCTAGAAAAGCCACAATAAAAGCGAACCGACGATGAACCTCCCACGTGCCTTTGTTCTGTTTGTTGTTTTGTCCTTTTTCATGTGTTTCAAATCCGGTTGAGTTTTTGAATCTGTAATACAAAAAGTAGAACTTGCAACTCCCATTTCTCACGCGGTCGTCACTCGTTTTCTTGCTGATTTTCAAGAGATCGAAGAATTTATGCACCGAGGGGGCCCTAGGAAATATGAGCTTTTTCTCCCTTAACTCTTGGCCGAAAGCAATGTACCCGGCTATTTCTTCTAAGGTAGGAGTGAGTTCAAAATTAGAGAAATGGAACACATTGTTAATAGGGTCCTAAAAAGTCACCAAAGCTTTGATCAAGTCATTGCGTGGCTTGATATGCAGCATGTCTAGTAGAGGACCCAACTCCTCTTTTACCCAACCTTGACCGTATTTATCCAGATCTTCCACCACTCTCGAAGTTGTACATGAGCTACTTCTATGATGACTTGGGGTGATTCTTAGATAGTACCATTTGATCCTGTGAAAATTCAAGGTTTCAGGGGTGACTCTTATAAACTCTTTGTGAAGGCCGTTTTAAAAACAATGTACCGACTTATTTATGACCAAAATATTTGACACGCTTTTTATGACTATTTTTTGAAAAAAGGAGATTGGACCCGATGAGGGTTGCCTATGTATCTCGCATCCGGTGAGAATCAAACCAGCGCAGTTCGCCAAAGAAAACAAAGCAAGTTTAAAACAAGAATCCTTTTATTTTCTTAAATAAACCCAAAAATATTATTTTTTCGCAGACACACTAAAATAAACTCTTTTTTTCCTTTTTTTCATTTCATTTTGTTTAAATTTCTAAAATAACTTAACAGGATTTTGACATTATTCGGGCAAAACTACATTTTTGTTCTTTGGTTTTCCAATTTTTTTGAAGCCGGTCAGCATGCTGATCTAAACAAATAAATGCACAAAATCTGATGCAGCATGATGATCTTTTTACTTCAGGTTGCTTGTCCTAGACGGACCCAACCCCTGTGTTGAGTCCCCTAAGTCAAATGCACATGATGCAGATAAGCGTTCCTACTAGGGATTCGGCATGAAGCTATGTTTCATCTAGGTATAAGAAAAACATGGGTTTGGTCTAGAGTTGAGGTACTCGAGCGGACAACTGGGCTGCGGAGGGGGCGACATAACGGGAGCACTAAAGTCTGCCCGGCCTTGTCACTTACCCAACACTCGCTATATTTGGAATAATTTTATTAAAAAGGCGGGCTACGCGAACGTATGCACCATTTTTCAGACGACTCAAAAAGAAGTAGGGTTCCGGCACAACTTATATATACAGTTCAAATAATATCAAAGCGGTAAAAATTACCATTTTGCACATGAAGCATATATCATATAAAAATATCAGATAATAAAGCCAAAATATAACAATTTATCATAAGCTCGAATTTCTAACCCTGAACTAGTGGTTCTGGGTCAAACTTTCCCCAGCAGAGTCGCCAGAGCTGTCACACCTCCTTTTAAAGATACCCGGCGAGGGCGCGGGATATAAAAGGGAGTTTTTCCAATTAAAGGACAATCAAAACGAGATTCATTTATTGAGATTCATAGTCGCCACTTGGGAGATTTATGGTGTCCCAAGTCACCGGTTCGAATCCCAAATTGAGGAAAGGTTTGACTCTATTTAATAGTCCGCAAACCAGAAATCCGGATAAGAAATTCTGTTAACCCGGGAGAAGGTGTTAGGCATTCCCGAATTTCGTGGTTCTAGCACGGTTGCCCAATTATCATATTTCGGCTTAATTATCTGATTTTTAACAATTATGAACTTATGTGCCAGTTATTATTTTGAACCGCTTTTATCTTTTATTATATTGGAAGAGGATTACAACGTCGTGAGAATGCATCTCGAATTTCGTCACATAAATGTGTCTGCAATTTTTGATACGTTCCGACTTCATTGGGATTTGGAATAGGGTCACATAAATGTGTACCCGAGTTTAGGGAGGTAATTTTATTAAGTACGTGCCTAAAATGCTAGCGCATTATTACTTTGGGAATACCGTGAAATTCGCTAAACGGCATTTTCGAAGTCTAAGCATTTTTAACACATGTACTTTTAGGAAGGTCCCATAATTTTATGTCTTATTGAGCGAGGCTTGTCTCATTTTATCAAGAGGATAAATCTAAAGTGACTATATTTTTATTAAATTTATCTCTAAATATAAAAGAAAAGGTCCTAATTAGTTATATGTTTGTAAGTGTGAGCCTCTTATTAGTTATTAGATTGTTTCGTACCCTATTCTATAAGTGAACGTTACTAAAGCTTGAAATGACAAATAGCATACAAGATTTACATCATATTAAAATAAACTAACCATTCCTTAATTAATTTAAACTAACATTTTTTTTGATTTAAATAATGGAATTAACTACTAAAGAATATTACTACTAGATTAAACACTGGCCTATATACCGCCTAATGGAATCTGATATAGAAGAATTATATAAAACTCTAAATGCATAGTCCAATTCTATATACAAATTACTAAGGCATAATTTACAATTATACTAATATGTTACTAATAAAAGTTAAAACCGCGAATAAACTAACTAAAACTTTTATTAACCCTTGTTTTTTAATAATCTATGCCTAAAGTGACTACTCTAATTCTTTGATCCAAATCGCCAATTTCATTCCTTACTCAAAACAATCTGCCTTATATAACATGTTCTTTATCTCTAATTTAACTTGTGCTCATAACAAACTGTTATTTTAACCTATGAAAATGTTGACATAACCTGTGCTTTCTATTTTTAATTATCAAACTAAAATCGATCAAGCTAACATGGCAGAATTTTAAACAGATAACAAAGATTGAAATTATAGGCTAGTTAAACAACTATTGCAGCCCAAGACTTCAACAGTAATAATTACAATTACAGTTCAATATTAAATTACAAGAAAGTGAAAACTAACATGTTTCATTAATTTGACTTCAATTCCTCAATTAAACTTACTGCCACAATTACAACTATCGACAATTATGCAGAAATAACAGGAACTCATATAACTCATCAAATGACAGTTTCGTCGTCTGATTTCTGAGCAGTGTTTATATAGTTTTAGAATGATAATATAATTAACAAGTAACATACAATTTAATCATTTTATATAAAAGAGGCTAATGAAACAAAATAAAAAATTTCAGCATGAAAAGCGGTTCGAACAACTTTCATTTCACTTCCATAAGCTTGAGGTTTACAAAATATGTACCTGAAATATAATAAAAAAGAGGAGAAGCAAAGATCAGTAGTAACAGTAAGACCAGCATCAACAACAGACTGGTTTCCAGACAGTTACAAGTTCCCAAGAATACCAATTTCAATCCAGAAATACCAAATGCAATTGCAAGCAACAACAGAAGAAAACAACAATAGAGTGACAATAATTTCTGGTTTTTCCTTCCCTTAAGTGTCTATGAAAAAGAAACTGTTCTTTTTAAGAGTAAAGTCTGTATCTCTTCAGTGTTCTTTTCATTCTATCCGTGTTTTTTTCTCTTAAGTCTCAATGTCCTTTTATAGACCAAAAATCAGAACCAACAACCTCTTTTTAATTATTTTAACTACTGTCCAGTCCACTCAGCATTGTTTAAATATGGGTTTTCCATTTAAAACTCTAAAGTCCAATAAATAATAGAATACCTAGCTGCCTTGCAGATTCCACCAACTCTTTTTCATGTGCAGTGCACATTTTTATTACAAAAAAGAAGAAGATATTTCTGGTTTCCACTACCTAATGCTTAAACAGGCTGTGATTTTCAATAGTGGACAGCCCCACATCAACTTCATTATACTAATTCTTAGCCGCCAACTAACTATAGCAACTATGACCAATTCAATTTATCAATTAAGTCCATGGCTTAAAATCAGAACCCCAAACAGACCTAAAGTGAGAACCCTGATTCAAAAGGTGGCACTTCATTGCTGGGGATCAACTTCTACAGACATAGGGACTAAGGCGACTGTGTTTGTGATAAAATAATAGTTAATTGAAACCAAACAGCAGCAGCAAGACTGATACGACAAATGCAGATTTGGTTTTATATGTGTAAGAACCACAATCATAACAAATGACCAGAATTAACAGGAATGAAAGTTTAATAAACAATTCACGACAATTCTGAACCAAATAAAGTACATCATCACTATAATGCATTTTATGGTATAGTGAAAACAACGCAATGATGAACAAACCAAGAAAACGAACAGAAACATCATACAAAATTAAAACAATTTGAACCAAAATAAACGATTACAAGAATAATTTACTGTTTTATACAAAACCTATTACTACTCGACCGGTTTGAATCAAACAGAATAAAAGAAACACTATAATCCCGAATTTAAACAAAAACATTTGATATTAACAAGAATAGGAGAAGGGGTAGAAGATGAATGTAGTGAAATAAATGAAAAATTAAAAAAAACAAAAGGAAACGGAAACCTACCATTTCAAGATCGGGGCTCGAACCTTCAAGATCTCTTGGATTTGTGACCAAAATGGACTTTAATCGTGAGTTTTCCATGTGAAAACACACAATTAAAGTCCAACTTGGTCTACAATCTGTCTATTGTCCACTGAATTGCTAGCTCGAACAAATTAGGGTTTGGGGTCAAACTTCGATCTCATATTTGACAAGAACAGCTAAGATTTGTGTAACGACCCGGCCCGTCGTTACGGGAATTACCACCCCGTTACCTTGCATTTACATATATTATGCTTTTAAAACAGTATTAGAGTATATCGGGTGAGTTAGGAGTGATTTGGATTGAAAATGAAACAAATAGCATGTTTGAAGAAAGCTTGAATATGAAAAGTCAACCAAGAGTTGACTATTGAGTTAGAGTGCTCGGAATCGGATTCTGATGATTCGGTTAGTTCCGGGAGGTGATTTGTGACTTAGGGGAGCGATCGGAATTGAATTTGGAGGCCGGTGTAGAAATAGGCTTGAATTGGCTAAGGTTGAATTTTGGCGAAATCCGAGCGGAAGGTGATATTTTGATCCGGGAGTCGGAATGGAATTCTAACAGTTGCAGTAGCTTCGTTAGGTGATTTTGGATGTGCCTGCAAAATTTCAGGTCATTCGGACATCGTTTGATCGTGTTTTGGATTGAATGTTAGTTTTGAAAGTTTTGAAGAAACTTAGGCTTGAATCCGTGATTAATTGGTGATTTTGATGTTTAGGATGATGTTTTTATGATTGGAACAAGTTCGTATCGTGTTTTGGAGTATGTTGGTGGTTTTCGTTGGGGTCCCGGGGGCCTCGGGGTGAATCCGGACCATCATCCGGGCATTTTGAACTTGGCAAAATCTGCTGTAAATTGCAGATAACTGTGCAGAAGGCTAAGCCTTCGCGTTCGCGAGGGTACTGCCGCGTTCGCGTAGGCTGGGGCCAGTTGGCCATCGCGTTCGCGAGGTAACATGCTGCGTTCGCGAAGGAGAAGGTTGGAACGCATCGCGTTCGCGTGGATGAAGGACGCGGACGCGTAAGAGGAAAAGACGAAGCATCGCGTTCGCGTGGTCTGGGACGCGAACGCGTAGAGGAAAAATCCGGGCTAGGAAGATTGGTCTTCGCGAACGCGTGACGGTTCGTCGCGTTCGCGATGAAGGAACGGAGCAAGGCATCGCGTTCGCGTAGAGACCATCGCGAACGCGTAGGGTAAAATCGTCTGGCAGCGAATTAAAATCACAGAACAGAGGGCTCTTGGGTTCATTAACCCAAAACACAATTTTTGAGCCCTAGAGAGAAGAAATCACGGGAAAACGCTGGGAAATCATCGGGTATTCATCGGGGGTAAGTTTCTTGACTCAAAAACATCAATTTATGGTAGTATTAACACCAATCTTCATGAAATTGGGTTGAAATCTTGAAGAAATGTGGCCTAAATATTGAAAACGGGATTTTTGGATTTGGGAGGCCATTTGAACTCCGATTTCGATAAATTTTATATGCACGGACTCGTGGCGAGATAAGGATCGCGTTGGTGCTAATTTCGGAATTTTCCGAGCAGTGGGGCCCGGGGTCGGGTTTTACCAACTTAGTGTAATTATGCTAATTTCATGTAAATTGAAGTGGGTTATGATTATTTGACCCGTATTTGATGTAATTATTGTGGTTTGACTAGATTCCACGCACGAGGGAGCTAAATTCAAAGGAAAGGGCATTGCGGAGTAGTCGTCGCGCCGTATTGAGGTGAGTAATAGATGTGGGTGATGACCAGCGGGTTCGAAACCCCGGTATACCACTTTGTGACGCTGTATAGCGGCGAGACACGCACACTCTTGAGAGTGCGGGGTCGATCATGAACTGGAGACTACATATTAGTCCAACTTGTTGATATTGTATTATTGGCTATTCTAAAGCCGTCGAACCTCCTTCTCGGATGGTTGCATATATGTATATATATATTGTGATAATGGCCACTCTTGAGCCGAGGAACCCCCTTCTTGGGCGGTTGAGTATACATGTGGGCCGTGAGCCGGTTATTGGATCCCGCGAGGATCGTTATCATTGTCTTATCACATAGACATGCTAGTTTACTACTAGTCCGCGGCTATTTTTGGTTATTATGCTAATTCCAATCTCTGGAACTTGATATTACTGTTTTCCAACTGAAAAATGATAAAAGAGTTTTCAAAAACTACTTTTGAGCCTGCGAGGCCGTATCTGCATATTAGCTGACTAGTAGTGGATCGGGCTGCACGCCGCAGCGAGATATATGTTGGATCGGACTGCACGCCGCAGGAATATCTCTATGAGATGTGCTTGGGCTGTAGGAGCCCCTCCGGAGTCCGAACCCCCACAGTGAGCACGGGTACCCAAAATTGGAGTCGGGCTACACGCCGTAGCGGTCATATCATGCATTGCATTGCATTTAGCTACATCTCCTAGCTGTTATGCTATTTATTGGTATTTGTTGGAACAGGTACAGTGAAGATTGATTCTGTGACGGGGTATTCGATTACAGCTTTACATAGTGCTTTATTGCGGATTTCTTATCTGCTGTGTCTTACCCTTGTTTATTACCACTGAGTCTGACAGTACTCATTTTACTCCCTGCACCTTGTGTGCAGATCCAGGTACCTCTCAGCAGTGATCCAGTAGCTGTGCGAGGCGACGTTTGTGGATATTCGAGGTAGTTGCAGAGTCCGCAGGACCCGATATTCCTTCCTACTGTCTTTTGATTTTGTATTGACATTTCTTTCCGCACTTGGTATTTTTGTAAACCTTTATACACTCATGTTCAGTAGAGGCTCATGACTCTTGACCCTTGGTCTATGGGAGTTGATGTATTATGGGACTTGGTTCCCCGTTTTCGTTACATGTATTACTGTTATTTCGTTAATTAATTTGCTTAAATGGGTTTAAGAGAGCTTCTAGCTCCGTGGTTGATATTGATTGGTCAGGCTGGCTTAGCAATGTGCTGGGCGCCATCACGACCGGATTTGGGGTCGTGACAAGTTGGTATCAGAGCCTAGGTTTACTAGGCCTCGTGAGTCTTGAGCCGGTTAGTAGAGTCTTGTGGATCGGTACGGGGACGCTCGTACTTATCCTCGGGAGGCTGCGAACCTTTAGGAAAACTTCACTTTTCTTGAACTGTGTCGTGCGATCTTATTGTTCTGAGAACTAAATTTCTATATTCTATTCTCTCGTAGATGGCGAGAACGCGAGCATCGGGACGAGGTGGACGACCTCCGTTGCCACCGTTAGAGGCCGTGGGCGCGGTCGTGCTAGAGTTAGAGGTAGAGGTCTACGAAGCAGTGCCAGCCGACCCGCCCGTTGTACCGGTTCGGGAGCGGCCCCGGTGGTTGAAGCTCCGGCGAGTCCCGATTCGGGGCCGGACTATATCTATTGCTATTCTCGGTCTTCAGGAGACTCTTGCCCGGATATTATCGGTGTGTTCCGGTTTGGCTCGGGTAGTTTCGGCTACCGCTACCGTAGCGACATCTCAGGTCAGGGGGTGGTCGGCGGACCCCTGCAGCTCGCACACCCGACCCGGTTGTTCGGGGACTTCGGACGCCAGAGGTCGTCCCCGCTCGGTGGTTGCACCGGTTATTCCTCCGACTGCACCAGCTCCAGCTCCGAGCATATGGTTCAAGTTATGCCCGAGGACGAGCAGCGTCGTCTTGAGAGATTTGGTAGACTTCAGAGCCACCCCATTTCGGTGGCGTTGAGGGCGAGGATGCCCGGGGTTTCTTGGATAAATGTCAGAAGATGTTGCGTACGGCTGGTATTCTTGAGTCCGGCGGAGTTTCATTTACTACATTTCAGTTCACCGGTCCCGCATTTGATTGGTGGGAGGAGTTTGAGAGGCGTAGGCCCGCAAGAGCAGCACCTCTCACATGGCAGCAGTTCTCTACTCTCTTTCTAGAGAAATATGTACCTCGGTCTCGTCGCGAGGAGCTACGTCGCCGGTTCGAGTGGTTGATTCAGGGCGACATGTCTGTGACTCAGTATGAGCTTAGATTCACTCGGTTGGCTAGGCATGCCACATGGATGATCCCCACTGATAGGGAGAGGATCAGGAGGTTCATTGATGGCCTCAACTACTCTATCCGTATTCTTATGACCAGGCGAGCGAGTTCTGTCATCATCGTTTGAGCAGGTAGCCGATATGGCACGCTCCATTGAGGCGGATCGTCGCCGAGAGAGAGAGGAGCGGGAGGCCAAGAGGCCTCGTGGTTCTGGCAGTTTCAGTGGTGCTCCATCTAGAGGGCATTCCCAGCAGAGCAGAGGTCGCTCATCTAGACCTTCTCATTCAGGCCGCCCAGAGCAGAGCGGAGGTTCTTATGGTCGTGGTCGACAGGGATTTCAGCAGGGTCAGTCATCACTTAGTGCCCTCCCAGCCCAGAGTGCAGCCAACACCAGGTGCATGTTATGAGTGTGGTGAGTTTGGCCACATGAGGAGACATTGCCCTCGACTACGTAGGGGCGGGACTCAGCAGAGGGATCAGCCCTCCTCTTCAGCACCATCTCAGTCTAGTAGAGGTGGAGGTCAGTCTTCTCGTGGTCGCCCCAGGGGCGAGGAGAGATCCGGTGGAGGTCAGGCACGGTTCTATGCACTTCCTGACAGGCGTGATGCAGTTGCCTCCGATGCTGTGATTACAGGTATCATTTCTGTCTGTCACAGAGATGCCTCTGTTCTATTTGATCCAGGGTCCACATATTCTTACGTGTCCTCTTATTTTGCACATCATTTGAGTGCGACTCGTGGTATTCTTGATTTACCTGTTCATGTATCCACCCCCGTGGGTGATACGATTGTTGTGGATCATGTCTATAGATCCTCTGTGTTATATCTATTGGGGGTCTGGAGACCCAGGCCGATTTGTTATTGTTGGGTATGGTGGACTTTGATGTTATATTGGGTATGGACTGGTTGTCTCCGTACCATGCTATATTGGACTGTCATGCTAAGACAGTTACGTTGGCCATTCCTGGTATTTCTCGGATTGAGTGGCGGGGTTCGACCGATTTCGTCCCTAGCCGTGTTATTTCGTTCTTAAAAGCTCGGAAGATGGTTGAAAAAGGGTGTTTATCGTACTTAGCTTTTGTGAGAGATGTGGGAGCTGAGACTCCTAGCATTGATTCTGTACCTGTTGTGAGGGATTTTCCAGATGTGTTTCCCTCAGACCTGCCGGGCATGCCGCCGGACAGGGATATTGATTTTGGCATTGACTTGGTGCCGGGCACTCAGCCTATTTCTATTCCTCCGTATCGGATGGCACCGGCTGAGTTGAAGGAATTGAAGGAGCAGCTCCAGGAACTCCTAGATAAGGGGTTCATTCGGCCGAGTGTGTCGCCGTGGGGTGCACCGGTCTTGTTTGTTAAGAAGAAGGACGGATCTATGAGGATGTGTATTGACTATAGGCAGCTAAACAAAGTAACAGTGAAGAATAAGTATCCTCTGCCTCGTATTGATGATTTATTTGATCAGCTCCGGGGAGCTAGGGTGTTCTCGAAGATTGATCTTCGTTCAGGCTACCATCAGCTGAAGATTAGAGAGTCTGACATTATGAAGACTGCATTCCGGACCAGATATGGTCACTATGAGTTCCTTGTGATGTCGTTTGGGCTGACCAACGCTCCAGCAGCATTTATGCATCTGATGAACAGTGTATTCAGGCCGTATCTTGATTCATTTGTAATCGTATTCATTGATGACATACTTGTCTACTCTCGTAGCCAGGAGGAGCATGCTCGGCACTTGAGTGTTGTGTTGCAGAGATTGAGAGAGGAGAAGTTGTATGCCAAGTTCTCCAAATGTGAGTTCTGGCTTGAGTCCGTGGCATTCTTAGGGCACGTGGTGTCCTGTGATGGTATTCGGGTAGATCCGAGGAAGGTCGAGGCAGTGCAGAGTTGGCCCAGACCGACCTCAGTTACTGAGATCCGTAGCTTTCTGGGATTGGCAGGGTATTATCGCCGATTTGTTCAGGGGTTCTCTTCTATTGCTTCACCCTTGACTAGATTGACTCGGAAGGGTGTTCCTTTCTTATGGTCCGAGGAGTGCGAGGAGAGCTTTCGGAAGCTCAAGACAGCACTGACCACAACACCAGTCCTGATTCTACCGGCAGCTTCAGGTTCTTATACTGTATATTGTGATGCCTCGGGTGTGGGCATTGGTTGTGTGTTGATGCAGGAGGGTAGAGTTATCGCATATGCTTCTCGTCAGCTAAAGCCCCACGAGAAAAACTACCCTGTTCACGATTTGGAGTTAGCTGCTATTGTTCATGCCTTGAAGATTTGGAGGCATTATCTATATGGTGTATCTTGTGATGTATATACAGACCACCGTAGCCTTCAGCATTTGTTTAAGCAGAAAGATCTAAATTTGAGGCAGCGGAGATGGCTTGAATTGCTTAAAGACTATGATATTACTATCTTGTATCATCCGGGAAAGCCAATGTAGTGGCTGATGCATTGAGCCGGAAGGCTATTAGTATGGGCAGTTTGGCGTATATTCCAGTTGGGGAGAGACCCCTAGCAGTTGATGTTCAGGCGTTAGCTAACCAGATGGTAAGGCTGGATATTTCTGAGCCCGGTCGGGTGATGGCTTATGTAGTAGCTCGTTCTTCTTTATATGATCGTATTCGAGAGCGCCAGTATGATGATCCACACTTACTTGTCCTTAAGGACAGAGTTCAGCATGATGATGCTAGGGATGTCACTATTGATAGTGATGGTGTGTTGCGGATGCAGGGCCGGATATGCGTGCCCAATGTTGACGGCCTTCGTGAATTGATATTGGAGGAAGCTCATAGCTCGCGGTATTCTATTCATCCAGGAGCCGCGAAGATGTACCAGGATTTGAAGCAGCATTACTGGTGGAGAAAGATGAAGAAAGATATTGTGAGCCATGTGGCTCGGTGTCTAAACCGTCAGCAGGTCAAGTATGAGCATCAGAGACCTGGAGGTGTATTCCAGAGCGTATTGATATTCCGGAGTGGAAGTGGGAAAGAATAACTATGGACTTTGTTAGTGGACTCCCTCGGACAGCGAGGAAGTTTGATTCAGTCTGGGTGGTGGTGGATAGGTTGACTAAGTCAGCTCACTTCATCCCAGTGTGTACTACCTATACCTCAGAGCGGTTGGCAGAGATATTCATCCGTGAGATAGTGAGATTGCATGGAGTTCCTATTTCCATTATATCGGACAGAGGTACCCAGTTCACATCTCAGTTCTGGAGGACATTTCAGGCGAGAGTTGGGTTCACAGGTAGAGTTGAGCACAGCATTTCATCCACAGACGGATGGGCAGTCCGAGCGTACTATTCAGATATTGGAGGACATGTTGCGTGCTTGTGTCATTGATTTTGGTGGTTCATGGGCTGATTATTTGCCTTTGGCGGAGTTTGCTTATAATAATAGCTATCAGTCCAGCATTCAGATGGCGCCGTATGAAGCTTTATATGGGAGGCGGTGTAGGTCTCCGGTTGGTTGGTTCGAGCCCGGCGAGGCTAGGTTGTTAGGGACAGAGTTAGTCCAAGATGCCTTAGATAAGGTGAAGGTGATTCAGGAGAGACTTCGCACAGGCTCAGTCGCGTCAGAAGAGTTATGCAGACCGGAAGGTCCGAGATGTATCTTATTCAGTAGGTGAGAAGGTGTTGCTGAAAGTTTCACCGATGAAGGGTGTTATGAGGTTTGGAAAGAAAGGAAAGTTGAGCCCAAGGTTCATTGGACCTTTTGAGGTGCTTAGGAAAGTTGGGGAGGTGGCTTATATGCTTGCTTTGCCACCCAGTTTGTCGGGAGTTCACCCGGTGTTCCATGTATCTATGCTCCGGAAGTATGTCGGAGACCCGTCTCATGTGTTGGACTTCGGCACGATACAGCTAGATGAGGATTTGACTTATGATGTGGAACCAGTAGCCATTTTGGGTCGACAGGTTCGTAAGCTGAGATCTAAGGATATAGCTTCAGTGAAAGTGCAGTGGAGAGGTCGTCCTGTGGAGGAAGCAACTTGGGAGACCGAGCAGGAAATGCGGAGCAGATATCCACACTTATTTGATGCTCCGGGTATGTTTCTTAACCCGCTCGCGGACGAGCGTTTGTTTAAGTTGGGGAGAATGTAACGACCCGGCCCGTCGTTACGGGAATTATCACACCGTTACCTTGCATTTACATATATTATACTTTTAAAACAGTATTAGAGTATATCGGGTGAGTTAGGAGTGATTTGGATTGAAAATGAAACAAATAGCATGTTTGAAGAAAGCTTGAATATGAAAAGTCAACCAAGAGTTGACTATTGAGTTAGAGTGCTCGGAATCGGATTCCGATGATTCGACTAGTTCCGGGGGATCATTTATGACTTAGGAGAACAATCGGAATTGAATTCGGAGGTCCGGTGTAGTTTTAAGCTTGAATTGGCTAAGGTTGAATTTTGGCGAAATCCGAGCGGTAGGTGATATTTTGATCCGGGAGTCGGAATGGAATTCCGACAGTTGCAGTAGCTTCGTTAGGTGATTTTGGATGTGCCTGCAAAATTTCAGGTCATTCGGACATCGTTTGATCGGGTTTTGGATTGAATGTTAGTTTTGAAAGTTTTGAAGAAACTTAGGCTTGAATCCGTGATTAATTGGTGATTTTGATGTTTAGGATGATGTTTTTATGATTGGAACAAGTTCGTATCGTGTTTTGGAGTATGTTGGTGGTTTTCGTTGGGGTCCCGGGGGCCTCGGGGTGAATCCGGACCATCATCCGGGCATTTTGAACTTGGCAAAATCTGCTGTAAATTGCAGATAACTGTGCAGAAGGCTAAGCCTTCGCGTTCGCGAGGGTACTGCCGCGTTCGCGTAGGCTGGGGCCAGTTGGCCATCGCGTTCGCGAGGTAACATGCTGCGTTCGTGAAGGAGAAGGTTGGAACGCATCGCGTTCGCGTGGGTGAAGGACGCGGACGCGTAAGAGGAAAAGACGAAGCATCGCGTTCGCGTGGTCTGGGACGCGAACGCGTAGAGGAAAAATCCGGGCTAGGAAGATTGGTCTTCGCGAACGCGTGACTGTTCGTCGCGTTCGCGATGAAGGAACGGAGCAAGGCATCGCGTTCGCGTAGAGACCATCGCGAACGCGTAGGGTAAAATCGTCTGGCAGCGAATTAAAATCACAGAACAGAGGGCTCTCGGGTTCATTAACCCAAAACACAATTTTTGAGCCCTAGAGAGAAGAAATCACGGGAAAACGCTGGGAAATCATCGGGTATTCATCGGGGGTAAGTTTCTTGACTCAAAAACATCAATTTATGGTAGTATTAACACCAATCTTCATGAAATTGGGTTGAAATCTTGAAGAAATGTGGCCTAAATATTGAAAACGGGATTTTTGGATTTGGGAGGCCATTTGAACTCCGATTTCGATAAATTTTATATGCACGGACTCGTGGCGAGATAAGGATCGCGTTGGTGCTAATTTCGGAATTTTCCGAGCAGTGGGGCCCGGGGTCGGGTTTTACCAACTTAGTGTAATTATGCTAATTTCATGTAAATTGAAGTGGGTTATGATTATTTGACCCGTATTTGATGTAATTATTGTGGTTTGACTAGATTCCACGCACGAGGGAGCTAAATTCAAAGGAAAGGGCATTGCGGAGTAGTCGTCGCGCCGTATTGAGGTGAGTAATAGATGTGGGTGATGACCAGCGGGTTCGAAACCCCGGTATACCACTTTGTGACGCCGTATAGCGGCGAGACACGCACACTCTTGAGAGTGCGGGGTCGATCATGAACTGGAGACTATATATTAGTCCGACCTGTTGATACTGTATTATTGGCTATTCTAGAGCCGTCGAACCTCCTTCTCGGATGGTTGCATATATATATATATATATTGTGATAATGGCCACTCTTGAGCCGAGGAACCCCTTCTTGGGCGGTTGAGTATACATGTGGGCCGTGAGCCAGTTATTGGATCCCGCGAGGATCGTTATCATTGTCTTATCACATAGACATGCTAGTTTACTACTAGTCCGCAGCTATTTTTGTTATTATGCTAATTCCAATCTCTGGAACTTGATATTACTGTTTTCTAACTGAAAAATGATAAAAGAGTTTTCAAAAACTACTTTTGAGCTTGCGAGGCTGTATCTGCATATTAGCTGACTAGTAGTGGATCGGGCTGCACGCCGCAGCGAGGTATATGTTGGATCGGACTGCACGCCGCAGGAATATCTCTATGAGATGTGCTTGGGCTGTAGGAGCCCCTCCGGAGTCTGAACCCCCACAGTGAGCACGGGTACCCAAAATTGGAGTCGGCTACACGCCGTAGCGGTCATATCATGCATTGCATTGCATTTAGCTACATCTGCTAGCTGTTATGCTATTTATTGGTAATTGTTAGTACAGGTACAGAGAATATTGATTCTATGACAGGGTAGCTGATTATAGCTTTACATAGTGCTTTATTGCGGATTTCTTATCTGCGCTGTCTTACCCTTGTTTATTACCACTGAGTCTGGCGATACTCATTTTACTCCCTGCACCTTGTGTGCAGATCCAGGTACCTCTCAGCAGTGATCCAGTAGCTGTGTGAGGCGACATTTGCGGATATTCGAGGTAGCTGCAGAGTCCGCAGGACCCGATATTTCTTCCTACTGTCTTTTGATTTCGTATTGACATTTCTTTCCGCACTTGGTATTTTTGTAAACCATTATACACTCATGTTCAGTAGAGGCTCATGACTCTTGACCCTTGGTCTATGGGAGTTGATGTATTATGGGACTTGGTTCCCCGTTTTCGTTACATGTATTACTGTTATTTCGTTAATTAATTTGCTTAAATGGGTTTAAGAGAGCTTCTAGCTCCGTGGTTGATGTTGATTGGTCAGGCTGGCTTAGCAATGTGCTGGGCGCCATCACGACCGGATTTGGGGTCGTGACAATTTGAGGACATGGGGGTTTGGATTTGAGAAGGGGAGATTGTGGGGATTCCGGGGTGTAAAATTGGAGATGTTTTGGCCACCAGAACCGCCGTAAGGCGATTCCGGTGGTGGGAGGCGGCGGAGTTATTGGGGGATCAGGTCTCTAGGGTTAGAGACGAAGGTGGGGTAATGGCTTGGGGGAGGGGGGCTGGGGTAGAGATTAAGATTATATACAGGGGTGGGGATTTAATCCAGACCGTTAGATTTAATTAAATCAATGGCCTGGATTAATTTGCTAAAGAGAAACAACGTCGTTCAGGTAAGTGATGGGTCGATTCGAACCGGGTTATGGGAATGGGTCATTAGACGGGTAGGGGAGATAGGATCTCAGCCTTTGGATTAGGGATGGGTTTACGGTTGAGATCCACTGGCGTTGAAACGATGTAGCTTCATTGCTATACTACGCCGTTTTAATGGTCTAAGAGACAGGCGATTTGGACTGGGTTTAATCCCTGTTTTGGGCCTGGACTTTGGCCAAATTCTGGAAGGCCTAGTCCCATTTTCTCTCTATTTCTAATTCTTTTCTCTTCTCTTTTTTAATTTAATTTCCTAATTTATTAAAGACAAAATTCTAAATTATATTACAAAATCAAACTAACTTATAAAATGTTAATTAACTTCTACTATCAATTAAAAGACATAATTAAATAAAAATATTAATCACACAATCTAGACTTTCAAATGCTAAATGCAAAAAATGTAATTAAGAAATCATACAAAATTCAACGGAAAATCACACACAACACAAAACTATTTTATTTTGAATTTTTGGGAGTAAATCTCGTATAGAGCAAAAATCACGTGCTCACAGCGCCTTATCATATTTTCTTTCATATCCCTCTTTCAGAATCAACAACAAAAATTAAGGATTGAGCGGGAAAATCAAATGGAGAAACAAAAGGAAGGAGAAAAGAAGAGAAAAAGAAAAGAAGAAAAGAAGAAAAGAAAAAAAAGAAAAAAAGAAAAGAGAAAAGAAAAAGAAAAGAAAAAGAAAAGAAAAGAGAAGAAAAAGAAAAGAATGCAAAGAAAAGAAGAAAATTGGGAGAAGTCAAGTCGCAACAATGAAGCAATCTTATAATCCGAACTACGTTTTGACTTGATCCCGAAAGGGTACGTAGGCAGCCTCACTGAGGTTCAGTCACAACAGAAGGAAAGTCCAAGAATCCCCAGAGAATGAAACTGGGGCAGAAGTTATAGTTGTTGAATAAATACGATTCCGAGAGTTGTAATCTTTAACCCACGTTGAACTATTTTGAGCCTTTATATCCTTTTTTCTAAATCCTATCCAAAAGCCTGCATTACGGTCTAAAGAAAGACCTTCTGATCAATCTTCAGGAAATGCCGAGTCAAACGAGCAAAGGTGAATCACGTCATGGGCAACACTCCAGCCCGAACAAAGGAAAAACGTAGAATTAGAGAGATGATGAGAACTACCACAGGACTCCAAGATGAGAGAAATCAAAATGAGAGAGTCTTATCGGTGAAAATCCTCACGTGCACCGTAAGGCAATAGTGAGTTGAGAGAAATAAAAATCAAAAATAAGAGAGGCTTGATGGTGAAAACCCTGTGGGCACTACAAGTCGACTAAGGATTATGAATCAGATTAGGAAAATGGAGTATTGAAGACCAGTTTCACAGAAAATTGCAACAAGAGTTGAGCATCAGATTTGCTACGCAGAAAAGGTTGAAAGTGCATGTCAAGGTCGCTATAGTCGGTATTCACATCCGATGGGTCATTCTTCTATATGTTTCTTGTTAGGAATCATCCCTCCCCACTTTCTTTTTTACTATATTCTTCCCAATTTGCATATTTTTCCTTCTTCCCGAGTCGGCCGGGTCATAACAAATAAAAAATGATTTCAAAATTTGCCACCAAGCTTTTCAATTGCACGGGATGGGATTTGGCCAACATTAGATTGTCGTAAGTCAGGAAAAGACAAGGCCAGTGAGAGCAACATGTGCAATAAAGCAGGTAACAATTAAAAATGTTTGGGGTTTATGAAGGTCGGAAAAGTGCCAACTCGGGAGCAATGTAACAAGTATAAATTTGAATAGAGAGAAGGTATATATTCTGACAAAAGAAAGAGTCAGTCAAGAAATATTCAAGGCCTTCAAGTGAAATCATTGAAAGAACAATAGACTTCAAGATCAGAGTTTGTGGGATCCATTAAGAAAGGAACAACATACAGGCTGTAAGAGAGGCGAGTTCTAACAAAGAACAAGTGAAAATGGATACCCGAAAGAAATCAGTTATCAGGGGAATTGAAAGAACAATCACCATCAAAGTTCAAGGCCACAACCAACCACCTCATTTTTAAACTGACAGATTTTTCTTTGATTTGAAATAGGGATAAAAGATATGCTACAAGAGAATTATCAAACTGGGGCAAAATAATTTCCGTCACATTAAAATTTTTCTTGAAATCGGATAGTCATCCGAAGAGCATGGAGGTAAATACAATTGTTTTTGAAGTTGGACAATTCAAGTTGAAAGGTAAATGAAACAAGTTTCGGAGAATGATAAGAGTCAAAATCTTAGTCTGTTGAAACTTTCTCCTAAGATAAAAATCTTAGTCTGATGAATTTTTCACCTAAGATAAAAGGAAGGAATCTTAGTCTGTTGAAACTTTCTCCTAAGACAAAAGTCTTAGTCTGATGAATTATTCATCTAAGATAAAAGGAAAGAATCTTAGTCTGTTGAAATTTTCTCCTAAGATGAAATTTTAGTCTGATGAATTTTTCACCTAAGATAAAGGGATAATGTAAGTTGAAAACAAAAGGAAGGCAGAAGTCAATTTGAAAATGAAAGCAGAAGTTGGAAAAAGAAATGAAGGCGTAATTTGAAAAGAAAAGGAAGTCATAATTTGAAAACAAAAGGGAAAAGCAAAAGTCGAAAAAGAAAGGAAAAGATTGTTGAATTTGAAAGCTTAAGAAAGTCTGAATTAAAAATGGACCAAGTCTGAAGAATTATCTCCTGGAGTCAAAATATCAGTCCGATGGATATTCCTCCTGAGACAACACAGAAAATAGACCCAATCTGAAGAATTATCCTGGAGTTAAAATCTCAGTCCGATGGATATTCCTCATGAGAAAACACAAAAAATAGACCCAGTCTTAAGAATTATCTCCTGGAGTCATAATCTCAGTCCGATGGATATTCCTCCTGAGACAACACATAAAATAGACCCATTCTGAAGAATTATCTCCTGGAGTCATAATCTCAGTCCGATGGATCTTCCAATGAGAATCAAAATCTTAGTCTGTTGAAACTTTCTCCTAAGATTAAAGGTCTTAGTCTGATGAATTTTTCACCTAAGATAAACTTTAGTCACAAAGTAACACAAAAGTTTTAATTTCTGCTCAGGCGCCCACCTGTATAACGAGGCATATTTTCAACATTCTAATTTCTGTTCAGGCGCCCACCTGTATAATGAGGGAATACTTTTCAACATTTGAATTTCTGTTCAAGCACCCACCTGTATAACGAGGGAATACTTTTCAGCATTTTTAATTTCTGTTCAGGCGCCCACCTGTATAACGAGGGAATACTTTTCTGCATTTTTAATTTCTGTTCAGGAGCCCACCTGTATAACGACGGAATACTTTTCTACATTTTTAATTTTTGTTCAGGCGCCCAACTGGAAAATGAGGGAATACTTTTTCGAAAAAAAAGAAATATTTCTTTAAATTCTGACATTCAATAACATGATGTGCTCAGTCACCATACTGGGACAGAAACATTTTTCTTTGGTTGTTTATTTTGTTGCAAGCAGGAGTCCACCTGGAAAATGGATGCATATTTCTAATTGAAGAGGTTAAACATAATCAAGGCAATGACAAAAATGTCGTTACAAAATACATGTTCAAGGCAATAACAAGAAGGCCGTTAGAAGAATATAAGTTTAAGGCACTAACAAGAACAAGTTAGAAGGCATAGATAGGATTTTTTGTAATTCATAGACTATAGCTTAGGCTAGTTTCTTTTATTTTTTATCATGGTGTAATAAGGGATCAGTCAGTAGTAACAGTAGTAACAATAGCAACAACAGCGAGATCACAGTCCTTGGTAGTCCCAGCTACTAGACATTCCCGAACTACACTGACCTGATTCCTGCTTAGCCCAGGATATGTAGGCAACCTCAGAAACAGGGCGCGGTCAAAACTTTTCAGAAATGCTTCACAACAGAATATTCGAACGCGTAAAAATCGTTCATAGTTCCTCACTTATATTTGCACTGAAACTCTTCGTGTTCCCGAGCAAAGAGGGACAACTGTGAGCACGTGATTTTACCCTATATATGTGTCATTCCCATAAAATTCAAATAAATAATTTTTCCTTTTTTGTGTGAATTTTGTGTTGATTGTTTGCATGTTATTTGCGTGTGATAAATAAAAAAAATAAAAAAAAATGCATTTAGAAATTACTTTCTCATGTAGTAGATATTAATTCATTTTTAACAAATTAAAGAAAAATCAAAAAATAACATTTGTTTGCTTTATATTAAAAAATTGCAAAAAAAAAGAAGTTAATTAGTTTAACAAATTTTAATAAATTCCAAACTAAATACAAAATAGAAAAAATACAAAAAATACAAAGGAAAATTAAAATACAACAAAATACAAAATACAAAGGAAAATTAAAATACAAAATAAAAGTCAAAAGAAAATATGAAAATACAAGAATTAAATATCAAGAAACAAAGATAAAGGAAAATAGATTGGGCTCAAAAAATACCTTCAAGTGCCAGGCCCAAGCGGAATGCCCAAAAGCCAGCCCCAGACCAAAAATCGTCTACCTGGTCCGTGTCACGACCTAAACCCTGGTCGTGATCGCGCCCAACACAATGCTAGGCAAGCCCGACCATGTTATCTATTAAACCAGCCAATTATTAGTTTTAGGTGGTCAAGTTAAACTTAAATAGCAAGTGTTCATATCAAAATGATAAACGTAATAGTAGAAGAATACAAAATACGGTCCCAACCAAATTGTAGTGTCGCAAGTCTGAGCCTCTACAGAATAATCAGTCTATACAAACAAGTCTAGGAAAAATGAAAGCAACAAAATGATAAGGAAGGAGAAAACAGGTCTGCGGACGTCAACAGTTACCTCGTAGTCTCCGCAAAGTAAATATGAATAAGCAGCTGCAACAGCTCAACTACTTTCTGGCGCCTGTGAATCTGCACAAAAAGTGCAGGGGAGTGGGGTGAGTATATTTCAACTCAGTGAGTAACAGTAATAAATAATAACTGAATATAAGAACTCCAGTACTATTACTAAATAGTTCTAAGGCAACCTCACAGGTAAGTCATCGCCACGGTGAATTCTCTCATCTCCTATCCACATCTATCCCAACAAGGTCCCACTCTGACTAAATCCTCACTCTAATTGAAGAGGAGTCCACCTGGAAAAGGGATGCATATTTCTAATTGAAGAGGTTAAACATAATCAAGGCAATGATAAGAATGTCGTTACAAAATACATGTTCAAGGCAATAACAAGAAGGCCGTTAGAAGAATATAAGTTTAAGGCACTAACAAGAACAAGTTAGAAGGCATAGATAGGATTTTTTGTAATTCATAGACTATAGCTTAGGCTAGTTTCTTTTATTTTTTATCATGGTGTAATAAGGGATCAGTCAGCAGTAACAGTAGTAACAACAGTAACAACAGCGAGATCACAATCCTTGGTAGTCCCAGCTACTAGACATTCCCGAACTACACTGACTTGATTCCTGCTTAGCCCAGGATATGTAGGCAACCTCAGAAACAGGACGCGGTCAAAACTTTTCAGAAATGCTTCACAACAGAATACTCGAACGGGTAAAAATCGTTCATAGTTCCTCACTTATCTTTGCACTAAAACTCTTCGTGTTCCCGAGCAAAGAGGGACAGCTGTGAGCACGTGATTTTACCCTATATATGTGTCATTCCCATAAAATTCAAATAAATAATTTTTCCTTTTTTGTGTGAATTTTGTGTTGATTCTTTGCATGTTATTTACGTGTGATAAATAAAAAAATACAAAAAAAATGCATTTAGAAATTACTTTCTCATGTAGTAGATATTAATTCATTTTTAACAAATTAAAGAAAAATCAAAAAATAACATTTGTTTGCTTTATATTGAAAAATTGCAAAAAAAGAAGTTAATTAGTTTAACAAATTTTAATAAATTCCAAACTAAATACAAAATAGAAAAAATACAAAAAATACAAAGGAAAATTAAAATACAACAAAATACAAAATACAAAGGAAAATTAAAATACAAAATAAAAGTCAAAAGAAAATATGAAAATACAAGAATTAAATATCAAGAAACAAAGATAAAGGAAAATAGATTGGGCTCAAAAAATACCTTCAAGTGCCAGGCCCAAGCGGAATGCCCAAAAGCCAGCCCCAGACCAAAAATCGTCTACCTGGTCCGTGTCACGACCTAAACCCTGGTCGTGATCGCGCCCAACACAATGCTAGGCAAGCCCGACCATGTTATCTATTAAACCAGCCAATTATTAGTTTTAGGTGGTCAAGTTAAACTTAAATAGCAAGTGTTCATATCAAAATGATAAACGTAATAGTAGAAGAATACAAAATACGGTCCCAACCAAATTGTAGTGTCGCAAGTCTGAGCCTCTACAGAATAATCAGTCTATACAAACAAGTCTAGGAAAAATGAAAGCAACAAAATGATAAGGAAGGAGAAAACAGGTCTGCGGACGTCAACAGTTACCTCGTAGTCTCCGCAAAGTAAATATGAATAAGCAGCTGCAACAGCTCAACTACTTTCTGGCGCCTGTGAATCTGCACAAAAAGTGCAGGGGAGTGGGGTGAGTATATTTCAACTCAGTGAGTAACAGTAATAAATAATAACTGAATATAAGAACTCCAGTACTATTACTAAATAGTTCTAAGGCAACCTCACAGGTAAGTCATCGCCACGGTGAATTCTCTCATCTCCTATCCACATCTATCCCAACAAGGTCCCACTCTGACTAAATCCTCACTCTAATTGAAGAGGAGTCCACCTGGAAAAGGGATGCATATTTCTAATTGAAGAGGTTAAACATAATCAAGGCAATGATAAGAATGTCGTTACAAAATACATGTTCAAGGCAATAACAAGAAGGCCGTTAGAAGAATATAAGTTTAAGGCACTAACAAGAACAAGTTAGAAGGCATAGATAGGATTTTTTGTAATTCATAGACTATAGCTTAGGCTAGTTTCTTTTATTTTTTATCATGGTGTAATAAGGGATCAGTCAGCAGTAACAGTAGTAACAACAGTAACAACAGCGAGATCACAATCCTTGGTAGTCCCAGCTACTAGACATTCCCGAACTACACTGACTTGATTCCTGCTTAGCCCAGGATATGTAGGCAACCTCAGAAACAGGACGCGGTCAAAACTTTTCAGAAATGCTTCACAACAGAATACTCGAACGGGTAAAAATCGTTCATAGTTCCTCACTTATCTTTGCACTAAAACTCTTCGTGTTCCCGAGCAAAGAGGGACAGCTGTGAGCACGTGATTTTACCCTATATATGTGTCATTCCCATAAAATTCAAATAAATAATTTTTCCTTTTTTGTGTGAATTTTGTGTTGATTCTTTGCATGTTATTTACGTGTGATAAATAAAAAAATACAAAAAAAATGCATTTAGAAATTACTTTCTCATGTAGTAGATATTAATTCATTTTTAACAAATTAAAGAAAAATCAAAAAATAACATTTGTTTGCTTTATATTGAAAAATTGCAAAAAAAGAAGTTAATTAGTTTAACAAATTTTAATAAATTCCAAACTAAATACAAAATAGAAAAAATACAAAAAATACAAACGAAAATTAAAATACAACAAAATACAAAATACAAAGGAAAATTAAAATACAAAATAAAAGGCAAAGAAAATATGAAAATACAAGAATTAAATATTAAGAAACAAAGACAAAGGAAAATAGATTGGGCTAAAAAAATACCTTCAACTGTCAGGCCCAAGCGGAATGCCCAAAAGCCAGCCCCAGACCAAAAATCGTCTACCTGGTCCGTGTCACGACCCAAACCCTGGTCGTGATCGCGCCCAACACAATGCTAGGCAAGCCCGACCATGTTATCTATTAAACCAGTCAATTATTAGTTTTAGGTGGTCAAGTTAAACTTAAATAGCAAGTGTTCATATCAAAATGATAAACGTAATAGTAGAAGAATACAAAATACGGTCCCAACCAAATCGTAGTGTCGCAAGTCTGAGCCTGTACAGAATAATCAGTCTATACAAACAAGTCTAGGCAAAATGAAAGCAACAAAATGATAAGGAAGGAGAAAACAGGTCTGCGGACGTCAGCAGTTACCTCGTAGTCTCCGCAAAGTAAATATGAATAAGCAGCTGCAGCAGCTCAACTACTCTCTGGCGCCTGTGAATCTGCACAAAAAGTGCAGGGGAGTGGGGTGAGTATATTTCAACTCATGGAGTAACAGTAATAAACAATAACTGAATATAAGAACTCCAGTACTATCACTTAACAGTTCTAAGGCAACCTCACAGGTAAGTCATCACCACGGTGAATTCTCTCATCTCCTGTCCACATCTATCCCAACAAGGTCCCACACTGACCAAATCCTCACTCGTACCGCTACGGTGTACAGTCAACTCAATGTATGTAAATATATACATATGTCTATAATGTATAAGTATAATGCTGTGGCGTGCAGCCTGCTCCAATACATATAACGCTGCGGCGCGTAGCCCGCCCCATTTAACGTCGACGACGCTCACTTGGGGTGTGTACAGACTTCGGAGGGGCTCCCTAGGCCCAAGCGCTATGATACTGCAGCGTGCAGCCCGATCCACACATATATTACTACGGCGTGCAGTCCGATCCAATATATATATACATATAAAACTATACTGCTGTAGCGTGCAGCCCGATCCCATAATATACTCCAGCGCTCACTGAGAATGTGTGCAGACTCAGACTCCGAAAGGGCTCCTACAGCCCAAGCACAACAATACTGCGGCGTGCAGTCCGATCAAATATATATATATATATATATATATATAATACCTCATAATGGGTCCTCGACCATGTCCCAGTTAGTATAGAATTGGCCTTTCAGGCTCACTCAGCTAAATCAGGGAAATTCTACCCCAAGTAGTCTATCTCTCTCAGTACACATTTAGTGCTGGGCCAAGATATGCTATACAGCTAATTTCACGGCTGAGTGTAAGTTTCCAACATGATATAAGGGTCACCTAGCTCTAAAGGTCCCCTAAATGCCCTACAGATCGGCACAAGGCCCCAAACAAGGCTACTAGCCCAATTACACAGTTATAATCCCATTCTCAGTTACAATACACAATACTCTATTAGTCGGAAAGGACCAAGTCCAATTCCCCAATCACAATGTCACCACGCCCGTCACATGGCGCATGTCTCATCTCATCAAAGCACTGTAAAGTGCTAGTACGGGGTTTCAAACCCTCAGTACATTATTTACTATCACCACTCACCTCGATACGGTAGAATCCTTAGTTCGCCTTGCGCTTTTCTCGCAATTAAACCGCCTCGGATGCCGAATCTGTTCAAATTCATAGAGAATACATCAATACATGCTAATTACACACAACCCATTCGAAATAACTCAAATTGCACCAAAACCCACAAAGTTATCAAAATCCGACTTTTGGTACGCTTCACAAAAAATTACGAAAGTTACATATTCGGAATCCTCGTCTCAACACGAGTCTATGCATATAAAGTTTTCCAAAGTAGGACTCCGTTTGCCCATTCAAATCGACATTTTACCAAAACCCTGGCTTAGGCTGAATTCCCCCATTAATTCATCCAATTTCAGTGAAATAGAGGAGGATTTCAAGATAAAAACACATAATTAAACCATAAAACTTACCTCCGACGATAACCCGATGAAATCCCAGCAATTTCCCATCACTTTCTCTCTCTAAGACTCAACAATGGTGTATTATGGAAGAATGCCCGCGTCTGAAATGTTCTGGACTTAAATTCACTGCCGATCCCTTTAACCCTTCGCGAACGTGACCCTATTCACGCGTTCGCGATGAACAAACGCAGTAGCCTCCGAATTTTCTCTACACAAACGTGTGGCTTCCAGCCGTGTTCGCGATGACCAACCGCCCAGACCTACGCGAACACGTGTACACCCTTCGCGATCGCGATGCTCCCAGGCCCGACCCTACGCGTTCGCGTTCCTCTTCTCGCGAACACGATGAACAAAAAATACCAACTCTCCGATACTCTTCGTGAACGCGTGGACCCCTACGTGAACGCGAAGAACAAAGGTTTTCTGCAGAAATTGCAGCAATTCAGCTGCTCACCTAGGCCTAAAATGGCCCGTTTGGACCCCCGAATTCATCCCGAGGCCCCCGGGACCCCAACGAAAACCACCAACATACTCCATAACACGATACAAACTTGTTCCAATCATAAAAACATGCTCTTAAACAGGGAAAGCATCAAATCCAAGCAAATTCAAGCCTAAGTTTTCATTCAAACTTCCGCAACCGACATTCGATCAAAAACCCGACAAAACGACCTCCGAATGACCTGAAATTTTGTAGGCACATCTAAAATCACCTAACGGAGCTACTGCAACTGTCGAAATTCCATTGCGACACACAAATCAGAATCTCGCCTATCGATCGGATATCGCCAAAATTCAACTTTAGCAAATTCAAGTCTAAAACTACATCGGACCTCCAAATTCACTTCCGATCGCTCTCCTAGGTCATAAATGACCTCTCGGAGCTGACCGAATCATCAGAATTCAATTCCGAGCTCTCTGACTCACAAGTCAACATCCAACTGACTTTTCTCAACTATTCATTCTTCTAAGAGACTATTCGTCTCATTTCCAACCAAACGCGACCCGGATTGACTCAAACTCACCCAACATGCATATTGCAACATTAACAAGCATTTAACGGGGATAACGGGGTGATATATCACATGATGACGGGCTGGGTCATCACATTCTCCCCAACTTAAAAAAATGCTCGTCCTCGAGCGGGTCAAGAAACATACCTGAAGTCTCAAACAAGTGAGGATATCTGCTCCGCATCTCTCGCTCGACCTCCCAAGTAGCCTCCTCTACGGGTCGACCTCTCCACTGAACCTTAACTGATGCAATCTCCTTCGACCTCAACTTTCTTACTTGGCGACCCAAAATAGCAATAGGCTCCACATCATAGGATAGATCACCATCAAGCTGAATGGTACTGAAGTCTAATACATGAGACCTATCCCTAATGTACATACGGAGCATGAACACATGGTATACTGGATGAACGCCGGATAAGCTGGGTGGCAAGGCCAACTCTTATGCCACCTCTCCCACTCTCCTAAGTATCTCAAAAGGACCAATGTACCTGGGACTCAGCTTCCCTTCTTCCCGAACCTCATGACACCCTTCATGGGTGAAACCTTCAGCAATACTCTATCACCAACGATGAAAGATAACTCTCGAACCCTACGGTCTGCATAACTCTTCTGGCGAGACTGTGCTGTGCGAAGCCTCTCCTGGATCAACTTCACTCTATCCAGAGCATCCTGAACTAACTCAGTCCCTATCAATCTATCCTCACCATGCTCAAACTATCCCACAGGAGATCTACACTGTCTTCCATACAATGCCTCATACGGGGCCATCTGAATATTCGACTGATAACTGTTGTTGTAGGCAAACTCAACAAGTGGCAAGAACTCATCCCACGAACCAACAAAGTCAATCACACATGCTCACAACATATCCTCCAGGATCTGAATAGTGTGCTCAGACTGCCCGTCTGTCTGAGGATGAAATGCGGTGCTCAACTCAACCCGCGTACCCATCTCCCGCTGAAATGCTCTCCAAAACTGAGAAGTAAACTAAGTGCCTTTGTCAGATATAATAGACACTGGGAGCCCATGCAACTTGACAATCTCCCGAATAAAGATCGCTCCCAACCGCTCCGATGAGTAAGTAGTACAAACTGGGATAAAATGTGCGGACTTGGTCAATCGGTCAACTATTACCCACACAGAATTGAACTTCCTCGAAGTCCAAGGGAGCCCAGTAACAAAATCCATGGTGATCCTCTCCCACTTCCACTCGGGAATGACCATACACTGAAGAACACCGCCCGGTCTCTGATGCTCATACTTGACCTGCTGGCAGTTGAGGCACTTGGCTACATGCCTAACAATATCCATCTTCATCCTTATCCACCAGTAGTGCTGTCTCAAGTCCTGGTACATCTTTGTGGCACCTGCGTGAAGAGATTACCACGAGCTGTGAGCTTCCTCTAGTATCAACTCCCGCAAGCCATCCACATTGGGCACGCAAATACGACCCTACATCCTCAGAACACCATCACTGTCGATAGTCATATCCCTAGCATCATTGTGTAGCACTCTGTCCTTAAGGACAAGCAAATATGGGTCATCATACTGTCGCTCCCTGATGCGATCATATAGAGAAGATCGAGAAACAACACAAGCCAACACCCGACTCGGCTCTGAAATGTCCAACCTTACTAGCCGATTGGCTAGGGCCTGAACGTCATAAGCAAATGGCCTCTCCCCAACTGTAAGCTAGGCTGCCCATACTGACTGCCTTCTGACTCAAAGCATCGGCCACAACATTGGCCTTCCCCAGGTGATACAAGATAGTGATGTCATAATCCTTAAGCAACTCCAGCCACCTCCGCTGCCTCAAATTAAGGTCTTTTTGTCTGAATAAGTGCTGAAGACTGCGATGATCCATGTACACCTCACATGAGACACCATATAGGTAATGCCTCAAAATCTTTAGAGCGAGAACTATGGCTGCTAGCTCCAAATCATGAACAGGGTAGTTCTTCTCGTAGGGCTTCAACTGGCGAGAAACATAAGCAATGACCCTACCCTCCTGCATCAACACACAACCAATGCCAACTCCTCAGGCATCGCAATACACGGTATGAGGATCTGAAGCTGACGGTAGTATCAAGACTGGTGCTATGGTCAGTGCTATCTTGAGCTTCTGAAAGCTCTCCTCGCACTCCTCGGACCATATGAAAGGAACGCCCTTCTAAGTCAATCTAGTCAAGGGAGAAGCAATAGAAGAGAATCCCTGAACGAATCGGCAATAATACCCCGCCAATCCCAGAAAGCTACGGATCTTAGTGACTGAGGTCGGTCTGGGCCAACTCTGCACTGCCTCTACCTTCCTCAGATCTACCTGAATACCATCACGGGACACCACGTGTCCTAAGAATGCCATAGACTCAAGCCAGAACTCACACTTGGAGAACTTGGCATACAGCTTCGCCTCTCTCAACCTCTACAATACAATACTCAAATGCCGAGCATGCTCCTCCTGGCTACGAGAGTAGAGTAGAATGTCATCAATGAACACAATCACAAATAAATCCAGATAGGGCCTGAACAGACAGTTCATCAGATGCATGAATGCTGCTGGGTCCTTGGTCAGCCCAAAAGACATCACAAGGAACTCCTAGTGACCATATCTGGTCCTGAATGCAGTCTTCATAATGTCGGACTCTCTAATCTTCAGCTGATGGTAGCTTGAACGAAGATCAATCTTCGAGAATACCGTAGCTCCCTGGAGCTGATCAAATAAATCATCAATACGAGGCAAATGATACTTATTCTTCACTGTTACCTTGTTTAGCTGCCTGTAGTCAATACACATCCTCATAGAGCCATCCTTCTTCTTAAGAAACAGGACCAGTGCACCCCACAGCTACACACTCGGCCAAATGAACCCCTTATCTAGGAGTTCCTGTAGTTGCTCCTTCAATTCCTTCAGCTCAGCTGGTGCCATCCGATATGGAGGAATATAAATAGGCTGAGTTCCTAGCACCAAATTGATCCCAAAATCAATGTCCCTGTCCGGTGGCATGCCCGGCAGGTCTGAGGGAAATACATCAAGAAAGTCCCGCACAATGGGGATAGAATCAATACTGGGAGTCTGAGCCTCGACCTCCCGCACAAATTCCAAATAAGAAAGACATCCCTTCCTAACCATTCGTTGGGCCTTGAGGAAAGATATTACCCTACTGGGTACATAATCAATCGTGCCTCGCCACTCGATCCTCTGAATGCCCGGCATAGCCAAGGTGACTGTCTTAGCATGACAGACCAGAATAGCATGGCATGGAGATAACTAGTCCATGCCCAATATAACATCAAAATCAATAATGTTGAGACCCAATAGGTCCACTTGGGTCTCCAGACCCCAAATAGTGACCAGATAGGACCAGTATACATGGTCCACAACAATAGTATCCCATACCAGGGTAGATACATGCACTGGCAGCTCAAGATACCCTCGGGTCATGCCCAAATGAGGAGCAAAATATGTAGACACATAAGAGTAAGTAGAACCAGGATCGAACAACACTGAGGCATCTCTGGCAGATTGAAATAATACCTGTAATGACAGCATCAGAAGCAACAGCCTCAGATCGGCCCTGAAGAGCATAACATCTAGCATGTCCGCCTGATTGGCCTCCCCCTCGAGGGTGACCCCTAGCTGATTGACCTCACCCCTAGTTGGCGGGGTGGGTGCTGAAGTAGAAGGACCAGATGACGAGAGCTGCCCCCTCTGCTGACAAGACTTGGAAAAAACACGAGGACACTCTCTGCAAATATGCCCAAACTCTCTGCACTCGAAGCAACTCCCCGGTGCTGGGGGCAGAGAGTGATAAGGACCCCTAGCGCTGGAGTGTCCAGCTGATGAACTAGGCCGAGAAGAACCCTAGGCAGATAAGGCCTGTGAAGAACTCTGAGCTGGCATGGCGCAGAGAGATGGCTGGCTCTGGTGCGAACCCTGATAACCCTGGCTAGAAGACCACCTACGGCGATCTGAGTAGCCTGACTGCGAAGACCTGAAAGAGCGACCTCTGCTCTGCTAACCCTGGCCTCTGGTCTGAGTGCCATTGGAACTAGCTGATCCTCGAGGCTTCTTGGCCTCCCTCTCATCCCGTTGTCTCTATGTCGCGAGCGATATCCATAGCATCCTCCAAAGTACGGCTCAAAACCCTCTCTCGGGTCATCAGAATACGGATGGGATAGATGAGGCCGTCCACAAAGCGTCCAATACTCTCTATGTCGGAAGGAACCAACAACGGTGCATATCTAGACAACTTTGTAAATCTGATCTTATACTCTGACACAGACATGTCTCCTTGGCGGAGACCCTCGAACTACCTACGCATCTCCTCTCTCTAAGATCGAGGCACCCACTTCTCCAAGAACATAGTGGAGAACTCTGGCCATGTTAGTGGTGCTTCCCCTTCTGGTCTGCGGCGCTCATAAGCCTCCCACCAAGCGAATGCTGGTCCCAGGACTGAAAGGTAGGGAAGGATACACCACTAGACTCCAAGATCCCTACCGTACAGAGCATCTGACGGCACTTGTCCAAAAAACCTTAGGCGTCCTCGCCCTGGAGCACCAGTGCACACTGGAGGAGATAACCTGGTGAACCTCTCGAGACGACGCTGCTCATCGTCTGTCATAGCTGGGACCCTGTCACCCTGAATCTGATCTGCTGTCTGAACCGGAACCACAGGCTGAACTGGAGGAGCCTCAAGTGTCTGCAGGCCCTGCACTGCTGGCTCTGGAGTGCATGCTGTGGGGGTCTGATGACCACCCCCGGTCCCTGATGCAGCTATTGCGGTGGTAACTGAAACCGCCTGTCCCAGGCCAGTGCAAACTGCTAATATCTTAGCCAGTGTCTCCTGTAGACCCGGTATGACAATAGGCACAGCTGGTGCCTGAACTGGCACTGCTGGAGCCTCAGTGACTGGAGGCTGTGGGTCAGCTGGCACTGCATCAGCTGCCCTACCTCCACCACGACCACGGCCGCGTCCACAACCTCTAGCAGGTGGTAGTGGTGGTCGTCCACCTCATCCGGAAGCTCGAGTTCTCACCATCTGCGAGAGAATAGAATGTCAAAATTTAGTTTTAAATCCAAAAAAATAATCGTACGACAAGAATTCCAAGAACTGAAATTTTCCTAAAAGGTTTGCAGCCCCTCGAGGATAAGTATAGGCATCCCCGTACCGATCCACGAGACTCAACTAAACCGGCTCATGACTCGCGAGACCTGTTAAACTAGGCTCTAATATCAACTTGTCACGACCCAAACCCTGGTCGTGATGGTGCCCAACACAATGCTAGGCAATCCCGACCATGTTATCCATTAAACCAGCCAATTATTAATTTTAGGTGGTGAAGTTAAACTTAAATAGTAAGTGGTCATATCAAAATGATAAACGTAATAGTAGAAGCAAACAAAATACGGTCCCAACCAAATCGTGGTGTCGCAAGTCTGAGCCTCTATAGAATAAACAGCCTATACAAACAAGTCTAGGCAAAATGAAAGCAAAAAAATGATAAGGAAGGAGAAAAAAGGTCTACGGACGTCGGCATCTACCTCGTAGTCTCCGCAAAGTAGATATGAATAAGCAGCTGCAACAACTCAACTGCTCTCTGGAACTTGTGAATCTGCACAAAAAGTGCAGGGGAGTGGGGTGAGTATATTTCAACTAATAAACAATAATTGAAAATAAGAACTCCAGTACTATCACTAAAATGTTCTAAGGCAACCTCACAGGTAAGTCATCACCACGGTGAATTCTCTCATCTGCAGTCCACATCTATCCCAACAAGGTCCCACATTGACCAAATCCTCACTCGTACCGCTACGGTTTACAGTCTACTCAATGTATGTAAATATATACATATGTCTATAATGTATAAGTATAATGTTGCGGCATGCAGCCCGCTCCAATACATATAGCGCTGCGACGCGCAGCCCGCTCCATTTAACGTCGACGACGCTCACTGGGGGTGTATACAGACTTCGGAGGGGCTCCCAAGGCCCAAGCGCTATGATACTGTGACGTGCAGCCCGATCCACACATATATTACTGCGGCGTGCGGTCCGATCCAATATATATATACATATATAACTATACTGTTGCGGCATGCAGCCCGATCCCATAATATACTCCAGCGCTCACTGAGAATGTGTGCAGACTCAGACTCCGAAGGGGCTCCTACAGCCCAAGCACAATAATACTGCGGCGTGCAGTCCGATCCACATGTATATATTACTGCGGCGTGTAGTCCGATCCACATATATATTACTGCGGCGTGCAGTCCGATCCAATACATATAGTGTTGCGGCGTGCAGCCTGATCCAATATAGATATATATAATATATATATATAATTCCTCATAATAGGTCCTCGACCCTGTCCCAGTCAGTATAGAATTGGCCTTTCAGGCCCACTCACCTAAAGTAGTCTATCTCTCTCAGTACACATTTAGTGATGGCCCAAGATATGCTATGCAACTAATTTCACGGTAGAGTGTAAGTTTCTGACATGATATAAGGGTCACCTAGGTCTACAGGTCCCCTAAATGCCCTATAGATTGGCACAAGGCCCCAAACAAGGCTACTAGCCCTATTACACAGTTATAATCCCATTCTCAGTCACAATACATAATACTCTATTAGTTGTAATGGACCAAGTCCAATTCCCCAATCACAATGTCACCACGCCTGTCACATGGCGCGTGTCGCATCTCATCAGAGCACTGTAAAGTGCTAGTACGGGGTTTCAAACCCTCAGTACATTATTTACTATCACCACTCACCTCGATCCGGTAGAATCCTTATTCTTCCTTGTGCTTTCCTCACAATTCAACCGCCTCGGATGTCGAATCTGTTCAAATTCTTAGAGAATACGTCAATACATGCTAATTACACACAACCCATTCGAAATAACTCAAATTGCACCAAAACCCACAAAGTTGTCAAAACCTGACTTTTGGTATGCTTCTCGAAAAATTATGAAAGTTACATATTCAGAATCCTCATCTCAACACGAGTCTGTGCATATGAAGTTTTCCAAAATCGGAATCTGTTTGCCCATTCAAATCAACATTTTACCAAAACCCTGGCTTAGGCTAAATTCCCCATTAATTCATCCAATTTCAGTAAAATAGAGGAGGATTTAAAGATACAAACACATAATTTAATCATAAAACTTACCGCTGACGATAACTCGATGAAATCCCAGCAATTTCCCGTCACTTTCTCTCTCTCAGACTCAACAATGGTGTATTATGGAAGAATGCCCGTGTCTGAAATGTTCTGGACTTAAATTCACTGCCCAGCCCTTTAACTCTTCGCGAACACGACCCTATTAACGCGTTCGCGATGAACAAACGCAGCAGCCTCTGAATTTTCTCTACGCGAACGTGTGGCTTCCAGCCGCGTTCACGATGACCAACCGCCTAGACCTACGCGAACGCGTGCACACCCTTCACGATTGCGATTCTCCCAGGCCTGACCCTACGCGTTCGCGTTCCTCTTCTCGCGAATGCGATGAACAAAAAATCCCAACTCTCCGATACTCTTCATGAACGCATGGACCCCTACGCGAACACGAAGAACAAAGTTTTTCTGCAGAAATTGCAGCAGTTCAGCTGCTCACCTAGGCCAAAAACGGTCCGTTTGGACCCTCGAATTCATCCCGAGGCCCCCGGGACCCCAACGAAAACCACCAACATACTCCATAACATGATAAAAACTTGTTCCAATCATAAAAACACGCTCTTAAATACGGAAAAGATCGAATCCAAGAAAATTCAAGCCTAAGTTTTCATTCAAACTTCCGCAACCGACATTCGATCAAAAACCCGACCAAACGACCTCCGAATGACCTGAAATATTGCAGGCACATCCAAATCACCTAACGGAGCTACTGCAACTGTCGGAATTCCATTCTGACTCCCGGATCAAAATCTCGCCTATCGATCGGATATCGCCAAAATTCAACTTTAGCCAATTCAAGCCTAAAACTACACCGGACCTCCAAATTCACTTCCGATCGCTCTCCTAGCTAATAAATGACCTCCCGGAGCTGATTGAATCATCAGAATTAAATTTCGATCTCTCTGACTCACAAGTCAACATCCAGCTAACTTTTCTCAACTATTCCTTCTTCTTAGAGACTATTTGTCTCATTTCCAACCAAACTCGACCCGGACTGACTCAAACTCACCCAACATGCATATTGAAACATTAAAAAGCACATAACAGGGATAACATGGTGATAACTCACTTGATGATGGGTCGGGTCATCACAGTTCGGTTCCACAATTAACCAAACGACACCGTGTAAGTGTTGCCTCAATCACAGTCGTCCATTACCCTAAATTTAACGGTCCAAAATTGATCTTCAATGTTTAATACAAAACCCTTCAAAACATATAAATTTTAAACATATTACCCCATTCACTTACAGACTCATTAACAGACCCCCTCCCCGTTTTTTTTAACACCCCCCTGTCACCGCTAGGGTTCCGCCGCCTTTGGTGGATCTTCTCCGACCAAGACTAACACCAAAAGACTCCCCTTGTCTTCCTCATCACAGCCCCCTATCCGTTCCCTTCAAATACCAACCAAACGCCCCAAATATTGAAAACCCTAGCACCGCCGCCACCACCCACGGCGACGCCGCCACCACCCACGGCGGCGCCGCCACGCCAAATCTCCTAAAACTCACACCCTCCATTCCTCTTAACATCCTCAACACTGTGTTGAGGGTCCCAAGTCCTAAAGCTGCCGGGAAAAATCTAAATGACCAAGAAAGAGTCTGCCTGAAGAAAAAAATTCAAGAAAAAAATGATATCCAAGGAGAAGCAAGAAAAATGAAGAAAGAAAAAAAAAACAGAAGAAAGAAATAAAAAAGGAAAAAGAGGAATAAGAAAAGCTAAGTCTTTCTTATCCTAATTCATTTCGTTTTTATGCATGTTTCTTTCTTATTCATCTTTGTTTTCTATCTTTAAAAAATCCGTCTATTTTTCTGTTTTAATTTTCTTCTTCATCTTTTGTTTTATTAGGAATTAATCATGCCAGTAGATTAGTTTCTTGTGTTCACTATGGTTGTTCTTTATTTTCGTATAAAATGACTTAAAACCATTAACTTCTAATTCTGATTTTTCATTTTGGTATATTGGTTAACATGACAAAGCGATTTAATTAGTTCGATTCACAATTGGTTTGATAGCATATTTATTTTAAATGGAAAATAATTGTTGGGTCATTAATGCTAATATTGGTGTTAATATTTTCTTACTTTAATTTGATAAATAGTATTAGGTAATTGGTTACAGATGTGATTAGTAGTTAGTTTATAGGATCTGCTCCTTAACAATTATGGGTTCACATAAGTCGATAGTTAAAATCACATGCTTCGTATTCACTTAAGGTACATACTTGATAGATTCAATTATCGATTAAATATTCTTATTAACAAGATTCAACCATCTATCAATTTGTTCCCCCGAGTCCTGTTAATCGAGTGATTAATCATAAAGTGGCTATGTTTGTAAGACTTCTTGATGTTGGTTATTGTTGCAATGTGATTTTGATTTTCTGACTATTCTAAATTTTTGATTAGTTAAGGGGTTAATTGGTTAATTGGGCATAATTAAGGCTATCATCAAAATGTTGGTTATTTCTGAAATGTTACTTAGTCTTAATTGGACTACAATAGAAAATTACCTAGTTATGACTATTTGATAAATATGATTCTGATTTTGAAAATTGGTCAAGTAAATAGGAATAAATACAGGATTTAGAAGGGTAATAACTGTTAGGAAGTGGGGGTAAAATAAGGAATAAGAAATGGTTTAATGGTAATAAGACTAAAAGGAGAAGGGGTACAATTGGGAAATGAAATGGTATAATTGTTATAATTATAGAGGATTAAGGGCAATTTGGGCATAAAAAAGGGCAGAATTAGTAGTTTCCCTACACAAGTGAGGATATAATAGGTATTTAAAAGGAAAAGAACATGGTAGAAGACCCTAGAGTATTCTAGAAGGGACTGTAGTGTAAACTTTAAACAAATATTTGCACTAACTTGTACAACAAGCTAGAAATTAGAGGATTAACAAGTAGATAATTCAAAACTGAATTTTCCTCCCATTTGTGCCTATAAATAGGCAGTATTTCTGCATAATTGGGAGAACTTTTGAACCTTAGAAGGAAAACTTTGGAACCATGGAGATTTTGAACCTTATAAGCTGAAAAACCTTAGAAAATTCCCAAAAATATCTGCTATTTCTTAAATATGAAATAACACAATTTCAGATTCAATTTCTTTCTTTTAAATTTCAAATTCAAATCAAAAATCAAAAAAAATAATAATAAGAAAATCAATCAAAAATCAGTAGAAAACTATTATTATAGTAATTTGAGTTTGAAATTTTGTTTTGGAAACTTGTGCAAATGAATTCAAATGAGTGTGGTTTGAACCACTAGATTCGAAGATTTTAAAGCTTTTCTTATTTGCTTCTGCTGTGAAAATGTCTTCCTGGGCTGCTGATTTTTACTCACTGCTGATTTCTACTCACTGCTGATTTCTACTTACTGCTGAATTGCTGTGAATGCTACTGCTGAACTGCTTGCTAAATCATACTCTGTCACTGTGTTTATTAGATCTAATAGATCTGCTCAACTTTCAGGTACACATTTTGTAAATCTTAAGCTTATGGAAATGAAGTGAATGCTGTTTGAAGTTATTATACTAAAGCTTTCATTTCTGTTGTTTTTCTTAATACTTTGTAAAAAACGTGATGCAGTTAAATGTTTTTCATTCCTGTTTCTGTGTACTATTTTCTAATTAGACCAACTCTAAAACTGTATAATGAGGACTATAGACACTAGACTGCAATTACTCTTATACGTTAGATAGAAGTAGAACGCTGTAGTTTACTCTAAAACTATTTTAGTAATAGAAGTGGAAAGCTGTAGTTTGGTTTGTTGGTATGAAACAAGCTCATTAACAAAAATGATCCTGTATATGAATAACAAGACCGTTTGACATACTCATGTTAATTTAGATTCTAATATAAAAATAATAAATATACAAGTGCTTTCAAGTCGTCAATTTCATCTCAGTTTTCATTCATCTAACCTATGGGTAAGTTAAAGGAATAATTAAGCACTTGGTTCAGTTATTAGTTTATTACTTTAAAGTTTGTTCTACTAATTGATTACTTGATTAATTGTTGTTGCTCGAATCAGAATATTTAAAATAACAGCATTCCAGTTTTAAAATTTTAATACATAATTACAGTTTGAATTAGAATTAGGTATAATGATTAAAATGAAAACATTTCAAATCTGTTGCAATAAACGGCAAATTAGTAGCTAAATGTTGGGTCCAGATATGTCATTAATAGGCCAAATCAAATAAGAGTTTTGGTCATGTTTTTCTCTGTTTGGGCCATTATATAGTTTGGACCTTAACAAAATTGGTGGATGATAACATGCTAGTTTGGGCTTGCGCAATCTCCTTTGTGAAATTCATTTGGAACCTTATGGTGATAAACAATTAATAAAAATATCTATTAGGACTTTTCTTTCCTTTTAGATACAAAACAAAAACAATAGAAAACCTAGTCACTTTAGACATGACTTTTTAAAAAAATAAACGAGATGAGCCTCGTTAGAGTACAAATGCACGGGGCCCTCAATCAATTGTTATAAAAAGTTTAGACTCGGAAGGATCGTTTAGCGAATTTTATGGTTTTTCCAAAAGTTAATTAAGACATAGGAACTTTAGGCGCGATTAATAATGTACATTCTTAAATACGGGCGCGCAATTATGTGACCCAAATCTTACTCTCAACGAAGTCGGAATGCGTTAAAGGCCATAGGCGTACTGGTACGGTGTGGCACGAATTGCATTTTCACGACGTTGCAATTCTTATAAAATTAAATAAGAAAGCGGAATATTAATAAATGCATATAATTGAAATATATAAAGAAATCAGATAAAAAATAAATACAACAGTTGAGCGACCGTGCTAGAACCACGGAATTGGGGAGTGCCTAACACCTTCTCCCGGGTTAGCAGAATTCCTTATCTGGATTTCTAGTTTCGCAGACTGTAAAACAGAGTCATAATTTTGTAACGACCCGACCGGTCGTTTTAGAAAATTACGCCCCAATCCCTAATTTAATTGTTCCCCTAAGTTCATTTCCTGCTATTGTGGGTTGCCGGGAGAGTTGGTTCCAAAAAATTTGAGCATTTTGGGACACTTAGTCCCTAAATAAGAGCTTTGAAACTAGAAAACGGTTCGTAGCCGGAACAGTGTTAAGACGATCTCGGAACGGAAATCCGATGGTTCCATTAGCCCCGTTAGGTGATTTCGGGGTTAGGAGCGCGTTCGGGACGTATTTTGGAGGCCCGTAGCTCAATTAGGCTTGAAATGCCGAAGGTTGAAATTTTGGCGAATCCGATCGATAGGTGAGATTTTGATCCGGGGGTCGGAATGGAATTCCGACAATTTCGTAGCTTCGTTATGTGATTTTGGATATGTCCGCAAATTTTCAGGTCATTCGGACGTCGTTTGGACGGGTTTTTGATCGAATGTGCAATTCGGAAAGTTTTAAGAAATTTAGGCTTGAATTCGATGCGAATTATGGGTTTTGATGTTGTTAGACGTGTTTTGAGGATTGGAGCAAGTTCGAATGAGGTATTAAGATGTGTTGGTATGTTTGGATGAGGTCCGGAGGGCCTCGGGGTATTTTCGGATGGTTAAACGGGAGAAAATTGTGGAAAAATTGCAGGTTGGGATCCTGCTTCTGTTGTTTCCGCTCCTGCGGAATTTTGGACGCAGGAGCGAGTCCGCAGAAGCGGACGAGGTGCGCAGGAGCGGGTGGTTCCGCAGAAGCGGAAGAATTTCCGCTGAAGCGGGGTCGCTGGTGCGAGCCTGGGATCGCAGGAGCGGACGAGAGAAATTGGGCATGGTCCGCAGAAGCGGACGTTTTTCCGCTTGGGCGAGACCGCAGAAGCGGTCAGTGATGCGCAGAGGCGGATTTGTCCGCAGAAGCGTAAGCTTCTTCGCAGAAGCGGGTCCGCTGAAGCGGCCCTTTATTCGCAGAAGCGGAAATGGCCGGCTAGGCCTGGAACCGCTGAAGCGACCCTTTGGTCGCGGATACGGGAGCGTAGAAGCGGAAAATGTTCCGCAGAAGCGAAAATCGCTGTAAGTAAGTGTATCAGAAGTTAGAAAAATTTCAGAACATTTTAACATTTGGGGGTCTCGGCTTAAGGGCGAGTTTGGGCGACTTTGAGGAGGAAATCAAGGGAAATCATCAGGTAATCAACTATGAACTCATATTATGATTAGTATTGGTAATATTATGCAATTATATCATGAAAATGGAGGAATTTGGGGTAATTATGGAGGATTTAGCCCTAGTCTTGAACTTTAGAAAAATCTCTGATTTGAGTGAGCAAATGGAGTCCGATTTTGGTAAATTTTATATGCCTAGACTCGTATTGAGATAAGGAACCCGAAAAATATAATTTTCGTGATTTTTCGATAAGCGTACCGAAAGTCGGGTTTTGACAACTTGTGAGTTTTGGTGCATTTTGAGTTATTTTGATTGGGTAATACCCAATTGGCCTATTTTGATGTGATTCTATTGATTTTATCAGATACTACACTTGTGGAGGCCGACATTCGCGGCAAGAAGGTTATTTCTTAGCGGTTTTGTACGGAATTGAGGTAAGTGGCTTGTCTAACCTCGTGTGGGGGAATTTTCACCCCTAGGATATTATGTGATAGTTTAAAAGCCTTGTACGCGAGGTGACGGGCGTGTACATGCGCTGGTTGATGAACACGTATTTTATTCAGAAATGTTCGATGAGCGATATCTCTGTCTCTAGTTGTTAATTTGATATTTTTCCCGGTAGTGGTTAGAAGAGCATGATTAGGTAGCACTTAACTGTTTAGTTGCCTAACTGCCTTATTTGAATTCCTTGTTAATTATTGGCACTATTTTTTTGGTGAAGTTATAAAAGCATAATTATTCACTCTGTGGATTCCTTAATTGGCTGTGCTTGCGGGTTCGATTCCCGGAGACCCAGGGCTGTGGGTTCGATTCCCGGAGACCCGACGTGATATTGGTAGGGACTACGGGTTCGATTCCCGAGATCCCGAGTTATTGGTAGGGACTACGGGTTCGATTCCCGAGATCCCGAGTTATTGGTAGGGACTACGGGTTCGATTCCCGAGATCCCGAGTTATTGGTAGGGACTACGGGTTCGATTCCCGAGATCCCGAGTTATTGGTAGGGACTACGGGTTCGATTCCCGAGATCCCGAGTTATTGGTAGGGACTACGGGTTCGATTCCCGAGATCCCGAGTTATTGGTAGGGACTACGGGTTCGATTCCCGAGATCCCGAGTTATTGGTAGGGACTACGGGTTCGATTCCGAGATCCTGAGTTATTGGTAGGGACTACGGGTTCGATTCCCGAGATCCCGAGTTATTGGTAGGGACTACGGGTTCGATTCCCGAGATCCCGAGTTATTGGTAGGGACTACGGGTTCGATTCCCGAGATCCCGAGTTATTGGTAGGGACTACGGGTTCGATTCCCGAGATCCCGAGTTATTGGTAGGGACTACGGGTTCGATTCCCGAGATCCCGAGTTATTGGTAGGGACTACGGGTTCGATTCCCGAGATCCTGAGTTATTGGTAGGGACTACGGGTTCGATTCCCGAGATCCCGAGTTATTGGTAGGGACTACGGGTTCGATTCCCGAGATCCCGAGTTATTGGTAGGGACTACGGGTTCGATTCCCGAGATCCTGAGTTATTGGTAGGGACTGCGGGTTCGATTCCCGGAGATCCTGAGTTATTGTGATACTATTGAGACATGGGCTGCGGGTTCGATTCCCGGAGACCCGGGGTACTGAGAATGGGACTGTGGGTTCAATTCCCACAGATCCTGGACTTGTTTATTGAGTTGGTTATTTGTTTTTAGCTTTATTATTGCTATTTCGGATTTATTATTATTTGAGCTGCTTATTATTGTTATTGTCTTTTTGTTATTGTTCTCTCAGTAGGGCCACGACCTTCCTCGTCACTACTCCATCGAGGTTAGGCTTGGCACTTACTGAGTACCGCCGTGGTGTACTCATGCTACTCTTCTGCACACTTTTGTTGTGCAGATCCAGGTACATCAGAGGAGGCTCGTACTAGGTGATTCTGCAGCTTTCTGGGAGACTTCGAGGTATGATCTGCTACGTCCGCGGATCCGGAGGCTTCCCTTCTATTCTACTATTACTAGTTGACATTTTTCTTCATTTCGTTGTTAGATACTCTTTACACATAGAGCCACAGTTGTATTTCCCTTTTAGTCTGTGTTACCGTGGGGTTTCGGATCTTGGTAGTGTTTATTTATTGTGTGACGGATGTATGTGCCAAGTGGCACGGATTACATATCTTTTATGTTATTTTCCGCTGTTTCTTATTTAAGTAATTATAATTTATAGATTCCGCAACGTGTTAGGCTTACCTAGTCGTGGGGACTTGGGTGCCATCACGACATGTTCACAATTGGTGAACTAGAGTCGTGACAATTTATAGATTCCGCAACGTGTTAGGCTTACCTAGTCGTGAGGACTGGGTGCCATCACGACATGTTCACAATTGGTGAACTAGGGTCGTGACAAGTTGGTATCAGAGCTCTAGGTTCATAGGAGTCACGGGACACGGACCGGTTACTTAGAGTCTCGCTGATCGATACGGAGACGTCTGTATTTATCTACGAGGGGCTATGTAACCGTTTAGGAAACTCTTCATTTCTTTTGGATTCCTTGTCGTGCGACATTTTGGCATCAAAAAATCTAAACTACTGCTTTCTATTCTCTCACAGATGGTGAGGACACGAGCTAACCGCGATGATCGGGTACCCGCGCCCCCTGTTGGCGCCGTCGGAGGCCGGGGCCGAGGTAGAGGACGAGGACGCGCCCGAGGTGCGGCCACGGCACCATCGCGCGCCGCCGCCGAGGTGCCACCGATGAGACCGAGGTTGGAGCGCGAGCACTGGTACACCGACTACGATCGCTACTACTCCGGCGACTACGGAGACCCTGGCTCGGTTCATGAGCATGTATACCACTTTGGCCCAGCGGGATTGCTTCCTCTTGTTGCGGCTACATCTCGGGCCGGGGGAGGGGCCGGACTCCCGTAGCCGTTACACCGGAGCAGCGTGTGCCGGTGGGACATGTTCCGGATGTTTTGGTTATGCCTCGTGCCGCCCCAGGACAACCAGGAGGTGGACCAGTCGCCTCCGAGGACGAGCGACGTAGATTAGAGAGGTTCAAAAATATGATCCTCCGGTGTTTAGTGGCCCTGGCTTCGGATGATGCATTGGGTTTTCCGGAGGAGTGTCATCGTATTCTTCGTACTATGGGGATTGTGGAGACCAGCAGCGGGGTTTCCTTCACTGCTTTTCGGTTTCGCGGGGCCGCTTATGATTGGTGGCGCACGTATGAGTTGGATAGTCCATAGGAGTCTGTTTCATTGACTTGGACGCAGTTTTCAGATCTATTTTTGAGGGAGTTTGTTCCACAGAGCCTTAGGGATTCTTGGCGCTCGGAGTTTGAGCGGTTGCGACAGGGGCTCCATGTCAGTATCGGAGTATGCCATCAGTTTCACCCGTCTGGCCAGGCATGCACCGGCCTTGGTAGCCACGGTTCGGGAGAGAGTACGGAGATTTATTGAGGGCCCGATTCCGCCTATCCGATCCAGCATGGCCAGAGAGTTGGAGACAGATATATCTTATCAGCAGGCAGTTAGCATTGCCAGGAGGATCGAGAGTATGCTCCCTAGAGAGCGGGGAGATAGAGAGGCCAAGAGGTCTCGTGAGTCGGGCCATTTCTCTGGTGCCCGCACTTCATCAGCCGGTCGTTTTGGCAGGGGTTATTCCGGTCGACCAGTTCACTCGGCATTGCCCGCAGCAGGTAGTACTCCAGGTCTTCCAGCACCTCAGGAGCCTTATTATGCTCCCCCAGTTTCCAGTGCACCTCCTGCGCGGGGTCCTTCCAGAGGTCAAGCTAGTGGGGGAGAGGCCGGTCAGTCACAGTCACCGTGTCCTCCCAGAGCTTGCTTTGGGTGCGGGGATACTCGCCATCCGGTGAGGGAGTGCCCCAGGCGTAGGAGGGGGGCACCTCACCAGTCTTCGCAGCATCAGCGTGGCTCTCAGGGGTCAGCAGGCTATCATTCCAGCTCCAGCTGCTATTCCACCTGCCCAGCCAGCCAGGGGCGGGGGTCGGGGTTCCAGAGGCCGCCCTCGAGAGGGGGGACAGGCCAGATTCTATGCTATTCCTGATCGCGCTGCGGCTGTTGCATCTGACTCTGTTATCACAGGTATTATTCTGGTTAGTCACGGGGAGGCATCGGTTCTATTCGACCCTGGTTCCACTTTTTCATATGTGTCTTCTTACTTTGCTTCTCATCTGGGTGTGCCTCGGGATTCTTTGAGTGCCCCATTTATGTTTCCACTCCGGTGGGTGATTCTTTGGCTGTGGACCACGTATATCGGTCGTGTTTGGTTACCATTTGTGATTTTGAGACCGGAGCGGATCTATTGTTGCTCGGGATGGTCGATTTTGATATTATTCTGGGCATGGACTGGTTGTCGCCCCATTATGCTATTCTTGATTGTCACGCCAAGACCGTGACGCTGGCTATGCCGGGCATTCCACGTATTGAGTGGAGTGGTACTCTAGATCACACCCCTAGCCGTGTTATTTCTTTTCTCAGAGCTCAGCGTATGGTTGAGAAGGGGTGTGCTGCTTATCTAGCCTATGTGCGGGACGTCAGTATTGACCCTCCCTCTATTGATTCTGTTCATGTGGTACGTGACTTTGCTGATGTATTTCCAGCTGATCTTCCGGGCATGCCGCCTGACCGAGACATTGACTTTGCTATTGACTTGTTGCCGGGCACTCAGCCCATTTCTATTCCACCGTACCGTATGGCTCCTCCTGAGTTAAAGGAGTTGAAGGATCAGTTACAGGAGTTATTGGGCAAGGGTTTTATTCGACCGAGTGTTTTGCCTTGGGGTGCTCCTGTATTATTTGTGAAGAAAAAGGACGGTTCTATGCGTATGTGTATTGACTATCGTCGGCTGAACAAGGTTACAGTGAAGAACCGGTATCCTTTGCCCGTATTGATGATTTATTTGACCAGCTACAGGGCGCACATGTGTTTTCTAAGATTGATTTGTGCTCTGGGTATCACCAGCTGAAGATTCGGGAGCCAGATATCCCGAAGACTGCCTTGAGGACCCGGTATGGTCACTATGAGTTCCTCGTGATGTCTTTTGGGCTGACTAATGCCCCAGCAGCCTTTATGCATTTGATGCACAGTGTGTTCAGGCCTTATTTGGACTCGTTCCTGATTGTCTTCATTGATGATATTCTAGTATATTCTCGGAGCGGGAAGAGCACGAGCAATATTTGAGGATAGTGCTTCAGATTCTGAGGGAGAAGCAGCTTTATGCCAAGTTCTCTAAATGTGAATTCTGGTTGAGTTCAGTGGCATTTTTGGGCCACGTGGTGTCGAGTGATGGTATTCGAGTAGATCCGAGGAAGGTGGAGGCCGTGCGGAGTTGGCCCAGACCCTCCTCCGCTACTGAGATTCGCAGTTTCCTTGGTTTGGCGGGCTATTACCGTCGTTTGGTAGAGGGGTTCTCTTCGATTGCAGCACCTATGACTAGATTGACCCAAAAGGGTGCCCCTTTCAGTGGACAGACGAGTGTGAGGCGAGCTTTCAGAAGCTCAAGACAGCTTTGACTTCGGCCCCTATATTGATGTTGCCTACAGGTTCGGGGTCCTATACTGTATATTGTGATGCCTCACGAGTTGGACTCGGTGCGGTATTGATGCGGGACGGTAGGGTGATTGCCTACGCGTCGAGACAGCTGAAGGTGCATGAGAAGAATTACCCTCTGTTCATGATTTGGAGCTAGCTGCCATTGTTCACGCCTTAAAAATTTGGCGTCATTATTTATATGGGGTTCCTTCTGAGATCTACACTGATCACCGGAGCTTGCAGCACTTGCTTAAGCAGAAGGACCTGAATATGCGTCGGAGGAGATGGTTGGAACTACTGAAGGACTATGATATTACTATTCTCTATCATCCGGGCAAGGCTAATGTGGTTGCTGATGCCTTGAGTCGTCGGGCAGAGAGTTTGGGGAGTTTAGCATATCTACCGGCTTCGGAGAGGCCTATGGCGATGGATGTTCAGGCTTTGGCCAGGCAGTTGGTTAGACTGGATCTTTCGGAGCCCAGCCGGGTTTTAGCTTGTGTGGTTTCTCGGTCTTCTCTATTTGACCGCATCAGGGAGCGTCAGTTCGACGACCCTCATTTGCTTGTCCTTCAAGATAGAGTTCGGCGTGGTGATGCTCGAGATGTTACCATCGGGGATGATGGAGTTATGAGGATGCAGGGGCGTATCTGTGTGCCCAATGTAGATGATCTTCGAGAGCCGATTCTAGCAGAGGCCCATAGTTCGCGGTATTCCATCCATCCGGGTGCCGCGAAGATGTATCAGGACTTGAAACAGCATTACTGGTGGAGGCGGATGAAGAGGGATATAGTTGATTATGTTTCTAGATGCCTCAACTGCCAGCAGGTGAAGTATGAGCATCAGCGCCCGGGTGGATTGATGCAGCGGATTGAGATTCCAGAGTGGAAATGGGAGCGCATCACCATGGACTTTGTATCTGGGCTTCCACGGACTATTAGGAAGTTTGATTCTATTTGGGTTATTGTGGATCGGCTGACCAAGTCCGCCCATTTTATACCGGTGAGCACTACTTATTCATCGGAGCGACCGGCGGAGATCTATATCAAGGAGATAGTTCGGCTGCATGGTATTCCAGTTTCCATCATTTCAGATAGAGGCACTCAGTTCACTTCACGGTTCTGGAGAGCTGTACAGCAGGAGTTAGGTACTCGGGTGGAGCTGAGCACAGCATTTCACCCCCAGACTGATGGGCAGTCCGAGCGCACTATTCGGATTTTGGAGGATATGCTCCGTGCGTGCGTGATTGAGTTTGGAGGTTCATGGGATCACTTCTTGCCACTGGCGGAGTTTGCTTATAACAACAGCTACCGGTCTAGTATTCAGATGGCACCGTACGAGGCCCTATATGGTAGGAGGTGCAGGTCTCCCGTGGGTTGGTTTGAGCCGGGCGAGGCCAGATTGCTAGGTACTGACATGGTTCAGGAGGCTATGGACAAGGTCAAGGTGATTCAGGACAGACTTCGTGCGGCCCAGTCTAGACAGAAGAGTTATGCGGACAAGAAGGTTCGCGATGTGGCTTTTATGGTTGGTGAGCGGGTTCTGCTTCGAGTCTCGCCCATGAAGGGCGTTATGAGGTTTGGGAAGAAAGGGAAGCTGAGTCCTAGATTTATTGGCCCTTTTGAGATTTTGAGGCGTGTTGGAGAGGTTGCTTATGAGTTGGCCTTACCTCCCAGCCTAGCCGGAGTTCACCCCGTATTTCATGTCTCCGTGCTCCGGAGATACCATGGTGACCCGTCGCACGTGTTGGATTTCACATCTGTTCAGCTAGACAAGGATCTTTCTTATGTTGAGGAGCCAGTAGCCATTCTAGACAGGCAAGTCAGGAAGCTAAGGTCAAAGAACATCGCTTCGGTAAAGGTTCAGTGGCGGGGCCAGCCGGTCGAGGAGGCGACTTGGAGACCGAGCAGGATATGCGCAGCCAGTACCCTCATCTTTTCACTACTCCGGGTATGTTTTCTATGCTCGTTCGAGGACGAACGAATCTTTAAGTGTGGGAAGATGTAACGACCCGACCGGTCGTTTTAGAAAATTACGCCCCAATCCCTAATTTAACTGTTTCCCCTAAGTTCATTTCTGCTATTGTGGGTTGCCGGGAGAGTTGGTTCCAAAAAAATTTGAGCATTTTGGGACACTTAGTCCCTAAATAAGAGCTTTGAAACTAGAAAACGGTTCGTAGCCGGAACAGTGTTAAGACGATCTCGGAACGGAAATCCGATGGTTCCATTAGCTCCGTTAGGTGATTTCGGGGTTAGGAGCGCGTTCGGGACGTATTTTGGAGGTCCGTAGCTCAATTAGGCTTGAAATGCCGAAGGTTGAAATTTTGGCGAATCCGATCGATAGGTGAGATTTTGATCCGGGGTCGGAATGGAATTCCGACAATTTCTGTAGCTTCGTTATGTGATTTTGGATATGTCCGCAAATTTTCAGGGTCATTCGGACGTCGTTTGGACGGGTTTTTGATCGAATGTGCAATTCGGAAAGTTTTAAGAAATTTAGGCTTGAATTCGATGCGAATTATGGGTTTTGATGTTGTTAGACGTGTTTTGAGGATTGGAGCAAGTTTGAATGAGGTATTAAGATGTGTTGGTATGTTTGGATGAGGTCCGGGGGCCTCGGGGTGTTTTCGGATGGTTAATCGGGAGAAAACATGGAAAATTGCGAAGCGGTGCACTCGCTCGTTGTTTCCGCCTCGCGGACTTTTGGACGCGAGGAGCGAGTCCGCGAGCGGACGAGGTGCGCGAGGAGCGGGTGGTTCCGCGAAGCGGAAGAATTTCTCGCTGAAGCGGGGTCGCTGGTGCGAGTCCGGGATCGCAAGAAGCGGACGAGAGAAATTGGGCATGGTCGGCAGAAGCGGACGTTTTTCCGCTCGGGCGAGACCGCAGAAGGTCAGTGATGCGCGGAGGCGGATTTGTCCGCGAAGCGTGAGCTTCGCGCGAAGCGGGTCCAGCGAAGCGGCCCTTTATTCGCGAGAAGCGGAAATGGCCGGCTATGCCTGGAACCGCTGGAGCGACCCTCTGGTCGCGGATACGGGAGCGTAGAAGCGGAAAATGTTCCGCGGAAGCGAAAATCGCTGTAAGTAAGTGTATCGAAGTTAGAAAAATTTCAGAACATTTTAACATTTGGGGGTCTCGGCTTAAGGGCGAGTTTGGGCGACTTTGAGGAGGAAATCAAGGGAAATCATCAGGGTAATCAACTATGAACTCATATTATGATTAGTATTGGTAATATTATGCAATTATATCATGAAAATGGAGGAATTTGGGGTAATTATGGAGGATTTAGCCCTAGTCTTGAACTTTAGAAAAATCTCTGATTTGAGTGAGCAAATGGAGTCCGATTTTGGTAAATTTTATATGCCTAGACTCGTATTGAGATAAGGAACCCGAAAAATATAATTTTCGTGATTTTTCGATAAGCGTACCGAAAGTCGGGTTTTGACAACTTGTGAGTTTTGGTGCATTTTGAGTTATTTTGATTGGGTAATACCCAATTGGCCTATTTTGATGTAATTCTATTGATTTTATCAGATACTACACTTGTGGAGGCCGACATTCGCGGCAAGAAGGTTATTTCTTAGCGGTTTTGTACCGGAATTGAGGTAAGTGGCTTGTCTAACCTCGTGTGGGGGAATTTTCACCCCTAGGATATTATGTGATAGTTTAAAAGCCTTGTACGCGAGGTGACGGGCGTGTACATGCGCTGGTTGATGAACACGTATTTTATTCAGAAATGTTCGATGAGCGATATCTCTGTCTCTAGTTGTTAATTTGATATTTTTCCCGGTAGTGGTTAGAAGAGCATGATTAGGTAGCACTTAACTGTTTAGTTGCCTAACTGCCTTATTTGAATTCCTTGTTAATTATTGGCACTATTTTTTTGGTGAAGTTATAAAAGCATAATTATTCACTCTGTGGATTCCTTAATTGGCTGTGCTTGCGGACTGCGGGTTCGATTCCCGGAGACCCAGGGCTGTGGGTTCGATTCCCAGAGACCCGACGTGATATTGGTAGGGACTACGGGTTCGATTCCCGAGATCCTGAGTTATTGGTAGGGACTACGGATTGTTGAAAACCACCTTACTTGAAATGCTCAATCCATGTTATCTTTGTTATTTAACTAGTTTAATTATAAGGTTTATCATGTGTTAGCTAGGGAAGCATGATTAGATAGGATTATCTGTCTAAATTCCTACTTGTCTTAATTGAACTCCCCGAGACCTGTTGAGACTGGAATTAGTTGTTAATGGTAGCAAAGTACTTCATCTTTCTCTGTGTTTTCTCTTATTTGATTGAGTTTGTGTTGTGTGGACTGCGGGTTCAATTCCAGGAGATCCAGTGCTACTGAGGTAAAGGACTGCGGGTTCAATTCCCAGAGATCTTGAGATACTAATATACGGACTACGGGTTCAATTCCCGGAGATCCTGAGATACTGATATACGGACTACGGGTTCAATTCCCAGAGATCCTTTGATACTGATATGAAGGACTGCAGGTTCAATTCCCGAAGATCGTGTGATACTGATATATGGACTGCGGGTTCGATTCCAGGAGATCCTGAGTTGCTGAGTATAAAGGACTACGGGTTCAATTCCCGGAGATACTAGATTGTAGATTATACTTGTTGTGTTGATTTCTCTTGTTAGCTTAACTGTAGACGGCTTGTAGTATTTATTTCATTTGCTGTTATTTCAGACTTATTCCTATTTTGTACTGTTAGGTGTTATTATCATTATTTTTATTATTTCTCGGTAGGGCCCCGACCTTCCTCGTCACTACTCCATCGAGGTTAGGCTTGGCACTTACTGAGTACCGCCGTGGTGTACTCATGCTACTCTTCTGCACACTTTCGTTGTGCAGATCCAGGTCCATCTGATCAAATGTACTAGGTGATTCTGCAGCTTTCTGGGAGACTTCGAGGTATGATCTGCTACGTCCGCGGATCCGGAGGCTTCCCTTCTATTCTAGTATTACTAGTTGACATTTTCTTCATTTCGTTGTTAGATACTCTTTACACATAGAGCCACAGTTGTATTTCCCTTTTAGTATGTGTTACCGTGGGGTTCCGGATCTTGGTAGTGTTTATTTATTGTGTGACGGATGTATGTGCCAAGTGGCACGGATTACATATCTTTTATGTTATTTTCCGCTGTTTCTTATTTAAGTAATTATAATTTATAGATTCCGCAACGTGTTAGGCTTACCTAGTCGTGGGGACTGGGTGCCATCACGACATGTTCACAATTGGTGAACTAGAGTCGTGACAATTTATAGATTCCGCAACGTGTTAGGCTTACCTAGTCGTGGGGACTGGGTGCCATCACGACATGTTCACAATTGGTGAACTAGGGTCGTGACAAATTTTCTTGGTTCGGGATTAAACCGGTGACTTGGGACACCATTATTTTTCCAAGTGGCGACTCTGAAAATTAAATAAATTGATCATGTTCCGACTATCCTTAAAGTGGAAAAACTCCTTCCCTGATTATTATTATATCCCTTCCCAGGGTGTAGTAGTAATAAGCGATAAGTAAAAAATGTGGTGTGACACCAGGTCTTTTCATTTTAATTAAAAAGAAAATAAGACAAAATAAGCGTCAGTTTATTGCGAATGCCATTTGGATATTTGGTCAAAATAAGTCGAGCCAGCTTTGGCATTGTTTTACCCCGTTCTTGCCAATATAGCCTTAACGTATCTTTTAGTTGTTGAAAGGCTACTTTCGTAAAAGAATGGATAAGTTTGTGAAGTATCATAGAATAATCCTCCCTGGCCTCAAAATTCATGTGGAATAAAAAAGGGGCCAAGTTTGCAAAAATAGCCATAAGGTCAAAATTGACATATAGGGGAAGGAATCTGGCAACTTTGTTTTGAGTTTGTAATTATTTTATGTGTGGGTGTTTTGATTTTCGAGTCTGCAGGTTTTCTTTTCATCAAAATCTGTTAAGTATAGTCAGCTTTTAAACCTACGTTATCAAGTTTGTTGTATCATAAAAAATTGAAAAAAAGTGTATTATTGTTATTTACCGTGTATCAATCCGAACTACTCACGGTCTGATTCATGCGGGGTCATGATACGTAAGCAATCTCTATAAGATTCGACCACAACTAAAAAGCAAAAAATAAAAGAGAAAAAGGGATGATAGAAACGGTCAAACTGCCTAGGTACATTGTAATTTCAATATGTGTTAAAACTCTAACGCTGACAAGTTTATTGTATTCCATTGAAAGTTTCAAACAGTTAGCTCGTTAGAACGTACCGACAGATCATCATTACCAAGTAAGATCTAAAAGGCTCATATCAAAAAAGCATATCCAACTCCGATAAAGGTGTTGAGGAGAAAAAGATGGAAAATCAAATGCTAAAAGAGGATTAGAAAGGTTGAGACAAGAGATGAAAGAAATGCACCTAGCACGGGCTAGGGTGCAACAGATACCAGCCCTTCCCACTAATCCTGCTCTCTCACCGGTACAAACTCCGGAATACCTTCCCCACTGCCCTTCGACAAGCTTCCCAAGTTACCACTACTATCAGGGAAGAAATCCCTATGACCCCCCAGCTCCGCCACCCAAACGGAACCCCCCACCACCAATTACCAATGTTTTCATGGCACCCCTATCGGCCACACTTCACAGATTTTCCAGCGATCCTGTAGTCCAAACTCAGGATCATCAGTATTATCCTCCTGAACCTACCTTCAAAACATCTTAACCTTACCCGTTCTCTCTTCAGCTCGACAAGCCGGAAGCGCCTGAAAAACAGAACAAGAATCAAGAGCAGGAAGAAATGGTTTAGAAAACAAAGAGCCTAGAACAATCTTTTCGAAATATGCAGGGTCTAGGTGAGCAAGTCAGCGTGGCATATAAGAATTTATGCCTATTTCCAGATGTTCAGTTTCCAGCAGGGTTCAAGATGTCTAAGTTTGATCTGTATGACGGGCATGGTGATCCAGTGGCACATCTGTGAGGATTTTGCAGTAAGATGAGAGGGGCGAGCGGAAAAGATGAGTTACTGATGACGTACTTCAGCCAAATTTTGAGCGGGTCTTCATTAGAATGGTACACACGCCAAGACCATGGTAGATGGTACACTTGGGATGACCTGGTGCAAGCATTTGCTAGTCATTTCCATTATAATCTTGAGATAGTCCCTGACTGTCTAAAATTGTTAAAAATCGAGAAAAAGCCTGGAGAGAGTTTTAGGGAGTACGGATTTCATTGGAGGGAACATGCTTCAAGGGTAGATCCCCTAATGAAGGAAAGTGAAATGGTGGATTACTTTTTGCAGACTTTGGAGCCAACTTACTTTGGTCACTTGGTGACATCGGTTGGAAAATATTTCAATGAGGTCATAAAAATAGGCGGCATGATTGAAGAAGGACTCAAGTCCAATAAGATAATGAGTTATTTAGAAATCAAGGCCACCACCCAGGCTATTCAGAGTGGCACGAGAGGTGTGCTCGAGAAGAAGAAGGGGGAAGAAGTCGTAGTAGTCGAAGCGGGTACTTCGCCCAGATCTAGAAGTCCTTCACCCTACTACTAACCCAGACCCCCACAACCCTACTACCCACCGGAACAACAGTTGTCCATCCATCACACCCAAACATATCCCCGAGCTCCATATAACTCACCTCAATATTATCATCTGTATAATGTCCAGCCATATGTCCAACTACCAGGTCATTCCTTATGGTTAGCACCAGCACCGAATAATGTACTCTTTCTTCACAACATTCTCGAGCACCCAACAACCCAAGAAAACAGGGGAAGGAGGGGAAGCAAAGGAAAAGAAATAGTTTCACGCCAATTGGGGAGTCCTATAGAAGCTTGTTTGAAAAGTTAAAGTATTCTGGACTGATTGAGCTGCTTCTTGGCTATACCCCAAACCCATATGCAAAAGGATTTGATCATGCTGTTCGATGCATGTACCACTCCAACACCCAAGGGCATAGCATTGAAGATTGTCGTTCTTTGAAAAGGGAAGTAGAAAGAATGATTCAAGAAGGGGCAATTGTGATCGATGACAGTGACGGGGAACATGCGAATCCTCTTGAGAACTTATTGGTTGAAGTTGATGATATTGAAGTTGGTAATGGGCTTGGCAATATAGATGATGAACTCAGTGGTTAAGATGTATGTCGTGTTTGATAGTTGGAAAGACGCTCCATCTCTTGGTCAATTAGAGTGGATTTTTTGTGGCTTATTTTGTTTTCATTTCTGTTGTCCGGGTTATTTCTGGGTTGTAAACCGGATATCATCTTGTAATTCAAACCCTTCTATTATTTTATTTTGTCTAGTTCCTTTGTTTGTAGTGTCTTGTTTAGTGTTGTCTAGGTTTGTTCATAGGGTCTTACCCCAGTTTAATATGTTTGTCGTGTTGTTCGAACCGTTTCACTGTCTAATGCAATTCTCTGTCTTCCGTTATTTCTAGTCATTTTTCTTTGATTTAAGTCTTTCCTCATTATAGTCCCTTTTTTTGTCAACTCTAGTGACATGGTGTGACGACCCAGCTTGTCGTCATGGGAATTACCACCCCGTTATGTTGTAATTACATGTTTTATGCTTTTATATCAGTGTTAGAGTCTATCGGGTGAGTTAGGAGTGAATTGGATTGAAAATGAGGCATATAGCCTTTTTGAAGGAAACTTGAATAAGAAAAGTCAATCCGGAGTTGACTATTTGGTTAGAGGGCTCAGAATTGGATTCGTATGATTTGGTTAGTTCCGGGAGGTGATTTGTGACTTAGGGGAGCAATCGGAATTGAATTTGGAGGTCCGGTGTAGAAATAGGCTTGAATTGGCTAAGGTTGAATTTTGGCGAAATCTGATCGGTAGGTGAGATTTTGATCCGGGGGTCGAAATGGAATTCCGACAATTCCTGTAGCTTCCTTATGTGATTTTGGATATGTCCGCAAAACTTCAGGTCATTTGGACGTCGTTTGGTCAGGTTTTCGGTGGAATGTTAGTTTCGGAATTTTTGAAGAAACTTAGGCTTGAATCCATGTGTAATTGGTGATTTTGGTGTTTAGGATGGTGTTTTTATGCTTGGAACAAGTTTGTATCGTGTTTTGGAGTATGTTGGTGGTTTTCGTTGGGGTCCCGGGGGCCTCGGGGTGAATCCGGACCATCATCCGGCATTTTGAAGCAAGGAAAAGTCTGATGTAAATTGCAGATCACTGGGCAGTGATTTAGCCTTCGCGTTCGCGAGGGCAAGGCCCGCGTTCGCGAAGGCCAGGTTCAGTAATGCAACGCGTTCACGAGTGGAGGCACGCGTTCACGTAAGAGAAGGAAGGGAAGCATCGCGTTCGTGATGGGTTGGGTCGCATTCGCGTAGTTGGAAAAGGCGAAGCATCGCATTCGCGTGAGAGACTACGCGTTCGCGTAGAGGAAAAGTCCGGAGGCTGGGGAGTTGACCTTCACGGACGCGTGACTATGTGTCGCGTTCGCGATGAAGGAAGAGAGCAAGGCATCACGTTCGCGTGGGGTGCGTCGCGAACGCGTAAGGCAAAAATGGCTGGTAGTGAAATTAAAAACCAGAACTGGTCAGTCGCGTGTTTAACACCCAAAACCTCTATTTTTGAGTTCTAAGAGAAGCTATTGACGGGAGATTGCTGGGAAATCATCGGGGTTTCATCGGAGGTAAGTTTTGTGGCTTAATTACATCATTTTAACATGAAATCGTTGGCTAATTCTCTGTAAATGGAAGATTAAAGGTGGGTTTGAGCCCTAGGCCTAAAATTGAAGAAAAATACTAATTTGAGTGGGCAAATGGAGTCCGATTTTGGTAAATTTTATATGCTTAGACTCGTGTTGAGACGAGGGTTCCGAATATGTAACTTTTGTAATTTTTCAACAAGCGTACCCAAAGTCAGGTTTTGGCAACTTTGCCATTTTTGGTGTAAATCGAGTTGTATTGATTGGGTGTCATCCCATTGGCCTAAATTGTTGTGTTTCTACTGTATTTGATCAGATTCTACACGTGCGGAGCTTGATTCTTGTGGAAATGGCATCACGGAGTAGGCGTCACGCTGTATTGACGTGAGTAATAGATGTGGGTGATGACCAGCGGGTTCGAAACCCCAGTATACCACTTTGTGATGTTGTATAGCGGCGAGACACGTACTCTCTTGTGAGTGCGGGGTCGATTGTGATTTGGGGACTATAGTTTAGTCTGACCTATTGTTACTGTATTATGATATTGGCTATTCTTGAGCCGTCGAACATCCTTCTCGGATGGTTGTATACTATATTGTGATATTGGCTAATCTTGAGCCGTTGAACCTCCTTCTTGGACGGTTGAGCATACTTATGGACTGTGAGCCAGTTATTGGATCCCGCGAGTATCGTTATCATTGTCTTATGATATTGACATGCTAGTTTACTACCAGTCCATAGCTATTTCTATTATCATGCTATCTCCAATCTCTGGAACTTGATATTACTATTTTCCAACTGAAAAATGATAAAAGGGTTTTTAAAACTACTTTTGAGCCTGCGAGGCTGTATTTGCATATTAGCTGTCTGGTAGTGGATCGGGCTTTGCACCGCAGTGGTATATATATTGGATTGGACTGCACGCCGCAGTAATATTGTGCTTGGGCTATAGGAGCCCCTCCGGAGTCTGAACCCCCATAGTGAGCACGGGTACCCAAATTAGACCGGGCTACACGCCGTAGCGGTCATATCATGCATTGTATTGCATTTAGCTACATCTAATAGCTGTTATACTATTTTTCTGGTACTGGTTGGTATAGGTACAGTTGATATTGATTCTGTGACAGGGTATTTGATTTCAGCTTTACATAGTGCTTTATTGCGGACTTCTTATCTTCGCTGTCTTACCCCTGTTTATTACCACTGAGTCTAGCAGTACTCGTTTTACTCCCTGCACCTTGTGTGCAGATCCAGGTACCTCCCAGCAGTGATCCGGTAGCTGTTCGAGGCATCTTCTGTAGGATATTCGAGGTAGCTGCATAGTCCGCAGGACCCGATATACCTTCCTACTATATTTTGATTCCGTATTTCTATTTCTTTCCGCACTTGGTATCTTGTAAACCATTGTTACACTTATGTTCATTAGAGGCTCATGACTCTTGACCCTGTGGTCTATGGGAGTTGGTATATGTTGGGACTTGGTTCCTCGTTTTCGATATTTATATATATATATATATCACCGTTGCTTCATGTTTTGATATGCTTGAATGGGATAAAGCAAGCTCCTAGCTCCGTCATTGTTATCGATTGGTCAGGCTGGCCTAGCAATGCGCTGGGCGCCATCACGACCGGATTTGGGGTCGTAAAAAGTTGGTATCAGAGCCTAGGTTTACTAGGCCTCATTAGTCTTTAGCCAGTTGGTAGAGTCTTGTGGATCGGCATGGGACGCCTGTACTTATCCTCTGGAGGCTGCGAACCTTTAGGAAAAACTTCACTTTTCTTGAACTCTGTCGTGCGATCTTGTTGCTCTGAGAACTGAACTTCTATATTCTATTCTCTCGCAGATGGCGAGAACGCGAGCATCAGGACAAGGTGGACGACCTCCATTGCCACCTGCTAGAGGTCGTGGGCGCGGTCGTGCTAGAGGTAGAGGTAGGGTAGCTGAGGCAGTACTAGCTAACCCGCCTGTTGTACCTATTTAGGGGCAACCCCCAGTGGTTGATGCTCCGGCAGCCCCAGCTCAGGCCCAGACGGTGTCTATTGCTATCCCTGGTCTTCAGGAGACTCTAGCCCAAATATTATCGGTGTGTTCCGGATTGGCTCAGGTAGTATCAGCTACCGCTACAGCAACGACATCCCAGACAGGGGGTGGTCAGCAGACCCCTGCAGCTCGCACACCTGAGCATGTTGTTCAGAGACTTCAGACGCCAGAGGCGGTCCCCGCTCAGGTGGTTGCACCAGTTATTCCTCCAGCTGCACCAGCTCCAGCTCCAGAGCATATGGTTCAGGCTATGCCCGTCGACGAGCAACGTCGTCTTGAGAGATTTGGTAGACTTCAGCCACCCCATTTCAGTGGCGTTGAGGTCGAGGATGCCTAGGGTTTCTTGGATAAGTGTCAGAGGATGTTGCGGACGGCTGGTATTCTTGAGTCCAGCGGAGTTTCATTTACTACCTTTCAGTTCACTGGTCCCGCATTTGATTAGTGGGAAGAGTTTGAGAGGCGTAGGCCTGCAGGAGCAGCACCTCTCACATGGCAGCAGTTCTCTACTCTCTTTCTAGAGAAATATGTACCTCAGTCTCGTCGCGAGGAGCTACGTCGCCAGTTTGAGTGGTTGGTTCAGGGCGACATGTCTGTGACCCAGTATGAGCTTAGATTCACATAGTTGGCTAGGCATGCCACATGGATGATCCCTGCTGATAGGGAGAGGATCAGGAGGTTCATTGATGGCCTCGACTACTCTATCCGCATTCTTATGACAAGAGAGCGAGTTCTGTCATCATCTTTTGAGCAATTTGTTGATATGACATGCTCCATTGAGGTTGATCATCTCCGAGAGAGGGAGGAGAGGGAGGCCAAGAGGCCTCGTGGTTATGGTAGTTTCAGTGGTGCTCCATCCAGAGGGCATTTCCAGCAGAGCAGAGGTCGCTCATCTAGACCTTCTCATTCAGGCCGCCCTGAGCAGAGCGGAGGTTCTTATGGTCGTGGTCGACAGGGGTTTCAGCAGGGTCAGTCATCACTTAGTGCCCTCTCAGCCCAGAGTGCAGCACCTACTTCTTCGGCCCAATGTTCTTCTACGGCGAGGGGTTCCCTTCAGTCCCCTTCTCCAGCACCAGGTGCATGTTATGAGTGTGGCGAGTTTGGCCACATGAGGAGACAGTGCCCTCGACTCCGTAGGGACAGGACTCAGCAGAGGGATCAGCCCTCCTCTCCAGCACCATCTCAGGCTAGTAGAGGTGGAGGTCAGTCTTCTCGTGGTCGCCCCAGAGGCGAGGAGAGATCCGGTGGAGGCCAGGCACGATTCTATGCACTCCCTGACAGGCGTGATGCAGTTGCCTCCGATGCAGTGATTACAGGTATCATTTTTGTCTGTCACAGAGATGCCTCTGTTCTATTTGATCTAGGGTCCACATATTCTTATGTGTCCTCTTATTTTGCATATCATTTGGGTGCGACTCGTGGTAGTCTTGATTTACCGGTTCATGTATCCACCCCCGTAGGTGATACGATCGTTGTGGATCATGTCTATAGATCCTGTGTTATATCTATTAGGGGTCTGGAGACCCAGGCAGATTTGTTATTGTTGGAGATGGTGGACTTTGATGTTATATTGGGAAATGGACTGGTTGTCTCCGTACCACGCTATATTGGACTATCATGCTAAGACAGTTACATTGGCCATTCTTGGCATTTCTCAGATTTAGTGGCGGGGTTCGACTGATTTCGTCCCTAGCCGTGTCATTTCATTTTTAAAGGCTCAGAAAATGGTTGAAAAAGGGTGTTTATCGTACTTAGCTTTTGTGAGAGATGTGGGAGATGAGTCTCCTAGCATTGATTTTGTACCTGTTGTGAGGGATTTTCCAGATATTTTCCCCTCAGACCTGCCGGGCATGCCGCCGGACAGGGATATTGATTTTGGCATTGACTTGGTGCCGGGCACTCATCCCATATCCATTCCTCCTTATTGGATGGCACCAGCTGAGTTGAAAGAACTAAAATAGCAGCTTCAAGAGCTTCTGGATAAGGGTTTCATCCGTCCTAGTGTGTCCCCGTGGGGTGCGCCGGTGTTATTTGTTAAAAAGAAATATGGTTCTATGCGAATGTGTATTGATTATAGGAAATTGAACAAAGTGACAGTGAAGAACAAGTATCATCTACCGCGCATTGATGATTTGTTTGATCGGTTACAGGGTGCGAGAGTGTTTTCTAAGATTGATCTTCGTTCAGGCTATCATCAGCTGAAGATCAGGGACTCGGATATTATGAAGACTGCATTCAGGACCCGATATGGTCACTATGAGTTTCTTGTGATGTCTTTTGGGCTGACTAATGCCCCAGCAACATTTATGCATCTGATGAACAGTGTGTTCAGGCCCTATTTGGAATCATTTGTGATTGTGTTCATTGATGACATTCTAGTCTACTCCCGTAGTCAGGAGGAGCATGCTCAGCATTTGAGTATTGTGTTGCAGAGATTGAGGGAGGAGAAACTATACGTTAAATTCTCCAAGTGCGAGTTTTGGCTCGAATTCGTGGCATTTTGGGGACATGTGGTGTCTCGTGATGGTATTCAGGTTGATCCGAAGAAGATAGAGGCGGTACAGAGTTGGCCTAGACCATCCTCAGCTACAGAGATCAGGAGATTTCTTGGCTTGGCGGGATATTATCGCCGGTTTGTTCAGGGATTTTCATCCATTGCTTCATCTTTGACTAGATTGATCCAGAAGGGTGCACCATTCGTGTGGTCGGATGAGTGCGAGGAGAGCTTTCAGAAGCTCAAGACAGCTTTGACCACAGCTCCAGTGTTAGTATTACCATCAGCTTCAAGTTCATATACTGTTTATTGTGATGCCTCGAGAGTGGGGATAGGTTGTGTGTTGATGCAGGAAGGTAAGGTGATTGCTTATGCTTCTCGGCAGTTGAAGACACATGAGAAGAACTATCCTGTTCATGATTTAGAGCTAGCCGCCATTGTTCATACCTTGAAGATTTGGAGGCACTATTTGTACGGCGTGTCTTGTGAGGTGTATACCGACCATCGTAGTCTCCAGCACTTGTTCAAACAGAAAGACCTTAATTTGAGACAGCGGAGATGGCTTGAGTTGCTTAAGGATTATGACATTACTATATTATATCATCCGGGGAAGGCCAATGTGGTGGCCGATGCTTTGAGCCGGAAGGCGGTCAGTATGGGGAGCTTGGCATATATTCCAACTGAGGAGAGGCCATTTGCTTATGATGTTCAGGTGCTAGCCAATCGGCTAGTGAGGTTAGATATTTGGAGCACAGCCGGGTATTGGCTTGTGTTGTATCTCGGTCATCTCTATATGATCGTATTCATGAGCGCCAGTATGATGATCCACATTTGGCTATCCTTAGGGACAAAGTTCAGCATGATGATGCTAGAGATGTCACTATTGATAGTGACGGTGTATTGAGGATGTAGGGCCGGATATGTGTGCCCAATGTTGATGGCCTTCGTGAGTTGATTCTGGAGGAGGCCCATAGCTCGCGGTATTCTATCCATCCAGGAGCCGCGAAGATGTATCAAGACTTGAAACAGCACTATTGGTGGAGAAAGATGAAGATGGACATTGTTAGACATGTAGCACGGTGCCTCAACTGTCAATAGGTTAAGTACGAGCATTAGAGGCCCGGTGGTGTATTTCAGCGCATTGATATTCCTGAGTGGAAATGGGAGAGGATCACTATGTACTTTGTTACTGGACTCCCTCGGTCAGCGAGGAAGTTTGATTCTGTTTGGGTGATTGTGGATAGGCTGACCAAGTCAGCTCACTTTATTCCTGTGTGTACTACCTACTCATCGGAGCGGTTGGAAGCGATTTTTATTCGGGAGATTGTCCGGTTGCATGGAGTCCTAGTGTCTATCATATCCGACAAGGGTACTCAGTTCACTTCTCTGTTTTGGAGAGCATTTCAGTGAGAGATGGGTACGGGGGTTGAGTTGAGCACCGTATTTCACCCCCAGACAGACAGACAGTCTGAGCGCACTATCCAGATCCTGGAGGATATGTTGCGAGCATGTGTAATTGACTTTGGTGGTTCGTGGGATGAGTTCTTACCACTTGCTGAGTTTGCCTACAACAACAGTTATCAGTCGAGTATTTAGATGGCCCCGTATGAGGCATTGTATGGCAGACGGTGTAGATCCCCCGTGGGATGGTTTGAGCCTGGTGAGGTTAGATTGATAGGGACTGAGTTAGTCCAGGATGCTCTGGATAGAGCAAAGTTGATCCAGGAGAGGCTTCGCACAGCACAGTCTCGCCGGAAGAGTTATGCGGACCGTAGAGTTCGAGAGTTGTCTTTCATGGTTGGTGACGAGTATTGTTGAAGGTTTCACCCATGAAGGGTGTCATGAGCTTCGGGAAGAAAGGGAAGTTGATTCCCAGGTACATTGGTCCTTTTGAGATACTCAGGAGGGTTGGAGAGGTGGCATATGAGTTGGCCTTGCCGCCCGGTTTATCCAGCGTTCATCCAGTATTCCATGTGTTTATGCTCCGAAAGTACATCGGGGATCCGTCTCATGTATTAGACTTCAGTACCATTCAGCTTGATGGTGATCTATCCTATAATGTGGAGCCTATTGCTATTTTGGGTCGTCAGGTGAGAAAATTGAGGTCCAAGGAGATTGCATCGGTTAAGGTTCAGTGGAGAGGTCGACCCGTGGAGGAGGCCACTTGGGAGGTCGAGCGGGAGATGCGGAGCAGATATCCTCACTTGTTTGAGACTTCAGGTATGTTTCTTGACCCGCTCGAGGACGAGTGTTTGCTTATGAGGGGGAGAATGTGACGACCCGGCCCGTCGTCACGGGAATTACCACCCCGTTATGTCGAAATTGTATGTTTTATGCTTTTATATCAGTGTTAGAGTCTATCGGGTAAGTTAGGAGTGAATTGGATTGAAAATGAGGCATATAGCCTTTTTGAAGGAAACTTGAATAAGGAAAGTCAACCCGGAGTTGACTATTTGGTTAGAGGGCTCGGAATTGGATTCGGATGATTCGGTTAGTTCCGGGAGGTGATTTGTGACTTAGGTGAGCAATCAGAATTGAATTTGGAGGTCCGGTGTAGAAAGAGGCTTGAATTGGCTAAGGTTGAATTTTGGCGAAATCTGATCGGTAGGTGAGATTTTGATCCAGGGGTCGGAATGGAATTCCGACAATTCCTGTAGCTTCGTTATGTGATTTTGGATATGTTCGCAAATTTTCAGGTCATTCGGACGTCGTTTGGTCGGGTTTTGGTCGAATGTTAGTTTCGGAATTTTTGAAGAAACTTAGGCTTGAATTCGTGTGTAATTGGTGATTTTGGTGTTTAGGATGGTGTTTCTATGCTTGGAACAAGTCGTTTTTATCCATTCCGACTCCCGGATCAAAATCTTGCCTATCGATCGTATATCGCCAAAACTAAACTTTAGCCATTTCAAGCCTAACACTACACCGGACCTCCAAATTCACTTCCGATCGCTCTCCTAGCTCACAAATGACCTCCCGGAGCTGACCGAATCATCAAAATTCGATTTCGAGCTCTCTAACTCACAGGTCAACATCCAGCTGACTTTTCTCAACTATTCCTTCTTGTAAGAGACTATTTGTCTCAATTCCAACCAAACTCAACCCGGGTTGACTCAAACTTACCCAACACGCATATTACAACATCAACAAGCATATAACGGGGATAACGGATGATAACTCACATGATGACGGACCGGGTCATCACATTTTCCTTTCTTTTTCCTTTTTTTCTTTCTTTTCTTCTTTCTTTTGTTCTTTTTCTCTTCGTTCTTTTCATTTTTGATTTTTTAGAGTTTCAGAGACTGTTGGTCTCTGGGTATTAGATCTCCCAAATAGGGACTTGGGGTTTGATTTGAGTGTATGAGAGTGGTGTTTGGGGCCTGGGGTAAGGTTTTGAGAGATTCTTATTTTTGGGTACTCGCCGGAGTAGGGTTCCGGCGAGGCTTTTTTCTAATATTCGTAGAGTTTGGGTTAGATTCGAGACATATGTTTATGGTGGGGTGATAGATCGTCTAAAGACAATCATGTGGTATTAAGGAGAGAGTTTGATTCATACTTTAGTGGTCGCCGGCTAGGGTTCCGGCGATCGAAATTTCAAGACTTGGGGGAACTGGTTAGCTTTTAGATGGGGTTAATGGTGTTAGAGGTGTTAGCCAGTGGGGAGGGGTGTTTGGAAGTTAGCCTGAGTCGGAGAAGAAGGCTCAGAAGTGACCACCGATAAGGTTCCGGTGGTCTCCATGAGAGACGGGGGGAGAAGGAGAGAAGGAATCTAAGGGCGGCTAGGGTTTGTGAGATGATGGTGTATGTGTGAAATGAAGAAATGAACAGGGAAGGTGTAATATATATTAATCATGTATTGTTGATTCCTGGCCATTTGATTGGATCAAATTAATAGCCAGGATCATCTGGCTTCAAAACAGTGTCGTGTAGATTAATGAGAGGCCTCATGAGGTCCGTTGGATTAGGATATTGAACGGTCAAGATTAATTATCTTAAATTGTGTCGTTTCATTTGTATGTCACCTTGGTCTCGTCCGTTTGATCAGTTGCAATGAACGATTGAGATTGATGCTAAAGGCGACGTCATTTTATTTAAAAAGGGACCGCCTTATATGGTCCATTGATCAATTGCAATCAACGGCTCCTATTTGTTTGATTGGTACGACGTTGTTTGGATTTATCAAATAGACAGGCCGGTCAAAATGACTGGCCCTGGTCTGTATTATATTTTGGGCTGAGTATTTCTTGTGTATTTGGCCCAAATTGTCATGATATATTGTATTTTTTATTCTTTTTATTATTTTCTTGTATTTTCTTTTTATATTTTGTATATTTTTTTCCTTTGTATTTATTTTACAACTAATATATTTCCTTTATTTCCCATTTTTTGTATTTTTCCTTGATTTTCCGATATTTTTTGTATCTTTGCTTAATTTTCTAATTTCTAGCATTTGTTATACAATTTTTGTGATATTTTTCTGATTAATTCCTTTTTGTATTTTCATTTCAATTTTATTTCAAACAAATACTGGCATTTCACACAAATCAAACAATTTGCAAACAAAAATCATTTTTGTATTATTTTTTTACATATTTTGGAATTCAATTGCTTGGGACAAAAATCACGTGCTCACAACCTCTACCGCAGGAATTCCTACCTCCAGACGAGGTACCACTGAACCTACCAGAATGACGAGGCCTCTTATCTGACAGCTGACCAACCCCTTGTGAGAGAGCCATCTCAACTCTGTGGGTCGTATTAGCTGCCTCCTGAAAAGAAATATCACTACCAACTCCCATGGCCATCTGGAGAAGGATCTACTAAATCAATCCATCAATGAACTTCCAGACCCTCTCTCGCTCCGTGGGGAGTATCACAACTGCATGGCATGCCAAGTCAACAAATCTAATCTCATATTGTGTAATTGTCATGGAGCCCGGCTGGAGGCGCTCAAACGGCCGGCGAAGTGCTTCCCGCTGAGTGACAGGGAGAAACATTTCCAAGAATAACTCCACGAACTGATCCCATGTCAAAACTGGAGACCCTGCTGGTCTAGATAGGCAAAAATCTCTCCACCAAGTCTTGGCAGATCCTGCAAACCGAAAGGTGGCAAAATCGACCCTGTTGGTCTCCACTATACCCGTGGTCCTAAGAATCTCATGACAGCTGAATAGAAAATCATGGGGTTCCTCTGATGAAGCGCCGCTAAAAGTGGTGGTGAAGAGCTTGGAGAACCGATCAAGTCTCCACAAAGCATCTGAAGACATAGCCACTCCATCGATGACATGAGCTGGAATACATGTTTGAGCTGCCACTGCTGGCTAAACCACTGGGACATGAGTCCGGGGAGCTACCTGCTCCGGAGTACGTGTAGTAGGAGTTTGAAGCCCTCCTCTAGCTTGAGAAGTGGATGGTTCTACTGGCAGCAAACCCGCTCTAGTGACACTATCCATAATGCCTGCCATCTCAAGCTGGTGCTACAGGCATCAAACCCACTCTAGTGACACTATCCATAAAGCCTGCCAATCTGACTAGAGCATCCTAAAGATCTAGGGTGAACATGACCACTCCTGGGACCAGAGCTGGGCCCATTGGAGCTTCTAGGGATGGAACCTCCTCATCATAGTCAATATGAGGATCCACCTCTAGAACTGTTGCTCGGGGCTGAGCTCTGCCCCTACCTCGGCCTCTACCCCACACGGGACCTGTTGTTGGGGGCTCGGGCTGCTATGCGGTAGAATAAGAAGCATGTGTTCTCGCCATCTGCAAAAGAACAGAGTAGAAAGACAATCAATATTTAAGAAACAGAATCGCACGACAAGAAAGAACAAAAGTGAAATTTATCCTAACTATGTAGCCTTTGGGGGATAATTACAGACGTCTCTGTACAGATCCCTCAGACTCTACTGAGTTTGACCGTGAGTAGCGAGACCTATGCAACCTAGAGCTCTAATAACAACTTGTCATGGCCCGGATTTCCCACCATCGGGAGTCATGATGGCACCTACTAACGAAGCTAGGCGAACCAAACTTTAAACATTCTCTGACAAATCTCAACAATATAGATATACGGAAAATAATTAAATAAGTGTGGAAGACTTTAAGTTTAATAAAAACAAAATCAAAATGCGGAAGTTTAAAACACATCTCTACCCAGAATCTGGTGTCACAAGCTCACGGACTACTAAAGAGTGCTACAAACAAGTCTGAATAGAAATACAATCATCTATCACGGTACAAGAAAACAAACTAAACATAGAAAAGGACACCGGCCTACGAATGCCAGCTAGGCTACCTCGAACCCTGGATGGAATTCAGCTCCCGGTCGAATAGGCTACTACAGTGGTGTAAAAGCTACCCTAGTACCACAATCTGTGCAAAAGCACAGAAGTGTAGCATCAGCACAACCGACCCCATATGCTGGTAAGTGCATGACCTAACCTCGGCGAAGTAGTGACGAGGCTAGACAGGACTTACCTAAAACAAACTGTGCAGACATATATATATAAACATACAGAGCAACAGAAATAACGATAGAGAATATCAATTTAAACGGGAAGGGGCATGCTTGGGGGAAGATACGGTGAAAACAGATTAATGAATAAAACATCGAAACTATCTCAATACCTTAGCTCATATGTAAGCGGACGGCGCGCCACACGATCCCATTTATTAGTTTCTAATTGTAAGGCGTGCCACGCGATCCTAAAATATATATATGTAATAGTGGTCGGCGAGCCACACGATCCCATTTCATAATTCACAATTGGTTTGTGTGCTACACGATCCCAATTCATATTTCATAAGTGGATGATGTGCAACACGATCCCATATTATAATGAATAGCACAAGTAATCTCTCAAAAAGGGGTCCCATTAGGGAAATTGAACAACATAACGAATAAACCCGGCAAGGGTACAACTAACAGCCCAAATATCCCAGTAAGGGAGCAATAACAATAATAAACTATGTGTCCCGGCAAGGGAAGAGTCACCACACTTACTCTATTAATCACTTCTTTCCCAATTATCAAATTCTAATTCGAATTGATACTCCAATAATACACCAATCGAAATCCTTCCTCAATCGTTCACCAAATATGTAACTAGGCAATTAGGCAAGAGAGATATTTCACAAAGTCAGGTTCAAACACATTTAAGACCCACGGTCATACTTGGCTCCGATATATAGATAACCGTCACCATGCCTATACAACATATGCATTATTTAGAAATTAGCAATTAATATCCTAATCATATTCCCTGTAACCAAAGTTAGAACAAACACTTACCTCGGTTCAAAAATGGCAATCAACTCTCCAATACCGCCTTTCCTCTACAATCTAACTCTAAAACAATGGTATCTAGACATAATCAATTCAATAGTATCAATAAAGACCCAAAAACAACATCCCATAGCCTAGAAATGAAGTCCCTAACATTCATCCAAAAATACCAAAAATTTGACACCGGGCCCACAAGGTCCAAACACGAGGCTCGGACCAAAACCCAATTGCCTATAATCCCACCAGTTCAAATATGTAATTTGTTTTAAGATTCGACCCCAAATTGAGGTTGAATCACCCAAAATTCTCAAAGCCGTAGTTCTACCCAAAATCTCCATTTTCTACCTTGACTTCATAATTAAAGGCTATGAAATTAGTGATTAGATGAAAGAATTAGGAGATAATGAAGTTAAGAATACTTACCCAAAGAGAAAGAGGAGCTTGAAAATCACCTATGGAGTGTTGGGATGAAGAGCTCGTGTGAAATAATGGCTAAGTCCCATAATGAACACTGTTTTGAATTAAAAATTTTGCTGGGCAAAAATTCCCTTCGCGTACGCGAGAAGGGGACCCCGTTCGCGAAGGGTTGGCTTCACTGGCTATCGCGTTCGCGAAGAGGATCATGCGAGCGCAAAGAGCAAATCTGGGGTCAGATGAAAAAGACCTACGCGTTCGCAAGGGAAGGCATGCGAATGCGTTGAAGAGGGACACAACGCTACACGAACGCGATGAGACAATGCAAACGCGGAAGGGGTAAATGACAAAGCTATGCGAACGCGAGCCTGGGGCCGCGTTTGCGAAGGGAAAATCTGGTCTGTAACGCAACTGAAAGTGATATATTTTCTAAGTGAAAAACCACCCCGAACAACCTATAAATCACTCTTGATCCCTTGGTGCTCCCAACCAAACGCACCCACTAACTCAAATACATCCTACGAACTTACTCGAGCGATCAAATCGCCAAAATAACTTCAAAACCAAAGAATCAAACCCCAAAATACATGATTTTTCATTTCAACTTCTTAAACTTTCAAACTTGGAACTCATAGTCCGAAACACGTCAAACGACGTCCGATTTTGACCAAACTTGACAGAAAGCGTTTAGCACATATTTAAGACATGTAACGGGCGTCGGAACCAAAATACGATCCCGATACGAAAATAATTTAACAGAAAAATTCTTTTACTCAGGTTCTGGACCTCAGATTTAGACTACGGGCACATGCCCAAGTCCCATATTTTTCTACGGATCTCCCGGGACCCTCACATCTCAGGTCTGGGTCCGTTTACCCAAAATGTTGACCAAAGTAACCTATGTCAATATTTATATCAAAATTCTTCAAATTTTCACAGAATTCACATATTTTAACATAAAAAAATTTCGGCTTCGCGCCCAGACTGCACACACAAATCGAGGCAACTAAAAGCGAGGTTTCCAAGGCCTCGGAAGCGTGGAAAAATGGAGAAATACGGTGATGACCCTTTGGATCGTCACATTCTATTGTTAAAAGATAAAAAGGGGGAACAACATTTTAATAGAGGCTTCGTGCTTTTATTATAGTATAGATATTCAACCGTATATTTTCATACTTGTTAAAGGTTGTAATTATTTGTGGCCAATCAGCCAAATGTGTTAGAAGCCCAAAGTAATATTTTGTAGGCAAGAAATTATGATGGATGGACCTTTTTAAAATCACCGCTTATATTTTTGACCTCATTAAGAAACATTTTGTGAACATAACCACGCACCAGAATTTTAAGAATTTTGATAGAATTTTGAAGCACCGGAGATTCTGACAATCACCAAATTTTGCAGTTGCAATATTGAAAGTCTGTCATGATTTGTGGCGACAAACCAACCTAACGTGTTTTAAAATGTTGCTCAATAAAAATTATGCCCCGCGTGCTTTAAAATTCTGTCCAGCATGTTTTAAAATTTTAGGATTAGGTTTTCTCCCGCAATTTCTATGACCAGGGTCAAAAAATCAATAATGACATTCAAATATACTATTTATGCAAATTTCCCTTCTGCAGGTTCGTGCCTTGTTTGATGGGGTTTAGCATGGTATAAAAATATACTCATATAAGTGGTAGAAGATAGCTATAATTGTAGATATTGACATCAAATAGCCAATAAATATATACTATAATAATATGTATATCGTAACTTTTTCTTCTTCTTGTCTATACCAACATGTATATTAAAATTTTATTATCATTCTTTGTATATAAACAATATTATCCTTTGTATATCAATAATATCAAATTATACATATAATTACTGCTGCATTTACATCAATATATATTACAATAAAAATATTATATTATTTGTATATCACATTATATAGCACATCGGATATATGTACACCAAAATAGATATCATAAGTTTATTTTTCTTCTTTGTGTACATCAAAAATAAATTTTCTTTGTATACTAAAATATTATTTACTCTCACAATTATATTTTTATTTTTATGTACATCAGTGATATCTCATGTATATTATATATATCTGTGTATATCCATAAAAATTTATTTATATATACGAGATACAATATGATATATACGGGCGTCCAAAAATTGTGTTGTAAACCGATATACAAAATGATAGACACATGTCACAGTTGGATTTTTAGGTCTGATTTTTTGCCTGAAACCAGTCTAAATAACTTATATTCTTGCTCAAATTTTGTGTATAGCCACGTTTAGGTATTTTCAATCAATTTCAATCATACCCATTCATTCAGTCAAACCAAAAAGGAAGAGAGAAAAAAATAAAGTTGAAATATATTTTTTCTCTATTAATTTTTGCTAATCCTGCTCAAATTTTATATATAGCCTCGTTAATTTCAATGAATTTCAATCACACTCACTCATTCAATCATATCCAAAAATAAAGAAGAGAAGAAAAATAAAGTTGAAATATATATTTTCTCTCTTAGTTTTTGCTTCTGATTTTCTCTTATGTGAGATCAACCTTATCTTTGATCCCGCTGATTATTTTTTTGCATAATATGCACAAATTTTTGCTAAACTATGAGTGGAAAAAAAAAAGAGATATAAGAAGAAATACAAAGAGAAAATAGGAGAGAAAAGCTAAAATAAGCGTGTAATATTTTTTAGAGAGAATATAAAAGAGAATAGGTTTTTTATGAATTTGACTATATAATGCCAATTATTTAGGTCTATCCTGCCAAATCTAATATAAGGCTAAAAAATTATCAATTTATATTATAAATTATTATAGGATGCCAATTTTTCGTAAGGTGGCAGACTGGTTTCATTGTGTTAGATGGGCCTGGTAGATGCATATCAGAGTGGCCCACGCCTTACTATTTTGGGCCGGATCGCCACCTATTAGAGTAAGTAAAAGTAGACAAGTTTTTTAAGCTATATATAATACATGTACATACAATTTAAATTGAACTCGTCGTAAAAAATCAGGAATAAGTAAGGAATATTATTCGTCACTCTGAAAATTATACTGAAACTAGTTAATTACTCGCGCTTCGCGCAGTCAAATATTTAGTTTCTGTGTGCAAATTCAATTGATAGTTGATATAGAAGAAATAAAACTTTTATAGTATCATAATAAGATATATATATCTTATACATAAGATATACTTCCCAAAATACGTGAACACACACATGCATACACGCATGTTCCCATAAATTAATACTCTACAATATTTTTTTAATATTTATTACAGAGGTAACAAATTAATCGAAATTAGTATTAAAAACTTGTATGTGTAAATGAAAATAAATTTACAAAGAGTTCACGTAGACAAGTTGTCACACCTCCTTTTGGCGCGCCCACTACCCGGGGGTAGATGCACGAGGGAGTTTTTCCAATTTAAGTGACAATATTCGAAATGAGATTATTCTATTTATTTCAGAGTCGCCACTTGGAATTAATTAAGGTGTCCCAAGTCACCGATTTATTTAAATCCCGAATCGAGGAAATTTACGACTTTCCAAATGAAGTCCGCGAACCAGATATTCTAAGTAAGGAATTCTGTTGACCCGAGGGAAGGTGTTAGGCACCCTCAGATCCCGTGGTTCTAGCACGGTCGCTTCAATTATTGTAAATGGCTAAAATTTCCTGATTTTATACATGCTTATAAATTATATGCTCTGATTAAACTTTAAAACGCTCTGTTAATTTGAGACCGCACCAAAGGAAAAACTAATTACAACGTAGATGCGGACTTTTGACAAATAAGTAAATCAAAAGTATGTCCGGATTACTTACTTCAAACTATGCCAATTAAAATAATTGTTAGACTAAAAGACGATTTATTTGAGAGTATATCCCTTAAGGTTATTTCCAATTAAACCCTATACAAAATGACATCTTATTTTTTTTGCAGTTTGTTGACTTAGGAGCAAAGATTGCCTAAAATAAAGTATAAACTAGTAAAAATTAATCAACTATGCCGGGTATGAGTATTTCATCGTGGTTCATTACTTGGCATAAGATTATCCATAATATGGTGCGTCCCAATTTATTTATTTATTTATTTATTCTTTTTTTACTTGGTTAACGCAATAGAATACCTAATGGTAATCTTAAAACCCCTTGTTGAAATTCTAACGTCTATTTTATAAGCAGCTATGACTTAAACTACAAACGACTATGACTTAAAATATCAAAGACATAAATCACTTAACAATCCTAAATACTTCAACATTTAAGGAAATCAAATAAAGCTAAAGGCCTAACATATGAGTTCCTTCAAGTTCTAGTTTACAAAACTATCTACAAACTTAATTCAAATCAATTCTAATTGTATAACAAGATACAGTAAAGCCACACTACTAAATCATAGAACAAAAACTAAAAAAAAACAAAAGATAAGAAAAGTAAGCTATTCCGCTTCAACATCTTTATATCAACTTCCTTTGTCAATTATTCGATTATTCTCGGCCAATGTGGTTACAAGAACATACCTGGAATTCAAAGCAAAATGAGAGGATCAGTGACTTATTTGGTAGTGAACGCAGCAGCAAAGCAAACAACAGCAGTAGATTCCAAGCAAAATCAGTACAGCACCAGACCAAACTTAAGCAAACAGTTCAAAACTTCCCCCAGAATACACTCCCAATGGCAAACCAGGATCAATCGCGAATAAACAAACAGTAGTCGCCAATACCCAATAGACCCTGGTGAACTTGAGCTTAAACTAGAAAATGAGGGTGACAATTATCAGAATCAAACTAACTCACTCAAATTGAATCAAAAGGACCCAAATGGAGCAAATGAGACCTAATGTATTCTAGGATTTTTCACAGATATTGAACTTAACAGGATTGAACTTTCAAAAATCTCTCACAATGGTAAGACAGAAAGGCTAGTGTATCTCTGTTTTTCTCTCTACTTTTCCAGTGTTTTTCGAAAATCCTAAGCTTTCTCTGTATCTGCCTTTACTGCCAGTGAGTATCTGTGTTTTTCTCTTTGTTTTTTTTTTAGTCAGAATTCTCTCTTGCTCTCAATGTGTATCTGTTCCAGCATTGATCTCTCTCTTTATAGCCCAAGAAGAAACATGCAGCCCCCTTAAACTAAAGTAAAACCCATCTCTAATCTCCTTGTCAGTACCACTAAATCCTGTCTAAGTATGGGTTATTGGTATTAAAATGCTAAATACAGGGAGCTAATGGGATACCCTACTGTACAACAGGTTCCACTAGGTTGTACCATGTGCATTGCATCATAACTGTTAGCTTCTGATTTTCTTAAATAAACTGACAGCTATACCCAATTCCACTCAGATTTTAAAGTCACAGATAAGTTGAAATCTTTAATCTAACAGTGGTTCAAGGCTTAAACAGGCAAATTCCAATTCACTGCCACATTGTTCTAAACACATTCTCATACGACTAATTGAGGATACTTTAAAACAATCAATTATCAGCTATAACAAACAACAATAAACAGACAGGCCACCAAATGACTTTGGCGGCTTCAGGCAAAACAAGGGATCAAAGTGAATTAACATGTTTCAACGATGTTAATCGAATTGAAATCATGGTTTAACGCAATACAATTGACGAACGTAAAAGGAATTGAAAATAAAAGTCTATTTGGAGACGGGCAGAATTGATTTGAAAGATGAAAGAAAATAAGAAACTCGAGAGAGACAGAGTATACATGTAGCCAAATATTACTAAAAACATAACTAGAACAAAAAATAAAAGGAAAATTACCTCGGGGACCAAAATGAACCAGGTTCGAACTTGGTTTGGAACTATTGAGGCCAAACGGGCTTTAATCGAGATGTTCTCGATTGAGAACACCTAGACTAAAGTCCCTTGGACCTCAATTGATGACTAAATTGGCTCGAATTGGGCTTCTTGAAAATTAGGGTTCTTGGGTCTTCGGATTTGGGGCTTGAGTGGTTCGGGCTTGATTCGAACCAGGCTAAGGTTGGTAGGGGTATGAGGGAGGTCTAGGGATGCTATGGTGTGAGTTTGGAACGATTTGGCATAGGATTGGTTTTAGCTCGAATCTTCAAATGAAGATTCGAGAAGACAGGGAATGATTCGAGGGAAACAGTTTGTGGATTTGGACTCAGGATGTTCGGAAGGTCATTTGGTGTTAAGATGGAGAAGTTTGGCCTACCGGAACCGCCGTGAGGTGATTTTCGGTAGGCGGAGTGTGGTGGGGCACGGTGGGGCTCGGCCGTCTCTATGAGAGATGATGAAATGGGGGTCTGGCTTAAGCGGGGCTGGGTAGGCTTTTGGACTTATATACCAACATGGGAAATAAATCCTGGCCGTTTAATCTGATGAGATCAACAGCCTGGATCATTTCACTTATCCAAACGATACCGTTTGGTCATTATTGAAGCCGGGTTGTCTGTGGGTGGATTGGGTCGGGCTACGTAACGGGTTGGGGGATGGGATCTCCTCCGTTGGATCGAAGATGGTTCGACGGACACGATTGAACGCCCTAAAACGATGTCGTTTGGACGCTTATAGAACATACTGGGCCGTTTGATCTTGCAGGATCAACGGCCTGGATTTGTTCTAGCTCAACGACGTCGTTTAGGCATCTAAAATTGTTGGTCCATTTGGACAGGGCATAGACAGCCCTTTTGGGCTGTGATTTATTTGCAAAAACAGCCCTTTTCCTTCTTTCCTTCACTAAACCAACATTTAAATTAAAGCCACTTTAAACAAATTGAAAGAAATAAAATCACACAACTATTGATTCATACACAAACCATTAACGCTAATTAACATTTAACTAAAATCGCCTAAAGCAAAGAACAAGGATGTGCATTTTTGTAGTTTTTCTCTTTTTAACCGCTTTATGATTAATAAAATCCTATAAACTCAAAATTGATTCCTACACGCCTACGATACATATTTTGTATTTTTTGATTGATGTAACAAGTAAAACACACGCGCAGACAAGTGCTAACGCCAAAGAAAAAACAACACAAAATCCGCAAAAATCAAAACACAAGACTATTTTAGTTTTTCTAGGAGTAATTGTCGTGAGGGCAAAAATCACTTGCTCACAGCTGCCCCTCTTTGTGTGGAAACGCGAAGAGTTTTCATGCAAAGAATAATGAGCAAGTACGAGCAATTTTTGTCCATTCGAGCACTCCGTGTGAAGCATTTTGAAAAGAGCATGACCGAGCCTTTGCTTCGGGTGGCCTCCTACATATCGTGGGCTAAACAGGAATCAGGTCAATGTAGTTCAGGAAGTTTTGGTAGCTGGGACTACCCTGGACTGATACTTTGCTGTTACTGTTGCTATCGTTGCTGCTGTTGCTGCTTACTGCTTACTGACCTCCTTATTACACCAAAAGAAATTAAAGCTGAACTAGCTATGCTATCAAACTTTGAGTTACAAGATTCCTATCTATGATTCTCTTGAAAACTTGATCTTGAATCTTAGCTGATTTGTTGTAGACCTCGATCTGAATCTTGATGCTCAACAAGCTGTACGTGCTTGTTTATTTCTGTAACATTGAGTGAAACGGAGTCGGCGGAGCTTATTGCTTCAATCAGATTCTGAGCAATCCGCGCTTTTGTTTACTCCAACATTTGGACTCGTTTTCTTTTAGTTTTTTTCTTCTTTTCTTCATGCCGGATTGATGTTCCACTCGTAGGTTATCTCGATCCTTGCATCCCGAGGTCAAACCTGTTTAGACAACAAAACAAACAAATGAACGAAAATTTTCTGCCCCAGTTTTGCTAGGAAAATTTCGTGAGTTAGTTGTGACACAGAGAGTGATTAAAAGACTCTTTGGTATTGGGTACGAAAATCATGGTTTCACAAATAAACGTTTCACGGCTTTCTGGTCGGGATTTAGAAGAAGAGTTTCGCGGCTTTCTGGCCGGAATTCAAACAATGTCTAACGGTTTTTTGGCCGTAAGACCCTCGGTTTTTGGCCGGGGTTAAAATAAATGGCTCCACAGTTTTCTGACTGGCAGATCCTCGTTTTCTCACCGGGGATAAAAGTTTCACGGCTTTCTGGACGGAATTCAAACAATGTCTAATGGTTTTTTGGCCGTCAGACCCTCGGTTTTTTGGCCTGGGTTAAAGTAAATGGCTCCGCAGTTTTCTGACTGGGAGATCCTCGGTTTTTTGACCGGGGATAAACGTTTCACGGCTTTCTGGCCGGAATTCAAACAATGTCTAACGGTTTTTTGGCCGTCGGACCCTCAATTTTTTGGCCGGGGTAAAAGTAAATGGCTCCGCAGTTTTCTGACTGGGAGATCCTCGGTTTTCTGACCGGAGATAAAAGTTTCACGGCTTTCTCACCGGAATTCAAACAATGTCTAACGGCTTTTTGGCCGTCAGACCCTCGGTTTTTGGTCGGGGTTAAAGTAAATGGCTCTGCAGTTTTCTGACTGGGAGATCCTCGGTTTTCTGACCGGGGATAAAAGTTTCACGGCTTTCTGGTCGGAATTCAAACAATGTCTAACGGTTTTTGGCCGCCAGACCCTTGGTTTTTGGCCGAGGTTAAAATAAATGGCTCCGCAGTTTTCTGACTGGGAGATCCTCGGTTTTCTAACCGGGGATAAAAGTTTCACGACTTTCTGGCCGGAATTCAAACAATGTCTAACGGTTTTTTGGCCGTCAGACCCTCGGTTTTTTGGCCGGGGTTAAAGTAAATGGCTCGGCAGTTTTCTGACTAGGAGATCCTCGGTTTTCTGACCGGGGATAAAATTTTCACGGCTTTCTGGTCGGAATTCAAACAATGTCTAACGGTTTTTTGGCCGTTAGACCCTCGATTTTTTGGCCGGGGTTAAAGTAAATGGCTCCGTAGTTTTTTGACTAGGAGATCCTCGATTTTCTGACCGGGGATAAAAGTTTCACGGCTTTCTGGCCGAAATTCAAACAATGTCTAACGGTTTTTTGGCCATCAGACCCTCGGTTTTTTGGCCGGGGTTAAAGTAAATGGCTCCGTAGTTTTCTGACTGGGAGATCCTCGGTTTTCTAACCGGAGATAAAAGTTTCACGGCTTTCTAGCCGGAATTCAAACAATGTCTAACGGTTTTTTGGCCGTCAGACCCTCGGTTTTTCGGCCGGGGTTAAAGTAAATGGCTCCGCAGATTTCTGACTGGGGGATCCTCGGTTTTCTAACCGGGGATAAAAGTTTCACGGCTTTCTGGCCGGAAAAGACCCTCGGTTTTTCTGACCGGGGTCCAAACAGATATTGGACTGATATGATTTGATTCTCTTTTTTGGAGTTTTCATTTTCTTTTCTTTTATTCTTCCTTTTGGGCCTTCTTTTAGGCTTTCTTTTTAACCATCAACAAATGCATAAGATAAAGCTCTAAAAAGAAACTTCCCTTTTATGTGTTTTCCTTGTTCCAAAGCCATTTCAATGCTTGCGTACTTCACTTCTTTGAGTTGTACCTTCTTCTTGCACAGTTAAATAGACCTGCTTTCAACAAAGAACATTTTATCAGTTGAAAAAGTGGTTGACTTTGTGTCCTTGATTATCTTCATTGCTTGATCATTGCCCTATTTCCATTGAGAACTTTGCTACCAATTGTCTTTGGGGATGACTTCTTTTCAAACTGACCGGGTTCAATCCCGGGATTCCACGAGGATTTTCTGTGTGGGTTCTATCCTTCTGCCTTATGCCGTCTATTCTAAGACCTTAGCCTTTGATTTCCATTCCCTTTCTAAACTCCGTTTCTTTAGAAACAATCGATCATTACGATCCAATCGGGGATTGTATCAATATACCACTGAGGCTGTTGTTCTTTTCTTCTTTACCAGGCGGAGTCCTGTAAAACCGGTCTTGTCGCCTTTCTTTGTAATAGTTTCAGAATTAAAATTAAACCGAAAGGGATTCAAAGAAAAATGAACAAAGAATGAAAAAACGTATCGAAGATAGAGGAGTCCCTTTCGGGGAAAAAGAAGGACTTATCTGAGGTATATGCTGACTTTAACCAACATGACATGCTTCTCGGACTAGATGCTTGATCGTCACAAACTCCCATTTTATTATGTACCAAAACGGGTCTATGTTTCCGAGCTAAGGAGCCGTGCCAGGACCTCTTGTGGTGAAACAACCTTTTCGGTTGATAGCGCCCTTTGCGGGTTTTCGCCAATCGACCTCTCTCATTTCTCTTCTCACCATCGCCAGATAGCACTGTTTGCGTGTTTTTACCAACGAGCTCTCTCATTTTGTATTTCTCTACTTCCATCGTCTTATGGTGCCCGAAGGTTTTCACCAATAAGACTCTCTCATTTTATTTCTTTTCATTCCAGATGCTTCGGACCGCAACAATGATGTTTTCACAGCTTCCAATCGATCTTGAAGGACTTGTACTCGGTTTGGGTAACAAGAATTGTGGACAGAATTACAACTTTGGAATTATCTTGACGGATCTCAAACCGAATCAACAATATCATCTGCCCCAGTTTCATTTTTTGGGGAAACTAGGATTTTTTGGTTTGGTGTGACTGAACCTCAGGGAGAGGTTGCCTACGTATCCTTTCGGAATCAAGTTAGAACGTAGTTCAGGAAGTTTTGTTTTGTTTTGTTTGGTTTTTTTTTTTTTTTTTTTTTTTTATTATTTTTTTTTTAATTATTTTTTTTATTTTGATTTGGATTCCAAAGAGGGTAGCCAAAGAAAGGTAACAGGCTCAAAGGGTTTACAAAAGGGTTGGTAGTGTTTGGGTAGCGGGAATAAAAGCCTTCAATCATTTCGACTTGTAAGGACATCATTGAAGCAAATTCAGACATAATACCTTTTCACAGCATCTGCATTCACAGCTGTTTCAGGATCTTTTTCTTCCATGTCTCCCAAGTATAACGCTCCTCTCGGCAGTATCTTCCTGATGATGTATGGTCCCTTCCAATTAGGAGCAAATTTTCCTTTCGCTTCCTGGTGATGTGGAAGAATGCGTCTTAAAACCAACTGACCTTCTTCGAAATTTCTTGGCCGTACTTTCTTGTTGTAAGCACGAGCCATCCTTTGTTGGTACAGTTGTCCGTGACAGACTGCAGCCATTCGCTTTTCATCGATCAAAGTTAATTGCTCCAATCGAGTCTTAACCCACTCGCTATCTTCAATCTCTGCTTCAATAATCGTACGAAGTGAAGGGATTTCTACCTCTACCGGTATCACAGCCTCGGTTCCATAGACTAGCAGGTATGGAGTTGCTCCTACCGATGTGCGTACTGTAGTACGGTATCCCAGTAAGGCGAATGGTAGTTGTTCATGCCATTGTCTAGAACTCTGGATTGTCTTTCTCAAAATCTTCTTAATGTTTTTGTTCGCTGCTTCCACGGCACCATTAGCTTTGGGCCGATAAGGGGTGGAGTTCCTATGCGTTATTTTGAATTGCTCGCATATTTCTTCCATCAAACGACTATTCAGATTCGCAGCATTGTCTGTGATGATAGTTGCAGGTATACCAAAACGACAGATAAGATTTGAGTGTACAAAATCCACCACGAGCTTTCTTAGTGACCGATTTGAGAGTGACGGCTTCGACCCATTTTGTGAAGTAATCGATAGCCACCAGTATGAATCGGTCCCCATTCGAAGCTTTCGGCTCAATCGGGCCGATGACATCCATTCCTCAAGCGACAAATGGCCATGACGCTGACATAGGATGCAACTCAGTTGGAGGTGCATGAATCAGATCTTCATGTACCTGACATTGATGGCATTTTCGGACGAAACCGAAACAATCTTTCTCCATGGTCATCCAAAAATAACCTGCTCGAAGGATTTTCTTGGCTAAAACATACTCATTCATATGAGGCTCGCATACTCCTGCATGTACTTCGTGCACGATTCTTCCTGCTTCTTCGGCATCAACACACCTTAAATGGTTAAGATCCGGGGTTCTTTTATACAAGACCTCGCCGCTCAAAAATAAACCACCTGCATGTCGCCTAATGGTCCTCTTTTGATCTCCAGTAGCATGTTCGGGGTATTCTTGCGTTTTCAAAAATCTCCGGATATCGTAGTACTATGGATTGACGCTCGGTCCGTCTTCGATTGCATTGCAATAACCGTGGCTTTCCCTGATTTGAATTTCCAAGGGATTGACATGGGCGTTGCCCGGATAAGGTAGCATTGAAGCTAAAGTGGCAAGTGCGTCAGCTAGTTCATTGTGACATTGCGGGATATACCTGAACTCTATTGATGCAAATCGCTTGCCAAGTGTATTAACGTGCTGTCGGTAAGGGAGGAGTTTAACGTCCCGAGTTTCCCATTCACCTTGAGATTGTTTGATAATTAGATCTCAATCTCCCATGATCAACAAATCTTCGACACCCTAATCAATTGCCATGTTCATGCCCATGATACAAGCTTCATACTCAACTGTATTGTTCGTGCAGAAGAAACGGAGCCTAGCCGTGGCCGGGTAATGCTGACCAGCAGGAGAGATCAAGATTGCCCCAATCCCTACACCTTTAGCGTTTACCGCCCCATCGAAAAACATTTTCCAAGCATGATTGTCCTCCGAAACAACTTCCGTCGTATTTACCTCTTCATCAGGAAAGTAGGTATTCAATGGTTGATACTCTTCGTCGATCGGGTTCTCAGCCAAATGGTCTGCCAATGCTTGAGCCTTCATTGCCGTGCGAGTGACATAGATTATGTCAAACTCAGTGAGCAGGATCTGCCATTTTGCCAATCTTCCGGTGGGCATCGGTTTCTGGAATATATACTTCAAAGGATCCAACCGAGTAATGAGGTGAGTCGTATGGGCTTGGAGGTAGTGTCTCAATTTCTGAGCGACCCAAGTTAAGGCACAACACGTTCTTTCCAGCAAAGTGTACTTGACCTCATAACTAGTGAATTTCTTTCTCAGGTAGTAGATCGCTTGCTCTTTCTTCTCTGTCGCATCACGTTGTCCGAGGACACACGCAAAAGAGTTTTCCAAGACTGTTAAATACAAGAAAAGAGGTCTCCCGGGCTCTGGCGGGACCAAGACTGGAGGGTTTGACAAATATTCTTTGATTTTGTCAAAAGCTTCTTGACATTCAGTTGTCCATTTGATTGCAGCGTCTTTCTTCAACAACTTGAATATGGGTTCACATGTGGAAGTCAACTGAGCGATGAACCTACTGATCTAGTTTAGTCGGCCTAGAAGACTCATTACATCTTTCTTTGTTTTTGGAGGAGGTAAATCCCAGATGGATTTTATCTTTGTGGGATCTAATTAAATACCTCTTCTGCTAACTATGAAACCCAAAAGTTTACCTGACGGGACTCCAAAAGCGCATTTGGCTGGATTCAACTTCAAATCGTACTTCCTCAACCCCTCAAAGAATTTCCTCAAGTCTCGCACATGATCGCCCTGAGTTCTGGATTTGATGATCACATCGTCCACGTACACCTCTATTTCCCGATGCATCATGTCATGGAAAATGGCAGTCATAGCTCTCATGTACGTCGCTCCCGCGTTTTTCAAACTGAATGGCATGACTCGATAATAGTAAATCCCCCAAGGTGTGGTAAAAGCAGTCTTCTCGGCGTCCTCTTCATCCATCAGCACTTGATGATATCCCGCATAACAATCCACAAATGATTGTATCTCATGTTTGGCACAGTTATCAACAAGGATGTGGATGTTTGGTAAAGGAAAGTTATCTTTAGGACTTGCTTTATTCAGATCTCGGTAGTTAACGCATACTCGATTTTTCCGTCCTCCTTTGGCACGGGCACAACATTAGCCAACCACGTGGTGTATTGTACCACTCGGATTACCCCTGTTTTTAACTGCTTAGTGATTTCTTCTTTGATTTTATCACCGATGTCAGTCTTGAACTTTCTTTGCTTCTGTTGCACTGGGCGACAGTCAGGGTAGATTTGTAATTTGTGCACCACTAGATCAGCTCCTAGTCCTGGCATGTTGTCGTAAGACCAAGCAAACACGTCTTTAAATTCAAACAAGAGTTGGATTATTGCATCTCGTGTTTTCTCATCTGTGTGGATGCTTATCTTGGTCTCTCAAACCTCTTCAACAGTTCCCAAATTAACCGGTTCGGTATCATTCAGTTTTGGCTTAGGTTTATTCTCAAAATGTTCCAATTCTCGATTTATTTCCCTAAAAGCCTCTTCTTCATCGTATTCCGGTTCTTGGTTCATTATTTCCAGATTAGGTGGCATGTTCGGATTTGAGCATGAGTTCCGCAAGCATATCATGTTATTTAAAGCCGCATTATTAGGACTGAAAAGGAAGAATAAATAACAAAATTAGAAAGAGTGCAAAAATGATGAAATATTTATTTCATTTTCTTGGAATTTTCTAAAGACAAACAAAATTACATTGAGAAAACCAAAAATACAAGAAAATAAAGAAAAACATCCAAGCTACGTCCTGAAGTAACTTGTGATGAAGGAAAAATGACAGGACAAATCTACCAGAACTCCCGCCTGACTGGGAAGGGTGTGGCTTTCCAATTTTGCAATTTTGCTTCAGGGCCCACATACAGCACCTCAACGGTGCTTGTTCCTTCTCCCGATTGAACCATATTAACATTATAGAGCATTTGCCTCATGGCCCCGCATATTTCTTCAATTTCCTCCGATGTGAAGACCTCATCTTCTTCTTCTTCACTGTACCTTGGTCGGACAAAAGTTTGGTACAGATGTGGCAATGGTTGTGGCAGAACCCATCCTTTCTCCTTTCTCTTGTTGGCCCATCTCTCATCTTCAGGGGTTGGGCGAAAGCCTACTCCGAAGAACTTTTCAGCTGTGGGTAAAGTTATCAGCTTCGACACTCCTTGTAGGGACTTTCCTAAACCTTTTCCTGGCTGGAAACCGTGTTTAATCATTTCTTTTGCCACCATGATGGAGGCATTAGATAAAAAGGGTTGGGGAAGAGGGTTCCCTTCTTCGTGTTGATCTGCCAACACAATCTCGAAAGCTTGATAGACAATGTGTTCGCTTCTTTCTTCCACTTCCAAGCATGGGATGGATGGATCTCGATAAATTGATTGCTCGTCCTCCCCATGGACCACGATCTCTTGTGCCTTGTGTTCGAATTTTAACATCTGATGGAGGGTAGAGGGCACAGCTCCAGCCGCATGAATCCATGGTCTCCCGAGAAGAAAGTTATAGGAAGTGTCCATATCCAAAACTTGAAATGTCACTTCGAAATCCACCGGGCCGATGGTCATAATCACATCAATCTCTCCGACAGTATCTCTTTTCACACCATCAAAAGCTCGCACACATATGTTGTTAGGCCGAATCCTTTCAGCTCTGATTCCTATGCGGCCTAGAGTGGAAAGTGGGCATATGTCTACCCCTGAACCCCCATCAACCATGACCCTCTTAATATAGTAGCCTTCACATTTGACAGTCAAATGCAAAGCTTTGTTGTGGGCGGCACCTTCCAAAGGCAAATCAACTTTACTGAAAGAAATCTGATTGATTGCGAAGAACCTCTCTGTCATTCTTTCAAGTTGTTCGGATGAAGTCTCAATAGGCATGTATGCCTCATTCAAGGCTTTTAACAAAACCTTCTGATGTTCATCAGACTTCATTAGAAGGGACAACATCGATACCTGCTATGGGCATTTGCACAGTTGGTCTATCACCTCATAGTCAGGCATTTGCATCTTTTGAAAAAAGACCTCTACCTCTTTAGCACTTACAGGTTTCTTTGATGGGAAACGCCTTTGTGTGGCGTTATTTACCTCCTGCGTGTTTAAGTACTTTTGTCCCAGGACGCTCTCAGATGAATTTCCCGCAACCTCTTTCCCTTTGCGCGTAACGAGTGTTCGTTGGTAGCTCCAGGGTACTGCGGACGGATCTGTCATTGGTTTTTGTTGCATGCGTGCAATAACCACGGGTTCATATGGTTTTCAGGCCACATAGGTTCCCTTTGGTACATACATTGCTGTTTCCCTCTTTAAGTGGAACTTCTTGGGGGCACCTATTGACAATGGTTTTTCCACTCGACCTCGCAGGAGGTAAAGGACTCCACTCTTCTGAGACGATGCTTTCAATTCAATCGTCTTTTCAGATCTGGTCTCAATAACTTCAACCCTTTTCCCCATTTTCTCTTGCTTCGGGGTAATCTCAGGCCGCTTCTCTATGTCGGCGATGGCGATTATTGCTTTTAAGGCTAGGTCAAATTCCTTGTTGTCACAAATCATCCCAATCACTGGCCCGTTGTTGTGGGCTGGTAATGGGTTATTTGTCACATTTAGGATGTCTTCATCTGCGAAGACAATCCTCCCTTGATAGATCAATTCTTGCACTGCCTTCTTCAACGTCCAACAATTGTCGGTACTATGTCCTTCAACACCTAAATGATAGGCATAGTATATTCCCCTCTGGTAGGCAGGAGATTCTGGATTCTGCCTGTTCTGCGGAACGGGCTGCAGTAGGTTCTCTTGCCTGAGTTTTGGGAAAAGAGTGGAATACGGCTCCCCAATCGGTGTAAAGCTCATTTTGGGTTGCTCACGGTGGCGGGCGTTATTTGGCCGGGGGTTATACTGGTTTGGGTAAGGAGGTTGGCTTCTCCGGAATGGATGTGGATTTCTGTTGGCTGGTGGCTGCGACCGTGCCAAAGGTTGAATGTTCATGACTGCGTAGGGTGGAGGCGGAGGAGCATAAGCCATGTTGTGGTGTGGATAGTAATGCTGGGGGGCCCTGTCAGAGAATACCTGCCTTGAGGTTCGATATCTTCTATCTTCTACTGCCGCCATGACAGTTTCCTCCTTCTTTTTGCTTCTGGGCATCCCTCCAGACCAGCCTTGAATGGCTTGGGAAGTTTCCCGAATGGCCGCTTGACTCAAAATTCGCCCTGTTTTCAAGCCGTTTTCTACCATTTCTCCGATCTTGATTGCTTCGGCGAAAGGTTTTCCCATCGCCGACATCATATTTTGAAAGTAGTCTGGCTCTTGAGCTTGGAGAAAAGTCGTGACCATTTCAATTTCGTCCATATGGGGTTTCACCCTGGATGCTTGCTCTCGCCATTTGATGGCATATTCTCTGAAGCTTTCTAAGGGCTTCTTCTTTAAGTTCGATAAGGAATTCCTGTCCGGCGCAATATCGATGTTGTATTGGAACTGTTTCACAAAATCTCTAGCCAGATCATCCCAGATGTGCCATCGAGATATGTCTTGATCCATATACCATTCTGATGCTATTCCGACCAAACTTTCCCCGAAGTATGCCATCAACAATTCTTCCCTGCCACCGGCACCTCGCAATTGATTGCAGTATTTCTTCAGATGAGCAATGGGGTTGCCATGCCCGTCATACTTTTCGAACTTCGGCATCTTAAAACCTGATGGCAAGTGGACGTGCGGGAACATGCATAGATCGGCGTAAGATACACTTTTCTGCCCACTTAGACCTTGCATGTTCTTCAGGCTTTGTTCCAAACTCCTCATTCTTTTTGCCATCTCATCCTGCTCGGGAGCCTTTGGATTTTGGCTTGGTAGGAACTCATATCGAGGTGGCTGAGGATATATATTGGCTGCAACCTGGGTATGGTCCCGTGTAAGCGGTGGTGCTGGGAATGTAAAGGACGCAGAATCAAAAAAAGGAGTATGTGCGGTGGGATGCGTCGTGACTGGAACTGGCAACTCAACCGACATTCTTGCGGATGTATCTAATGGTGTCACCCGAGGATGGGAGGTGGAGGGTGATTCAGAGAGGGTTGTGGCATTAGAATACCCAAACAGAGTAGGCGGGTAGTTGATGGGGGTATTGGAAATCCCACTTGATCCGAGAAGAATTTCAGGGAACCCAGGGATCAGACTTGGGGGTTCTTTCCCGTTGTTCCAATCGTCCAACATCTCGAGCATGCGGCAGCGCAAAATTCAATTCTCCTCCAAAGCTGCTGACTCAGTAGCCGGGATGGTTGTCAAAGAGCTTTCCTCCGAAACGGGAATGGTTGCTAAGGGCATTTCTGAAGACATGTTGGCACCTCTTTTTGATCTAGTGAAATAGGGATGAGTACTTTTAGGCTGCCGAACTTTTCCTTTGGACCTTGTGAAGTACGAATGTGATGCCAGATTACCACAAAATCAACCACTCTTTACTAAAACCTGGAGTTTGGCAAACAAACGGTTAGTCTGAAACAACATAACAGATAAGTAATCTCACGTTTGGTGTGATGCACTTATACAGATGATGGTGTTGCTACATGTACTCGATTGCGATGCGTCATTCCGGTTTGTATTTTCCTTTTCTTTCATCCTTTATCAATCTTCTTTTCTTTTAACTTTTCCCTTTTTTTTTATTATTTTGTTTTAGTGATGGTCGAATCTTATGTGGATTTCCTACATATCATGTCCCCGCATGAATCAGACCGGGCGTAGTTCGGAAACAATAGACATAAGATATGAATGAAATGTTCATGAATTTTATTTCAACAAACTTCAAACTTGAAACACTTGCAAAATGACAAAAAACTTTTAAAAGGACAAACATACTCTAAAATAACAGAATCTTCTAAGCATGTTCCAACGCCTCGAATCTTTGCGCCCGGGGGGCGTTGTTTGGCCTTGCTGCAGTTCTTGGTGTAAGATCTTCCTGTATACTCCCCAATTCTGCCATGACTTGGTGGACACATTCCATGATTGACGAGAAGAGGGTAGGCCGAGGTACTCGTTCGCAGGTCAAACATCTCATAGTGATGTAGTGCCCGATTTCATTGATCCTGGTCCTGATCATGTCTTTTTCTCTGAGCAGCTGCCCTATGTGTCGGTTCTTTGCCCCTAATACTTGAGCGTTGCCGGAGACATGGTCCAAGAGCCTATCTATTTGTCTTTCCATCCATGCCATCAAGTTGTGGCAACAGTCTCTATCTGCTTTGGCATCCCGGACTTGCCTGAGAGTTTGCTCTCTAAGAGCAGCATTTGCTTTTCTTAAATCAACGATGATTGCATCATAATCTTTTTCTACTTGTTGTAGATGAAGCGCTTCTTGGTGGGCTGCTCTCTTCCATTTTGTCCGGACTGCAACCAAATCCACTTTTGCCTTCTCCAAGTCTTCTTGGTGTTCAAAGGCTTTCCTTTCCAAATCGTTTATCAGCATCTCATCATTCCGACTTCTTCTTGACCTTTCTGTGGTCAATTGCATCTCTTGAATTTGAGTTCGAAGTGCTTCTCTTTCCTGCTCCCAACCGGCCCTTTCCCGATCGAAATCAGCCTGTTGTATGTCCATGGCCGCTTCCAGAATTCCTTTGTCTTCTTTTAAAGTGTTGATGCAAGATTGGAAATCTTGTGCTGTCTCATGCTTAGCCTCCCTAACTCTGGCTTCTACCTTTTTCTCCCAATCGACGACATACTTTACCGACCTTTCTGACCTTTGCTCTGGCATTGATTGGTTGTGGAACCATTCAATATATGCGAGGCTCACTTCTCCCTGTCCTCGATCGGCAACCATTTCGTCGATGTCGGAGAGTCGACTAACGAACCATACCTTTTATGCATAAGTCTCCCTCGGGATCTCCTCCGTCGCGAATTCCCATGTAAACGATCGCATATCCTCAATTGGGGGCCTTTTCTGTTCTCTACCCAACTGCCGCATGACACGTAGCGGGGCATATGGTTGGAAACCCCTGAAACCCATTAGAATGTAGAATGGGCGATATGTCGACATATGCATGATTTTGGCAGAAGGGAACCAATAATAATTCCAGGTAAGTCGATCTGCTCTCAAAGAGTTGAGAAGTTCTTGCCAAGTCCTCAAATCTTCTGGAAGGTTACAACGGGCGGCCCTGTTTGTATGACAACGAATATAATTCAACCAATCCACGTTGAAGTCTATCACAATTGGGTGATGATAGAGATGCTCTACAAACCACATTTGTAATAAGATATTGCAACCTTCGAAATAATCATGTCCTTCTTGGCACCGAGTTAAGGCCCGAAAGATGTCTCCTAGAATCATGGGAACAACAGTGTGTTCCTCGTTACTCTGTAGATATGAGACCACCGCAGCCAAACGGATTCTGATGCGTCCACCACGTTCGGGAAAGACCATGGTTCCCAAAAAAGCGATCATAAAGGCATAGATTCTCAGGTCTCCCCAGGCGTCATAATTCATCTGGTTGACAAATTCAGTGTTTGAGAATTTCGCGAACCCATTCTTATCACCAAATCTGTCGTAGAGATAATCCAGTGGCACCCAACCGTTCTCCAAACAACCCATGGGGACCCGCCAGGAGACATAACTTCTTCAAGAAAGTATTCACACCCATTTGCTTAGGAGCTGCAGGTCTCTTTTTGTGCAAATCTCTTCCGACCCCCGTGAGTCCGCCCAGTTCTTCCAAAGTGGGTGTCATTTCGCAGTCCCGAAATCTGAACACATTGCTTGTTGAGTCCCAAAAACTCACTAAAGCTCGGATCACATTTTTGTCCGGTTTTATCATCATGATGTCCGGAAGAAACTTGAGGTGCTTGTGACACCATTTACAGAGCCGATCTTGAGTCTTGTCCTGGACCATGAACTTGGGTGGCATTTCGTCTCTCGCCCTTTTCTGGCCGATTCGTTGCGAGGAAGTCATACTGATCCTAGAAAAGATAAAATGAACTTAAGATTTTTTCTTTTTCAAATTTTTTTTTATTATAAAAAAACGAATCTTGTTAATACGGCGTTTCAGCACTTGAAGAAGATTTGAAGGCTGTATAACAGGATACCAGTGTGATGTCTATATTCCGTTTTGCGAAATTAGTCCTCCGGCGCTCCTTTTGAGGCGTTTGGCTATTTTTGCAAAATTTCCTAACTCTCGACTAAGGACAGAATTCCTAATTCTAATATTTTTATTATTGTTTTTATTTTAAAAAAATCAGTATTAGTTGAGCCCGATATGGGTTGCCTACGTATCTCATGTTTGGTCAGAATCAAACTTGCGTAGTCCGAAAATAAAAGAACCAAATTATTTTAACAAACTATTTTTAACAGCAATTTTTCAAAACAAATTATTTTCAAAGACACTTACTTTCCATAAAAAAACTATTGAATTTTTTGTTTTTGCATTTTTCAATTTTTAAAAGAATCTAATTTTTTGTAAAATTAAGAAACTAACTATTTAGAAATCAACAAAATTAATCGGAGATTTGTTTTTCAAATATTTCGTTTTCTTTTTCCATTCTTTTTCAAAATTATTTTCCAATAAAAGCACCTCGTTTTCCATTAATTTGACATCTTTTACTTCTTACCCTCTTTTTTAACAAACCGGTCGACATGTAAGATCGAAACAAATAAATGCACACAGAAAGATGCAACAAGTTGGTCTTTTGTTTCATGTACACCTGTCCTAGACAGGCCGAACTCCTGTGTTGAGCCTCCTAAGTCAAATATGCACATGATGCAAATACGCGTTCCTATCGGGGATCCGGCATAAGGTTTTGTTATTCTAAGTCATCATCTTGTTGGAAAAAGTGTCTAGACTGGCTTTAACTCGAGCGGACAACTCGAGCCGAAGAGTGTCAGTGCACCGGTAGCATGACTTTCCGGCTTAATTGACAAAACTCTCCGCCTAAACATGTGTGACTACAAAATCCTTCACCGGGTGCCAAGCACCACAGAGCTATCTTGAGAAAAACGGGCTATGTCCAGCAAATGCCCGATATTATATTTCAAAAGACTCAGAAGAGAAAAAATGGGTATCGGCACAATTTATATACAATTCACAAAATATCAAAACGGTAAATCAACATTTAGCATATCAAATATAAACATGTAATAAAATCAGATAATAAATAAGCCAAATAAAATAATTATTCAAAGCTCGAATTCTTAAACCCTGAACCAGTGGTTCTGGGTTTGTGCTCCCCAGCAGAGTCGCCAGAGCTGTCACACTTCCTTTTGGCGCGCCCCCACCCCGAAGGGTAGATGCGCGAGGGAGTTATTCCAATTTAAGTGACAATATTCGAAATGGGATTATTCTATTTATTTCAGAGTCGCCACTTGGAATTAATTAAGGTGTCCCAAGTCACCGATTTATTTAAATCCCGAATCGAGGAAATTTACGACTTTCCAAATGAAGTCTGCGAACCAGATATTCTAAGTAAGGAATTCTGTTGACCCGATGGAAGGTGTTAGGCACCCTCAGATCCCGCGGTTCTAGCACGGTCGCTTCAATTATTGTAAATGGCTAAAATTTCCTGATTTTATACATGCTTATAAATTATATGCTCTGATTAAACTTTAAAACGCTATGTTAATTTGAGACCGCACCAAAGGAAAAACTAATTACAACGTAGATGCAGACTTTTGACAAATAAGTAAATCAAAAGTATGTCCGAATTACTTACTTCAAACTATGCCAATTAAAATAATTGTTAGACTAAAAGATGATTTATTTGAGAGTATATCCCTTAAGGTTATTTCCAATTAAACCCTATACAAAATAACATCTTATTTTTTTTGCAGTTTGTTGACTTAGGGGCAAAGATTGCCTAAAATAAAGTATAAACTAGTAAAAATTAATCAACTATGCCGGGTGTGAGTATTTCATCGTGGTTCATTACTTGGCATAAGATTATCCATAATATGGTGCGTCCCAATTTATTTATTTATTTATTTATTCTTTTTTTACTTGGCTAACGCAATAGAATACCTAATGGTAATCTTAAAACCCCTTGTTGAAATTCTAACGTCTATTTTATAAGCAACTATGACTTAAACTACAAACGACTATGACTTAAAATATCAAAGACATAAATCACTTAACAATCCTAAATACTTCATCATTCAAGGAAATCAAATAAAGCTAAAAGCCTAACATATCAGTTCCATCAAGTTCTAGTTTACAAAACTATCTACAAACTTAATTCAAATCAATTCTAATTGTATAACAAGATACAGTAAAGCCACACTACTAAATCATAGAACAAAAACTAAAAAAAAAAGATAAGAAAGTAAACTATTCCGCTTCAACATCTTTATATCAACTTCCTTTGTCAATTATTCGATTATTCTCGGCCAACGTGGTTACAAGAACATACCTGGAATTCAAAGCAAAATGAGAGGATCAGTGACTTATTTGGCAGTGAACGCAGCAGCAAAGCAAACAACAGCAGTAGATTCCAAGGAAAATTAGTACAGCACCAGACCAAACTTAAGCAAACAGTTCAAAACTTCCCCCAGAATACACTCCCAATGGCAAACCAGGATCAATCGCGAAATAACAAACAGCAGTCGCCAATACCCAATAGACCCTGGTGAACTTGAGCTTAAACTAGAAAAAGGGGGTGACAGTTATCAGAGTCAAACTAACTCACTCGAATTGAATCAAAAGGACCCAAATGGAGCAAATGAGACCTAATGTATTCTAGGATTTTTCACAGATATTGAACTTAACAGGATTGAACTTTCAAAAATCTCTCACAATGGTAAGACAGAAAGGCTAGTGTATCTCTGTTTTTCTCTCTACTTTTCCAGTGTTTTTCGAAAATCCTAAGCTTTCTCTGTATCTGCCTTTACTGCCAGTGAGTATCTGTGTTTTTCTCTTTGTTTTTTTTAGTCAGAATTATCTCTTGCTCTCAATGTGTATCTGTTCCAGCATTGATCTCTCTCTTTATAGCCCAAGAAGAAACATGCAGCCCCCTGAAACTAAAGTAAAACCCATCTCTAATCTCCCTGTCAGTACCACTAAATCCTGTCTAAGTATGGGTTATTGGTATTAAAATGCTAATTACAGGGAGCTAATGGGATACCCTGCTGTACAACAGGTTCCACTAGGTTGTACCATGTGCATTGCATCATAACTGTTAGCTTCTGATTTTCTTAAATAAACTGACAGCTATACCCAATTCCACTCAGATTTTAAAGTCACAGATAAGTTGAAATCTTTAATCTAACAGTGGTTCAAGGCTTAAACAGGCAAATTCCAATTCACTGCCACATTGTTCTAAACACATTCTCATACGACTAATTGAGGATACTTTAAAACAATCAATTATCAGCTATAACAAACAACAATAAACAGACAGGCCACCAAATGACTTTGGCGGCTTCAGCCAAAACAAGGGATCAAAGTGAATTAACATGTTTCAACGATGTTAATCGAATTGAAATCATGGTTTAACGCAATACAGTTGACGAACGTAAAAAGGAATTGACCAAATAAAAGGCCATTTGGAGACGGGCAGAATAGATTTGAAAGATGAAAGAAAATAAGAAACTCGAGAGAGACAGAGTATACATGTAGCCAAATATTACTAAAAACATAACTAGAACAAAAAATAAAAGGAAAATTACCTCGGGGACCAAAATGAACCAGGTTCGAACTTGGTTTGGAACTATTGAGGCCAAACGGGCTTTAATCGAGATATTCTCGATTGAGAACACCTAGACTAAAGTCCCTTGGACCTCAATTGATGACTAAATTGGCTCGAATTGGGCTTCTTGAAAATTAGGGTTCTTGGGTCTTCGGATTTGGGGCTTGAGTGGTTCGGGCTTGATTCGAACCAGGCTAAGGTTGGTAGGGGTATGAGGGAGGTCTAGGGATGCTGTGGTGTGAGTTTGGAACGATTTGGCATAGGTTTGGTTTTAGCTTGAATCTTCAAATGAAGATTCGAGAAGACAGGGAATGATTCGAGGGAAACGGTTTGTGGATTTGGACTCAGGATGTTCGGAAGGTCATTTGGTGTTAAGATGGAGAAGTTTGGCCTACCGGAACCGCCGTGAGGTGATTTTCGGTAGGCGGAGTGTGGTGGGGCACGGTGGGGCTCGGCCGTCTCTATGAGAGACGATGAAATGGGGGTCTGGCTTAAGCGGGGCTGGGTAGGCTTTTGGACTTATATACCAACATGGGAAATAAATCCTGGCCGTTTAATCTGATGAGATCAACAGCCTGGATCATTTCACTTATCCAAACAATACCGTTTGGTCATTATTGAAGCCGGGTTGTCTGTGGGTGGATTGGGTCGGGCTACGTAACGGGTTGGGGGATGGGATCTCCTCCGCTGGATCGAAGATGGTTCGACGGACACGATTGAACGCCCTGAAACGATGTCGTTTGGACGCTTATGGAACATACTGGGTCGTTTGATCTTGCAGGATCAACGGCCTGGATTTGTTCTAGCTCAACGGCGTCGTTTAGGCATCTAAAATCGTTGGTCCATTTGGACAGGGCATAGACAGCCCTTTTGGGCTGTGATTTATTTGCAAAAACAGCCCTTTTCCTTCTTTTTTTCACTAAACCAACATTTAAATTAAAGCCACTTTAAACAAATTGAAAGAAATAAAATCACACGACTATTGATTCCTACACAAACCATTAACGCGAATTAACATTTAACTAAAATCGCCTAAATCAAAGAACAACGATGCGCATTTTTGTAGTTTTTCTCTTTTTAACCGCTTTATGATTAATAAACTCCTATAAACTCAAAACTGATTCCTACACTCCTACGATACATATTTTGTATTTTTTTATTGATGTAACAAGTAAAACACACGCGCAGACAAGTGCTAACGCCAAAGAAAAAACAACACAAAATCCGCAAAAATCAAAACACAAGACTATTTTAGTTTTTCTGGGAGTAATTGTCGTGAGGGCAAAAATCACGTGCTCACACAAGTAAAAAAGAATTTTACAAAAACTTTGTATGGGTTGTACCATATTAGATTAGTATTGGCTTGAATTTTAATTACCTTACCATTCTTCCATGGATAAAATATTTTGTCCTTATTACAACAACAACAACAACTACCCAGTATAGTCCCACAAGGTGGGGTCTGGGGAGGGTAATATGTAGACAGGACTTACCCCTACCCAAAAGGGTAGAGAGGCTGTTTCCAATCGACCCTCGGCTTAGAGAAGGAAAGGGAAAGCAACAACAAAAACAAAAACAAAAGAGCATTAGTAATTCCGGCAGAAATCACATAAATAGTTATCTAAACATAAGAATTATACATAAAATGACATGCAATAATATCAAACAGTAGCTACCATAAATAACTACCATAAGGGGACACAATCCAATGCACGAATCATCTATGAGTCGCCCTGACAAGCCTCACCCAACCCCGGGAAAGGAGTACAAAAAAAATTCTAGAAGCCCCTATCCTACAACCCTAATACTAGACCTCCAGACTTTTCTATCAAGGGCCATGTCCTTGGAAATATGCATCCTAGCCATGTCATGCCTAATCACCTCTCCCCAATACCTCTTAGGCCTCCCTCTGCCTCCCCTCACGCCGACCACCGCCAGTCGCTCACAACTTCTCAACAGGGCATGAGGACTTCTCCTCCGCACATGCCCGAACCACCTGAGCCTCGCTTCACGCATCTTCTCATCCACCGGGGCCACCCCCACCTTCTCTCGAATAACTTCATTCTTAATCTTATCTAACCCGGTGAGTCCACACATCCACCTGAGCATCCTCATCTCCGCAACCTTCATTCTCTGAACATGAGAGTTCTTCACCGGCCAGCACTCCGCCCCATACAACATGGCAGGTCTAACCACAGCTCTATAAAATTTTCCCTTAAGTTTCAGTGGCACTTTCTTGTCACACAGGACTCCTGATGCAAGCCTCCACTTCGACCATCCCGCTCATATACGATAAGTGACATCCCCGTCAATCTCTCCGTCCCCCTGAATCACCGACCCAAGATATCTGAAACTACCCCTCTTAGCGATGACCTGAGCTCCAATCATTACGTCACTGCCTACTTCGCTCGACTCGGTGCTAAACTTGCATTCCAGGTATTCAGTCTTAGATCTACTTATTTTGAAACCCTTAGACTCGAGAGTCTGTCTCCATACTTCTAGCCTCTCATTCACACCGACCCTCGTCTCGTCTATCAATACTATGTCATCAGCAAATAGCATGCACCAAGGCACATCGCCCTGAATATGTCGGGTTATAGCATCAATCACCAAGGCAAACAAGAGAGGGCCAAGCGCCGATCCTTGATGGAGCCCCATAACCACCGGAAAATGGTCTGAGTCACCGCCCACCATCCTAACCCTAGTCTTAGCTCCATCGTACATGTCCTTGATTACTGTGATGTAGGCTTCCGGCACGCTTTTCGTCTCCAGGCACCTCGATAGCACCTCCCTTGGGACCTTGTCATACGCCTTCTCCAAGTCGATAAACACCATGTGCATGTCTTTTTTCTTATCCCTGAACTGTTCCACCAATCTCCTGACAAGGTGGATAGCTTCTGTAGTGGAGCGACTCGGCATGAAACCAAACTGGTTCACCGATATATATGTCATCTCCCTCACCCTCACCTCGATCACCCGCTCCCAGACCTTCATGGTGTGACTTATTAATTTGATAGCCCTATAGTTGTTGCAACACTGGATATCCCCTTTGTTTTTGTACAAGGGCACCACCGTGCTCCACCTCCGCTCCTCCGGCATCCTTTTAGTCCTGTAGATCGCATTGAACAACCTATAGAACCACTCCACTCCTGACCTACCCATGCATTTCCAAAACTCCACCAGGATCTCGTCAGGCCCGGTCGCTCGGCCCCTACTCATCCTTCGCAAATCCCCTATGACCTCATCCACCCTAATGCGCCTGCAGTACCCAAGGTCTCTATGGTGCTCTCAATGCCCCAGCTCCCTAAGCTCTATGTTTCGATCCCCCTCCTCATTAAGAAGATCTCGAAAGTACGTCTGCCACCTCTGCTTGACCTGAGACTCACCCATCAAAACTCTACCATCCTCGTCCTTGATGCACCGGACTTGGTCTAGATCCCGCGCCTTCCTCTACCTTACTTTAGCTAACTGGAATAACTTCCTGTCCCGCCTCTCTCCCCTAATTCCTCGTACATGCGACCAAACGTCGCGTTTTTAGCTTCCGTAACCGCCAGCTTTGCTTCCTTCCTCGCCGCCTTGTAGGTCTCCCTGTTCACTCTCCTTTCATCCTCGTTAGTGCTCCCTGCCAACTTAGCAAACGCCGCTTTCTTTACCTCCACTTTTTCTTGGACTACATTGTTCCACCACCAGTCACCCTGATGTCTGCCTGAATAGCCCTTGGCTACCCCGAGCACATCCCGTGCTACCTCCCTAACCAAGTTCGCCGTCTCCAACCACATTGCGTCCGCTTCCCCAGAACTTCTCCAAGCTCCACCATCAATTAACCTCCTCTCAAACTCCTGGGCTTTCTCCTTAGTCAGAGCATCCCATCTAATTCGCGGTCGTCCCCGAGCACTCCTCCTCTTCCTCTTCACCCAGAGGCCGACATCCATCACTAGGAGTCTATGAAGGGTCGAAAGGGACTCCCCCGGAATAACCTTGCAGTCCTTGCATAAGCCTCTATCGCTCCTTCCGAGAAGGAGGTAATCAATCTGGGTCCTCACCGCCGAACTTTTGAAGGTGACCAAATGCTCTTCCCTCTTCTGAAATGTCGAGTTCGTAATTAGGAGCTCAGAAGCCCTAGCGAAATCAAGCAGTGACGTGCATCCTCCGTTCCTAACCCCAAATCCAAAGCCGCCGTGAACCTCACCATAACCACCAGCATCAGCCCCAATGTGACCATTAAAGTCCCCTCCAATAACTAACTTCTCAGATTGGGGAATACTACTCACCAAATCGTCCAAGCCCTCCCAAAAGTGCCTCTTAACCTCCTCATCCAAGGCCGCTTGTGGTGCTTAAGCGCTGATGACGTTGAGGATACAACCCCCAATAACCAACTTAATAGACATTAACCTATCATTCACTCGCCTAACCTCAACCACGGACTCCCTTAGATCCCTATCCACCAAGATGCCCACACCATTCTTACCTCTCACGGCCCCAGAATACCACAACTTAAACCCATCTGCATTCCTCTCCTTCGACCCTTTCCACCTAGTCTCTTGGACACAGGCTTTGTTGACCCTCCTCTTCTGAAGAACCTTCGCCAACTCAATAGACTTTCCCGTCAGGGTGCCTATGTTCCACGACCCGATCCTTAATCTAAGAGCGTCCGCTACCCTCTTCCCACCCTTGCCTCCCGCCCTACCCGCAGTACCACTCCCAGCCCCCCTGCTCACCCCTGTCAACACCCCCGCCCCCGATGACATGACCTTACACTACCATCCCCCGTCGCAGCCACTATCCCTCTAACCGATTACGGAGGACAGTTGCACACACGTACTATAGCGGAATACGCAAAATAATGCAAGTTAGGAATCGGCAAAGTAAACCACACACAGGATATTTAGCTAGAAACGTAAAAAGGTGTACAGAGTGAATACCTGGAAGTACGTTTTTATTTGCCCTATATCAACTACCGCTAGCTCTTGCACGTTTCGTCCGGTGATGCTTTGCTCTTCACGCCAAAATCTCGCCTTGTCCGCCGTGGCTAGTACCTGAAAATCACACACACAACAAACTCCAACAAAACGGGGAGGGGGGGGAGGGGGAGGGGGGGCTGCCTAGCTCGGGAAAGGGGAGGGGTTGCCTAAAAGTCACTAAAAAGAAGAGGGTGGGGTAGGGGGATGTGAGAGAAGGGGGAATAGGGAGGAGATAGTGTGTAGAGGGGAGAGAGGAGAGGAAGAGAGGTAACTTACTGGGGGGGTCGCCGGAGGGGGATCACCGGGGTTATGGGTGGCAGGGGGCGGGTAGGGGGTGAGGGCTGGGGTAGTGAAGAAAGGAGAGAGAAACAGAGGAGAGAGAGACTTACTGGGGGTCGCAGGTGAAGGGTCGCCGGAGGGGGGGTCGCCGTGGGGAGGGTCGCCGGAGGAGGGTTGGGGAGCTGGGGGGGAGGGGGGGCTGGCTGCTAGGTGAAGTTACCGTTGGGGAGCCTATGGGGAGAGAGAGCGTAGAGTGCTGATAGAGAGTGTAAAGTCATGGAAATAGTAACATGCCATTTGATTGATGCATTCACAACAAAAATGAAAGTTCCCATTTGATTGATGCATTCGTATATCTCCTCTAGTAGATATTTTCCACATAGCTATACCCGAAGAAAGTAAAGAATATCAAATCAAAATCCATGAAAAGAGAACTCTTAAAGAGTACCCAAATGAATATTAATACATCAAGTAAGCAAACAGTTGCTGGAAAGATGAAAAGCTTGAAACAACAAAAGAACATATAAATAAATCATTAAAATGTAGAATAAACAAACAATTAGGGAGAAGGAGAAAAGTTGAATAATTGTAGAATTATACACTTCTAAAAGTTAGATAAATGATAAAACTCAGAGGAAAAAGACAAAAAAGAAAAAAATTGCAAGAAAGTTGTCATGTCACGGTGACATACACGATATTAGTTTTGATTAATAGTATCAAGAAAAATCACATTTTCTCGTAACTATTATATATCCACATCCTGTCTAAAACAATCACCTTAACATTCAAACTCCTAATAACATGAGTTGCATGAAGAAGAAAAAGAAAAAGAATAGGAAAGATAGAATGATCGTTCCATTATAAGCTATAAAGAAGATAATAATTTCACCTGCTACCACCTTGTCAATAACCATCAAGAAAAGATAATCCAACAAAAAATTACTAACTTTATTAGTATTTCTCTTTCTGTATATATTATATGATATAATATACTCCCTCCGTTTCAATTTACGTGAACCTATTTCCTTTTTAGTCCGTGTCAAAAAGAATGACCTCTTTCCTTATTTGAAAACAATTTACCTTTATGCAATGATTTATATCCACACAAAATAAAGGTGTCTCATTTTACACCACAATATCAAAAGTTTTCTCTCTTTTCTTAAACTCCGTACCCAGTCAAATTGGTTCACATAAATTGAAACGGAGGGAGTATAACTTATATGCATAACCATTAACAGAAGACCAACATAATACGAATACCCAGTGACGAAGCCAGAAATTTCATTTAGGGTGTTCAAACTTGAAAGAAGTATAAAAATTCTCCAATAAAGAGTGTTCAATATATATTATATATCACTAAAATCTCATATTTTACCTATATATACCATGTAAAGTTTCGATAAAGGGTGGTCAACTGACCACCCATGGGGCTACTTAGCTTCGCCCATGCGAATACCCAAAGGAGCAAGTGCACACTAAACCCAAAAAAGAGAGAGGATAGAAACATATATTTTTAAAAATGTATGATAAGAAGAAAAAGAAAAAACTACACATCACATACAAAATATATAATCGAAGCTTAAAGTATAAGAAAATTTCAAGTCATACACAATTTATATTTTGGCCGAATATATAGGCGATATTTACTGTTGGCTTGCCTTCAAATGTTGGAGCTTCTGTTGTATGATAATCTATCAAACACAAAAGAACAAAATTAGTCTACATCGATCAGTAATAGCAATATCTTAACTAAATACAATTATATATCCTAATTTAAAGACCAAAAACTAAATAGCAAAAAGCTCTACTAAAGATTCTTCAACACCAGATAAACTAAAGGATAAATAAGTGGGGCAGATATATGTCATTTGAAACAACAATGTCACGACCCAAACCCTGGTCGTGATGGCGCCCAACACAATGCTAGGCAAGCCCGACCATATTATCCCTTAAACCAGCCAATTATTAAATAACTTAAACTCAAACAATAATTAATCATATCAGGTGATAACCGAAACGTAAAACATACAAAATACGGTCCCAAACATATCGTGGTGTCACGAGACTGAGCCTCTACAGAATAGCACCCTAATACAACCAAGTCTAGGCAAATAGGAAATCAACAAGATGATAAAGAAGGAAAAAACAAGCTCTGCGGACGCTGGCAGCTACCTAGTAATCTCCGCAAAAGTAGACAAGGATCAGCAGCTACAATGTCTCAACTGCTCTCGGGCACCTGTGGATCTGCACAGAAAGTGCAGGGGAGTGGGGTGAGTATATTTCAACTCAGTGAGTAACAATAATAAATAATAACTGAAGGTAAGAAATCCTGTGCTATCACTTAGCAGTTCTAAGGCAACCCTCACAGGTACGTCATCACTATAGTAGTACTCTAACCTCCAATCTACGTTTATCTCTACAAGATTCCACACTGAACTAACCCTCACTCGTACCCCTACGGTGTACGGCCATCTCAACATATAAAGACACATACTTATGTCTATAATGTATAAGTATTTAAGTAGATAGTAGGGTATGATTAAGTAAAATGCTGCGGCGTGCAGCCCGCTCCAATACATATACCGCTGCGGCGCGCAGCCCGCTCCATTTTACGTCGACGGCGCTCACTGGGGGTGTATACAGACTTCGGAGGGGCTCCCTAGGCCCAAGCACTATAATACTGCGGCGTGCAGCACGATCCACACAAATATTACTGCGGCGTGCAGTCCGATCCAATATATATATGTATATATCTCTATACTGCTGCGGCGTGTAGCCCGATCCCATAATATACACCAACGCTCACTGAGAAGACTCAGACTCCGAAGGGGCTCCTACAGCCCAAGCGCAATAATACTGCGGCGTGCAGTCCGTCCCACATGTATGTACATGTATATTACATGTATATTACTGCGGCGTGCAGTCCGATCCAATATATATACTGCTGCGGCTTGCAGCCCGATCCAATATATATACTGCTGCGGCGTGCAGCCCGATCCAATATAGGTATATGTATATAATACCTCATAATGGGTCCCCGACCCTATCCCAGTCAGTATGTGCTTGGCCTCTCAGGCCCAATATAATATATCACAGTGGGTCATAGACCCTGTCTCAGTCAATATAGACTTGGCCTTTCAGGCCCACTCAGCTAGTACAAGGAATTCCACCCTAGATAATCTCTCTCAATGTACATATCTAGTACGGCTCATATTATGCTATACAGCTAGAGCTACGGCTGAGTGTATGTTTCCAATCACGATATAAGGGTCACCTAGCTCTATAGGTTCCCTAATACTCTACAAATCGGCACAAGGCCCCAAACATGGCTATTAGCCCAATCGTACAGTTATAGTCTCAGTAACAGTCATCCAACACAGTATTCTATTAGCCGGGAAGGACTAAGTCCGAACCCCCGATCACAATGTTACCACGCCCGTCATAGAACGCGTGTCTCATCTCAATATAGCACTGTAAAGTGCTAGTACGGGGTTTCAAACCCTCGGTGCATTGTTTACTACTACCACTCACCTCGAACCGGTAGAAGCTTCAATCCGCCTTGCGCTTGCCTCGCAAATCAATCTCCTCGGATGCCAACTCCGCTCAAAATCATAGAGAATGCATCAATATACGCTAATTTCACGAAATTCATTCGAAATAACCCAATTTATATCAAAACCCACAAGTTGTCAAAACCCGACTTTTGGTACACTTGTCGAAAAATTACAAAAATCACATATTCGGAATCCTCATCTCGATACGAGTCTAAGCATATCAATTTTACCAAATTCGGACTCCATTTGCCCATTCAAAACCTTGATTTTCTAAAGTTCAAGCCTAGGGTTAAATCTTCCATAAATCACCCCAAATTCCTCCATTTTCATGATATAATTGCATAATATTACCAATACTAATCATAGTTTAAGTCCACAGTTGATTACCTGATGATTTCCCTTGAATTTCTCTTCAAAATCGCCCAAATCGCCTCTAAAGCCGAGACCCAAATGTGTGAAATGTTCTGAAATTTTTCTAACTTCTGATACACTTAACTTACAGCGATTTTCGCTTCTGTGGAAGAATTTCCGCTCCTATGCGTCCGTATCCGCGACCAAAGGGTCGCTTCAGCGGTTCCAGGCCTAGCCGGCCAATTCCGCTTCTGCGATATACGGACCGCCTCTGCGCGTCCGCTTATGCGGAGATCCTCTCGCTCCTGCGGGTTTTCCCGCTTCTGCGACTAGGCGTCCGCCTCTGCGGACTCGCCTAAGCGGCTACCCTTCCGCTTCTGCGATCCTTCACCCCATGGCCCTTGGCCGCTTCTGCGGCTCACCTTTCGCTCCAGCGATGCCGCACCTGCGGGCCCAGCTCCGCTTCCGCGATCACAAGCGCTTCTGCGCTCCAATATCCGCTTTTGCGGACTCGCTCCTGCGCCTACAATTCCGCAGTAGCGGAAACAACAAAAACAGAATCCCAACCTGCAATATCCATGATTTTTTTCCGTTTAACCATCCGAAAACACCCCGAGGCCCCCGGGACCCCAACGAAAACCACCAACATACTCCAAAACACGATACGAACTTGTTCCAATTATAAAAACACCATCCTAAACATTCAAATCACCAATTACACACGGATTCAAGCCTAAATTCTTTAAAACATTCCGAATTACACAATCAATCAAAAACCCGACTAAACGACGTCCGAATGACTTGAAATTTTGCAGGCACATCCAAAATCACCTAACGGAGCTACTGCAACTGTCGGAATTCCATTCTGACCCCCAGATCAAAATCTCACCTACCGTTCGGATTTCGCCAAAATTCAACCTTAGCCAATTCAAGCCTATTTCTACACCGGGCCTCCAAATTCAATTTTGATCGCTCCCCTAAGTCACAAATCACCTTCCGGAACTAACCGAATCATCAGAATCCGATTCCGAGCCCTCTAACCAAATAGTCAACTCCGGGTTGACTTTCCTTATTCAAGTTTCCTTCACAAGGCTATATGCCTCATTTTCAATCCAATTCACTCCAAACTCACCCGATAGACTTTAACATTGAAATAAAAGCATAAAACATACAATTTCAACATAACGGGGTGGTAATTACCGTGATGACGGGCCGGGTCGTCACATTCTCCCCCTCTTAAACAAACGCTCGTCCTCGAGCGGGTCAAGAAACATACCTGAAGTCTCAAACAAGTGAGGATATCTGCTCCGCATCTCCCGCTCGATCTCCCAAGTGGCCTCCTCCACGGGTCGACCTCTCCACTGAACCTTAACCGATGCAATCTCCTTAGACCTCAATTTTCTCACCTGACGTCCCAAAATGGCAATAGGCTCCACATCATAGGATAGATCACCATCAAGCTGAATGGTACCGAAGTCTAATACATGAGACGGATCTCCAATGTACTTCCGGAGCATAGACACATGGAATACCGGATGAACGCTAGATAAGCTGGGCGACAAGGCTAACCCATATGCCACCTCTCCAACTCTCTTGAGTATCTCAAAAGGACCAATGTACCTGGGACTCAACTTTCCTTTCTTCCCAAACCTCATGACACCCTTCATAGGTGAAACCTTCAACAATACTCTGTCACCAACCATGAAAGACAACTCTCGAACTCTACGGTCCGCATAACTCTTCTGGCGAGACTGTGCTGTACGAAGCCTCTCCTGGATCAACTTTGCTCTATCCAGAGCATCCTGGACTAACTCAGTCCCTATCAATCTATCCTCACCAGGCTCAAACCATCCGACGGGAGATCTACACCATCTGCCATACAATGCCTCGTACGGGGCCATCTGAATACTCGACTGGTAACTGTTGTTGTAGGCAAACTCAGCAAGTGGTAAGAATTCATCCCATGAACCACCAAAGTCAATCACACATGCTCGCAACATATCCTCTAGGATCTGAATAGTACGCTCAGACTGCCCGTCTGTCTGGGGGTGAAATGCTGTACTCAACTCAACCCTCGTACCCATCTCTCGCTGAAATGCTCTCCAAAATTGAGAAGTGAACTGAGTGCCTCTGTCAGATATAATAGACACCGGGACCCCATGCAACCTGACAATCTCCCGAATAAAGATCGCCGCCAACCGCTCTGATGAGTAAGTAGTACTAACTGGGATGAAATGTGCGGACTTAGTCAGCCGATCAACAATCACCCATATAGAATCAAACTTCCTCGCTGTCCGAGGAAGCCTAGTAACAAAATCCATGGTGATCCTCTCCCATTTCCACTCGGGAATAACCATACGCTGAAGAACACCGCCCGGTCTCTGATGCTCATATTTGACCTGTTGGCAATTGAGGCACTTAGCTACATGCCTTACAATATCCATCTTCATTCTCCTCCACCAGTAGTGCTGTCTCAAGTCTTGGTACATCTTTGCGGCACCTGGGTGAATAGAGTACCGCGAACTGTGTGCCTCCTCAAGTATCAACTCCCACAAACTATCAACTTTGGGCACACATATACGGCCCTGCATTCTCAAAACACCATCACTGTCGATAGTCACATCTCTAACATCATTATGCTGCACTTTGTCCTTAAGGACAAGCAAATGTGGGTCATCATACTATCGCTCCCTGATGCGATCATATAAGGAAGATCGAGAAACAACACAAGCCAACACCCGACTCGGCTCCGAAATATCTAATCTCACTAGCCGATTGGCTAGAGCCTCAACATCATAAGCAAATGGCCTCTCCCCAACTGGGATGAAAGCTAAGCTGCCCATGCTAACCGTCTTCCGACTCAAGGCATCGGCCACCACATTGGCCTTTCCCGGATGATACAAAATAGTGATATCATAGTCCTTAAGCAACTCCAACCACCTCCGTTGTCTCAAATTAAGGTCCTTCTGTCTGAATAAGTGCTGAAGGCTGCGATGATCCGTGAACACCTCACAGGAGACACCATACAGGTAATGCCTCCAAATCTTCAAAGCATAAACTATAGCTGCTAGCTCCAAATCATGAACAGAGTAGTTTTTCTCGTGGGGCTTCAACTGACGAGAAGCATAAGCAATGACCCTACCCTCCTGCATCAACACACAACCAATGCCAACTCCTGAGGCATCACAATATACAGTATAAGAACCTGAAGTTGTCGGTAGAATCAAGACTGGTGCTGTGGTCAGTGCTGTCTTGAGTTTCTGAAAGCTCTCCTCGCACTCCTCGGACCATAAGAAAGGAACACCCTTCTGAGTCAATCTAGTCAAGGGTGAAGCAATATAAGAGAATCCCTGAATGAATCGGCGATAATACCCTGCCAATCCCAGAAAGCTACGGATCTCAGTAATCGAGGTCGGTCTGGGCCAACTCTACACTACCTCGACCTTCCTCGGATCTACCTGAATACCATCACAGGACACCACGTGCCCTAAGAATGCCACGGACTCAAGCCGGAACTCACATTTGGAGAACTTGGCATACAACTTCTCCTCTCTCAATCTCTGCAACACAATAATCAAGTGCCGAGCATGCTCCTCCTGGCTACGAGAGTAGACTAGTATGTCATCAATGAATACGATCACAAATGAATCAAGCTAGGGCCTGAACATACTGTTCATCAGATGCATAAATGCTGCTGGGGCGTTAGTCAGCCCAAAAGACATCACAAGGAACTCATAGTGACCATATCTCGTCCTGAATGCAGTCTTCATAATGTCGGACTCTCTAATCTTCAGCTGATGGTAGCCTGAACGAAGATCAATCTTCGAGAACACCTTAGCTCCCTGGAGCTGATCAAATAAATCATCAATACGAGGAAGAGGATACTTATTCTTCACCGTTACTTTGTTTAGCTGCCTATAGTCAATACACATCCTCATAGATCCGTCCTTCTTCTTAACAAACAGGACTGGTGCACCCCACGGCAACACACTCGGCCGAATGAACCCCTTATCTAGGAGTTCCTGGAGCTGCTCCTTCAATTCCTTCAACTCAGCTGGTGCCATATGATACGGAGGAATAGAAATAGGCTGAGTGCCTGGCACCAAATAGATACCAAAATCAATATCCCTGTCCGGCGGCATGCCCGACAGGTCTGAGGGAAACACATCAGGAAAGTCTCGCACAGTGGGAACAGAATCAATACTGGGAGTCTGGGCCTCGACCTCCCACACAAATGCTAAATAAGAGAGACACCCCTTCCCAACCATTCGTTGGGCCTTGAGGAAAGATATTACCCTGCTAGGTACATACTCAGTCGTGCCTCGACACTCGATCCTCTGAATGCCCGGCATAGCCAAAGTGACTGTCTTAGCATGACAGTCCGGAATAGCATGACATGGAGATAACCAGTCCATGCCCAATATAACATCAAAATCAATCATGCTGAGAAGCAACAGGTCTACTCGGGTCTCCAGACCTCCAATAGTGACCAAACAGGACCGGTATACGTGGTCCACAACAATAGTATTCCCTACCGGGGTAGATACATGCACTGGCAGCTCAAGACTCCCTCGGGTCGTGCCCAAATGAGGAGCAAAATATGTAGACACATAAGAATAAGTAGAACCGGGATCGAACAATATTGGGGCATCTCTGTGGCAGACTGAAATAATACCTGTAATGACATCATCGGAAGCAACGGCCTCAGATCGGCCCTGCAAAGCATAACATCTAGCATGTCTGCCTGATCGGCCTCCCCCTCGGGTGACCCCTAGCTGCCTGACCCTCACCCCTAATTGCCGGGGCGGATGCTGAAGTAGAAGGACCAGATGATGAGGGCTACCCCCTCTGTTGATATGGCCTGGGAACAAAATGGGGACACTTTTTACGGTGGTGCCCAAACTCTCCGCACTCGTAGCAACTCCCCGGTGCTGGGTACTGAGACTGATAAGGACCTCTGGCGCTGGAGTGACCAGCTGATGAACTAGGCCGAGATGAACCCTGAGCGGATGGGGCCTGTGAAGAACTCTGAGCTGGCATGGCACCGAGAGATGGCTGGCTCTGGTGCGAACCCTGATAACCCTGTCTAGGTGACCATCTACGACGATTTGAGCGTCCCGACTGTGAAGACCTGAAAGAGCGACCTCGGCTCTGCTGACTCTGGCCTCTGGTCTGAGTGCCACTGGAACTAGCTGCTCCTCGAGGCCTCTTGGCCTCCCTCTCATCCCGCTCCCTGCGACGATCTGTCTCAATGTCGCGAGCAATATCCACAGCGTCCTCAAATGTACGACTCAAAACCCTCTCCCGAGTCATTAGAATACGAATGGGATAAATGAGGCCGTCCACGAAGCGCCCAATCCTCTCTCTGTCGGAATGAACCAACCACGGTGCATATCCGGACAACTCTGTAAACCTGATCTCATACTCTGACACTGACATGTCCCTCTAACAGAGACCCTCAAACTGCCTATGCATCTCCTCTCTCTGAGATCGAGGCACCCATTTCTCCAAGAACATAGTGGAGAACTCTGGCCAAGATAGTGGTGCTGCTCCGGCTGGCCTGCGACGCTCATAAGCCTCCCACCAAGCGAAGGCTGGCCCCTGAAACTGAAAGGTAGTGAAAGATACCCCACTGGACTCCAAGATTCCTGCCGTACGAAGCATCCGACGGCACTTATCCAGAAAACCTTGGGCGTCCTCGCCCGGAGCACCAGTGAACACTGGAGGAGATAACCTGGTGAACCTCTCGAGATGACGCTGCTCATCGTCTGTCATAGTTGGGACCCTGTCCCCCTGAATCTGATCTGCTGGCTGAACCAGAACCACAGGCTGAACTGGAGGAGCCTCTGGTGTCTGTATGCCCTGCACTGCCGGCTCTGGAGTGCGTACTGCGGGGGTCTGATGACCACCCCCGATCCCCGATGCAGCTGCTGCAGTAGTAACTGAAACCGCCTGTGCTAGGCCAGTGCAGACTGCTAGTATCTGAGCCAGGGTCTCCTCGTAGACCCGGAATAACAATGGGCACAGCTGGTGCCTGATCTGGTGCTGCTGGCACCTCTGCAACTGGGGGCTGTGGGTCAGCTGGCACTGCCTCAGCTGCCCTAACTCCGCCATGACCACGACCGCGTCCACGGCCTCTAGCAGGTGGTAGTGGTGGTCGTCCTCCACGTCCGGATGATCGGGTTCTCGCCATCTGCGAGAGAATAGAATGTCAAAGTTCGGTTCAAGTCAAAAGTAATCGCACGACAAGAATTCCAAGAATTGAAACTTTTCCTAAAAAGGTTTGCAGCCTCCCGAGGATAAGTACAGGCGTCCCCGCACCGATCCACGAGACTCTACCAACCGGCTCATGACTCGCGAGACCTATTAACCTAGGCTCTGATACCAACTTGTCACGACCCAAACCCTGGTCGTGATGGCGCCCAACATAATGCTAGGCAAGCCCGACCATATTATCCCTTAAACCAGCCAATTATTAAATAACTTAAACTCAAACAGTAATTAATCATATCAGGTGATAACCGAAACGTAAAACATACAAAATACGGTCCCAAACATATCGTGGTGTCACGAGACTGAGCCTCTATAGAATAGCACCCTAATACAACCAAGTCTAGGCAAATAGGAAATCAACAAGATGATAAAGAAGGAGAAAACAAGCTCTGCGGACGCTGGCAGCTACCTAGTAATCTCCGCAAAAGTAGACAAGGATCAGCAGCTACAATGTCTCAACTGCTCTCGGGCACCTGTGGATCTGCACAGAAAGTGCAGGGGAGTGGGGTGAGTATATTTCAACTCAGTGAGTAACAATAATAAATAATAACTGAAGGTAAGAAATCCTGCGCTATCACTTTGCAGTTCTAAGGCAACCCTCACAGGTACGTCATCACTATAGTAGTACTCTAACCTCCAGTCTACGTTTATCTCTACAAGATTCCACACTGAACTAACCCTCACTCGTACCCCTACGGTGTACGGCCATCTCAACATATAAAGACACAAACATATGTCTATAATGTATAAGTATTTAAGTAGATAGTAGGGTATGATTAAGTAAAATGCTGCGGCGTGCAGCCCGCTCCAATACATATACCGCTGCGGCGCGCAGCCCGCTCCATTTTTACGTCGACGGCGCTCACTAGGGGTGTATACAGACTTCGGAGGGGCTCCCTAGGCCCAAGCACTATAATACTGCGGCGTGCAGCACGATCCACACAAATATTACTGCGGCGTGCAGTCCGATCCAATATATATATATATATACATATATAACTATACTACTGTGGCGTGCAGCCCGATCCCATAATATACTCCAGCGCTCACTAAGAATGTGTGCAGACTCGGACTCCGAAGGGCTCCTACAGCCCAAGCGCAATAATACTGCGGCGTGCAGTCCGATCCACATATATATTACTGCGGCGTGCAGTCCGATACATGTACATTACTGCGGCGTGCAGTCCGATCCAATATATATACTGGTGCGACGTGCAGCCCGATCCAATATAGGTATATGTATATAATACCTCATAATGGGTCCTCGACCCTATCCCGATCAGTATATACTTGGCCTCTCAGGCCCAATATAATATATATCACAGTGGGTCCTTGACCCTGTCTCAGTCAATATAAACTTGGCCTTTCAGGCCCACTCAGCTAGAACAAGGAATTCCACCCTAGATAATCTCTCTCAATGTACATATCTAGTACGGCTCATATTATGCTATACAGCTAGAGCTACGGCTGAGTGTATGTTTCCAATCACGATATAAGGGTCACTTAGCTCTATAGGTTCCCTAATACTCTACAGATCGGCACAAGGCCCCAAACATGGCTATTAGCCCAATCGTACAGTTATAGTCTTAGTAACAGTCATCCAACACAGTATTCTATTAGCCGGGAAGGACTAAGTCCGAACCCCCAATCACAATGTCACCACGCCCGTCATAGAACGTGTGTCTCATCTCAATATAGCACTGTAAAGTGCTAGTACGGGGTTTCAAACCCTCGGTGCATTGTTTACTACTACCACTCACCTCGAACCGGTAGAAGCTTCAATCCGCCTTGCGCTTGCCTCGCAAATCAATCTCCTCGGATGCCAAATCTGCTCAAAATCATAGAGAATGCATCAATATACGCTAATTTCACGAAATTCATTCGAAATAACCCAATTTATATCAAAACCCACAAGTTGTCAAAACCCGACTTTTGATACACTTGTCGAAAAATTACAAAAATCACATATTCGGAATCCTCATCTCGATACGAGTCTAAGCATATCAATTTTACCAAATTCGGACTCCATTTGCCCATTCAAAACCTTGATTTTCTAAAGTTCAAGCCTAGGGTTAAATCTTCCATAAATCACCCCAAATTCCTCCATTTTCATGATATAATTGCATAATATTACCAATACTAATCATAGTTTAAGTCCATAGTTGATTACCTGATGATTTCCCTTGAATTTCTCTTCAAAATCGCCCAAATCGCCTCTAAAGCCGAGACCCAAATGTGTGAAATGTTCTGAAATTTTTCTAACTTCCGATACACTTAACTTACAGCGATTTTCGCTTCTGCGGAAGAATTTCCGCTCCTACGCGTCCGTATCCGCGACCAAAGGGTCGCTTCAGCGGTTCCGGGCCTAGCCGGCCAATTCCGCTTCTGCGATATACGGACCGCCTCTGCGCGTCCGCTTATGCGGAGATCCTCTCGCTCCTGCGGGTTTTCCCGCTTCTGCGACTAGGCGTCCGCCTCTGCGGACTCGCTTAAGCGGCTACCCTTCCGCTTCTGCGATCCTTCACCCCATGGCCCTTGGCCGCTTCTGCGGCTCACCTTTCGCTCCAGCGATGCCGCACCTGCGGGCCCAGCTCCGCTTCCGCGATCACAAGCGCTTATGCGCTCCAATATCCGCTTCTGCGGACTCGCTCCTGCGCCCACATTTCCGCAGGAGCGGAAACAACAGAAACAGAATCCCAACCTGCAATTTCCATGATTTTTTTCCGTTTAACTATCCGAAAACACCCCGAGGCCCCCGGGACCCCAACGAAAACCACCAACATACTCCAAAACACGATACGAACTTGTTCCAATTATAAAAACACCATCCTAAACATTAAAATCACCAATTACACACGGATTCAAGCCTAAATTCTTTAAAACATTCTGAATTACACAATCAATCAAAAACCCGACTAAGCGACGTCCGAATGACCTGAAATTTTGCAGGCACATCCAAAATCACCTAACGGAGCTACTGCAACTGTCGGAATTCTATTCCGACCCCCGGATCAAAATCTCACCTACCGTTCGGATTTCGCCAAAATTCAACCTTAGCCAATTCAAGCCTATTTCTACACCGGCCTCCAAATTCAATTCCGATCGCTCCCCTAAGTCACAAATCACCTCCCGGAACTAACCGAATCATCAGAATCCGATTCCGAGCCCTCTAACCAAATAGTCAACTCTGGGTTGACTTTCCTTATTCAAGTTTCCTTCACAAGGCTATATGCCTCATTTTCAATCCAATTCACTCCTAACTCACCCGATAGACTTTAACATTGAAATAAAAGCATAAAACATACAATTTCAACATAACGGGGTGGTAATTCCCGTGACGACGGGCCGGGTCGTCACAAACAACAACAACCCAATATATTCCCACAAGGTGGGATCTGCGGAGGGTAATATGTAGACAGGCCTTACCTCTACCTGAGAGGGCAGAGAGGCTATTTCCAATCGACCCTCGACGCAAGGAAAAGAAAGGCAAACAAAACAAAAACAAAAACTGCATTAGTTACTCCAGCAATACATCGCATAAAAATTATCTAAACATAAGAGACACATGTACCATAAATAAGCAGACATGCAATGATATTAAAATAGTAACTACCAGAAATGACTGCCATAAGATAACACAAACTAATCCTCTATGGGTGGCCCTACCACGCCTCACCCACCCCGGGAAAGGAGTACGAAAAATCTAGAAGCCTCTATCCTACAATCCTGATAGTAGACCTCCAGACTTTCCTATAAAAGGTTATGTCCTCGGAAATCCACATCCTCTCTTGAGAATCGTTTTTCTGTTCTTCTTTTTATTTTCAAACTTTTTCTTTTGTCTTGGTGATGAGATGTTTGGGCTTTATAGTTGATAGAAAAATGTAAGAAGCTTTTGAAGTTTCACCACAATGAAACAGTCATTTATTTATGAGGTGTTTCGATTTTGAATTTGAATTAATATAAACGGTTGTTTGCGTGATAATAAATTATTGGTATTTATACATTAAATTGGATAGAAAGAATAAGATAAAAAAAGGCAAAAATTATAGATTAAAGATAAATATGAATGATGGGCAATGAGATGTACCGCATCACTTTTTTATTGCCCAACTTTATGTGTAAATAGATAGATGGATTTCCTATAGCTATTCGGAATTGGATTTTGCTCCCATTCCGTTTCTATATAAACGATCAAATTTTTATAGTTTTAGTAAACAAAAACAATGGAGGTATACACAAGCAAATCCCATAATTTGAATCGATCGAGTAGTTTCTCCAGCAGCTTCTCTTGTCGAAGATCTAGTTTGTTGACCCGGCCCGCATCCCCAAATCGGGTCAATCTTCGCCAATCAATAACTCCTTCATCGCTTTATTCCACATCAACCGGCGATTCTATTTCCTTTCACCGTCGTGAACCACAGCGGAATGGCGGCCAACAAAATCATCATCTGAAGAAAAAACATTGCACGTGTACGCCGACAAATTATCCAGGTTCATTCCGTTGTAGCCTTCACAAGAATTTGAATTAGACCAAATATGGCTATTATCGCGGAAGCCAAATGTATATAGTGTAAATTATTCACAACTACTATACTAAAATTATGGCAGCCACTAAATAATAAATAAGACAATAAAGCAACAATAAAAGGAACACCAAAATTTACGAGGTTCGGCTAATTTTTCCTACTCCTCGAACACAACTAATATTTTATTTCACTCCAAAAATACAAGTGAAATAATACTAAAGAGAGAAGATACAAATTCCTTAAGAAGATAAGAAGGCAATAAGAGGTGTGTTTAAATCCTAAATATTATGCATTCTTTTATAACGGGGAAAACCTCCCAAATCAAGCTCTCAACCGATGTGGGACTAATGTCTTTGCTAAATTCAATAAATCTTCACATTGGCAAAAATTCTACATCTTCAATTTTCTCTCTATAACAAATTTTAGTTGTGTCTTCAACTTCAATCTCCAGTGTTCAACAATGTTGATCAAATTCAAACAATATTAAGACTTGACTGCAGTCATCACTTTTGTGAGCATATCAGCAGGATTCTCCGTAGTATGAATTTTCTTCAACGTGACACCACCTCCTTCTATGATTTCTCGTACGAAATGATAGCGAATATCAGTGTGATTTGTCCTTGCATGATAAACTTGGTTCCTCGCTAATTGAATAGCACTTTGACTATTACAAAAATTTGTGATACCTTTTTATTCAATACCAAGCTCCTTTAGCAACCCCTCAAGCCAAATTGCCTCTGTCGCAGCCTCTGTAATAGCCATGTACTCTGACTCTGTTGTAGACAAAGAACTCTTGACTGTAAAGTAGACTTCCAACTAACTAGTGCCTTTGCAAAAGTAAACACATAACCAATAGTTGATCTTCGTTCATCCAGATCACCTGCAAAATCTGAATCACAATATCCAACTATAGACTGATCGTGTTCCTGCTCAACAACTAACCCGACATCTACAGAATTATGAATATACCGCAGAATCCACTTCACAGCTTGCCAATGCTCCTTTCTTGGATTGTGCATATATCTACTAATAACTCCAACAGCTTGTGAAATGTCATATCTCGTACAGACCATTGCATACATCAAACTACCAACAACATTTGCGTATGGTACCTTTGACATATACTCTCGTTCAGCTTCATCCTTTGGTGAATAGTAGTACTTAGCTTGAAATGGGGAGCACGTGGCGTACTAACTGGCTTAGTCTTGTCATCTATGCCAAAACGTTGTAGTGCTTTCTTCAAATATTCTTTCTGAGTTAAATAGAGTTTCTTTGAACATCTATTCTCTTATTATCTCCATGCCAAGAATTTTTTTCGCCTCACCCAGATTCTTCATCTCGAACTCCTTCTTTAGTTGAATCTTCAACTTATAAATTCCTTTCGAATTCTTGGAAGCTATCAACATATCATCAACATATAGGAGAAGATATATAAAGGAACCATCTTTAAGCTTGCGCAAATACACACAATGATGATATTTGCTTCTTTTATACCCCTGTTGCAACATAAACTTGTCAAATCGTTTGTACCATTGTCTAGGAAATTGTTTCAATCCGTACAATGATTTTTCAAGTTTGTACGCCATATTTTATTTTCCAGCAACTTTGAATCCTTCTGGCTGAGTTATATAGATTTCCTCTTCCAACTTTCCATGTAAAATGCAGTTTTTACATCCATCTGAACTAGTTCCAAATCCAACCGTGCTACCAAAGCCAACATAATTCGAATAGAGGAATATTTTACAATTGGAGAAAATACTTCATTATAATCAATTCCCTCCTTTTGAGCATATCCTTTGGCCACCAATCTTGCTTTGTAGCGAACATCTACTTGGTTAGGAAATCCTTCTTTCTTTGCAAATACCTATTTGCACCCAATTGCTTTGTTTCCCTTTGAGAGATTGGCGAATCTCCATGTATGATTCTGATGAAGGGACTGTATTTCATCATTCATGGCTATCCTCCACTTATCTTCTTCTGAAATTTGGATTGCGTCTTTATAAGTGGTAGGAAAATCATCAGCTACAATTGAGGTTGCATAAGCAACCATCTCTATGAGACGAACATGTTTCGTTATTGTCCTTTTTTTCCTGTTGGTTGCTATTGATTCAAGTTGTTTTTGAGGTTTCTAATTTGGAATCTTCTCTACTGGCTCTCTTTCTAGAGGATAATCTTCATTTGTTTCCTCCTCTGCTTCTTGTGTAGGAAAAATAAATTTTCCTTCAAACCCCACCTGCTTAGGAACACCATCATCTTGTTTGGTATCTTCATTTGTTACCTCGTTTACCATAGCAGTTTCATCGAAGGTAACATCCCTGCTGAATATTACATTCTTTGTCATTGGACACCATAAGCAGTATCATTTGACTCTAGAAGTAATCCCTATAAAAATAGCATTTTTTCCCTTAGATCTAATTTTGACTCTGTTACATGATAATATATAGTTGAGCCAAATACATGCAAAGAGTCATAGTCTACAGCAGGCTTTCCATACCATTTTTCAAATGGCGTCTTTCCATCAATAGCAGCAGATGGTAGACGATTAATGAGGTGGAATACATATGTAATTGCCTCAACCCAAAATTCTTTGCCCAAGCCAGCATTGGACAACATACACCGCACCTTCTCCAGCAAGGTCCAGTTCATATGTTCTGCCCCTCCATTCTGTTGTGGTGTATGTCTGACAGTGAAGTGTCGGACGATGCCATCATTTTCACAAACCTTATCGGAAATGATCATTTTTGTATTCACCTCCATTATATGTGCGAATACACTTGATCCTCCTGCCTGTTTGATTCTCCACCATCGTCTTCCATTTGTGAAAAATTCCCAACACTTCATCTTTGCTCTTCATTGTATACACCCATAATGTTCGGGAAAAATCATCAACAAAGGTTAGAAAATAGTGCTTCCCACCCAATGAAGGTGTTTTGGAAGGACCCCAACCATCAGTGTACATAATCCAAAATGCCGTTAGTATTATGGATCGTTGTACAAAATTTAACCCTAGTTTGTTTCCCTTTGACACAATGCTCGCAAAACTCCAAATTGCAAGCCTTTACTCCCTTTAACAATCCTTGATCTGATAGAGTTTTCAAGGATTTTCCTTCAGCATGTCGCAAGCGCATATGCCATAACCTGGTTGCTTCTGCCTCTTTATTGTCACTGGACATCACTGTCGTAGTCCCAATAACTTACTACCGAGATAAGCCATCAGCCTCTCTTAATCATTGCCTCGCCATCAGAATCTCAATATAGCTCGGTCATCAATATCACAATCAGACCCTCGGTCTATCTCAGTAAAATAGGGAACTCAACCCAAAACAGTTTTCACATTTTAAGAATATAGTGATAAACACAGAGTTGAGTTATAATTAGGTATCACATGAGTGAGGACATGCTTTCAAAAAATTAGAGTGAGGGTAGATAGTAAAAATATCCCTAAGGGTTTCAACAAGTCGGCACAAGGACCCAAACATGGTATATAACCCAAAATATAATAATATCAATATTTAACTATCAAATACTCATTAAAGTACTCATTCGGGATGGACTAGGTCACAACCCAGCGGTGCTCTACCCCATGCTCGTCATCCAGTATGTAAGTCACCTCAAAGTAATACAACGATGTGTAATTCGGGGTTTCAAACCCTCAGGACAATATTTAAAGTTATTACTTACCTGGAACCGACAAAATCTCTAGCTTGCCACGCCTTTGCCCCTAATATTGGCCTCCACGCGCATCGAATCTATCAAAAATCAGAGCAAATACATCGAAATATTCTAAGAGAATAAAGCCCAAGCAAAAACAATCAATAACGGGCACAAATCTCGAAATTAGCAAAATTTGAGCCCCGATCCCACTTCTCAAAACTCAAAAAAAATTACATCACTATATTCTTCATCTTCTCACGAGTTCATACATGCCAAGAACACAAAATTCCCAGCTCAGATCACCCCTCAAATCCCTTTTTGACGCCCTCTTAAACGCAAACCCTGATCCTCCTTTTTAGCCTTTCATTTTCTTTATTTAGAGCCCTAAATCCATAAAAATATACCATATAATTGAGGTTTTGGTCCAAAATTTCTTACCTTAACGAAGTCTCTTGATTTTCCTCTTCAGAATCACTCCAAAAACTCCAAAGTTGAAGGCAACAGTAGTGGAATAACCCAATATCGCGCAATGAAATAATATATAAGGTTTGCCCAGGCCTTTCCGCTTTTGCGGTCCAAGTTTCGCTTCTACGGTACCATATATGCGGTTCAACCATCCGCTTCCGCAAAAATTCATTAAAGTCCAAAATAGCTTATGTGATCCAGTAGCCACATGTGCAGCTCCGCATGTGCGGACCCCCTACTGCATCTACAGTTCCAATCTTCCTCTCCCAAAACTGCATCTGCGGTTATTCTCTAACTTGTGGGACACCGCACCTGTAGTCCCCAAACCGCAAGTGTAAAAACACTAGAAGCGGCATATTTTTCTGAAATCTCCCAAGTTCAAAAATCTTTCCGTTAACCATCTGAAATCACCCTGAACCTCCAGTAGCTCATCTAAAAGTACAATATGACCCAATACCTTATTCAAACTTGTTCGAGTCATCAAAATACGTCAAATAACATTAAATTGCCTAAAACTCATCGAATTCAAGCCTAAGTTTCCAAAAACTTCCGAAATACACTTTCGATCAAAAAACCGACCAAATCACATCCGAATGACCTGAAATTTTGCACACATATTTTAAATAACATAGCAAAGCAACTGCAACTATCGAATCACATTCCAACTCTCTAATCAAAATCTCACCTATCAATCGGAATTTGTCAAAACCTATTTTACCAATTCAAATTAAATTCTACACCGGACCTCCAAAATTAATTTCGATCACTCTCCATTAGTCATAAATTGCCTAACGAAGCTAATCAAATCATAAAATTTTTTATATGAGCTCATATACAATTAAGTCAAATCTTTGTCAAATCTTTCGAATTTAAAACTACAAGTTGAGAATTGTTTTTCCACATTCGTTCTGATTTCCCTGAAAACCAAAACCAACTATCTACATCAGTCATAACACATCACATGGGGAAAGTCAAGCCCGAGAATTGGCGATCAAAGTGCAAAAGCTCAAAAAGACCGGTCGGGTCGTTATAGTACGGTTGAGATCGTATGCCTTCGATCTATATGCTCGAGAGGTCGTCCAAAGTCCGAGTTCAGACAAGGTTGAGTCCGAGCTCAAAGGACCAGACTCGAGTTCGAAGACAAAGTGTGATACATACCAAAGTCGAGCATGCTCGACCCCGGAATAGTGCCTTTATGGATTTGTAACAGAATGGGCTAGATTCCTACTACGTCCCCAAGATCACGGCGCAAAACCCCGGAATAGGATTGCGCTATTCCGTATTAGGCAGTTAGACAGCTGTAAGAAGAATATTCTTTACTGTCAATATAAATGTACCTTATTTTGGGTTCCCCTGTTATATAAAGGGGACCCCAATCATTGTAACATCATCTCATCATTGGCAAGAATATACTATCCTATTTTTCTCTCTTATTGTTCATTAAAATTATCCTTTAGCTATACTGCTTTTACTTTATGTTTCTTACTTAATTGTCCTTATTGCTCTAAACCTACCTCAAGTCACGAAGCTCGAGGTCACCGCTGCTAAGTAACTTTAGTTTGATTCATTTGTTTCTTTCATTTCTACTTCATACTTCTTGATTATCAATTGGTATTGAATCTATTCACATATCTTTAAAATCACAAATCAAATTTAATTGTTACGTAAACAAAATGAACCGTTGAACCGTTAAAAGAATCCATTGTGCGATAGATTAATATTATACTTCCTCCGATTTATTTCATGTTACCTTGTTTGACTGAAATTTAAGAATGGATTTAAGAAAGGAAAACATCTGAAATTTGTTGGCTAATCATGCCATAACGTTTATATATTTATAAGCCTTTTGGTGTCATTAGTCTAAATTTATGGTGTCAAAAATAACAAAAGAAGTGTGTAACTATAAAAGATTGTCATTAAAGAAAAATAAAAGGTTTAGATTGATTATTCTAAATTTAAAGGGGTCTTTTAATATACTAAAAAAAATAGATGTCATATTAATTGAAACGGTGAGAGTACTTCCTTTTTAATTTGTTCCAAAAGAAATTGATATCTTTCTATTATCGAAAATAATTTAACGTTAGCATTTTTATTTTACCCTCTATGACGTGTTTTTATAACCACAAAAATATTATAATAAATTTAAAATTACAAATTACAAATCTTTATTTTTTTTCTTAACTCTATGCTTGGTCAAACATCACCACATAAAATAAAATGGAGAGAGTAGTATCTTATTTTATTTTTGAAAAATTAATCTTTCAATTGATATATGGTCCAGTGACGCCAATAAAATAAACGGAACTGGTCCAAAAATATCCCTGAACTTTACTACTAGGAGCAAATATACCTTCCATTAATAGTTAAGCCTTTTATACCTTGTCATTATTCAATTGGAGTACAAATATCCCTGAACTTTACGAGTAGGAGCAAATATATCCTCAATTAATAGTTGGGCCTCTTTATACCCTAATTAAAATTTTAAAATTGCCTACAAATTTGATTATTAAATCTTTCCTTACCTACGTAGGAATCCTAATTTTTATATTTTAAAATCAATTAGAACTTTACCTTAAAACATTTCTTATTTGAATTATATAAGATACCTATAATACATTTCATATTAATTTTTTAGTATTTAATATCTTAAAAACTATTATGTGGATGAATCATTCTCCCGGGACTCTTATCCCTTAGTGTAAGATTATTCGCCTTTCTTTTCATTTGAAAAATAATTCGCACTAGACATATTATAAGTTAATTATTTTTTAATATTTAAAATTTTAAAATTACCTACAAATTTGAGGGAGAGAAACTAATGAGAAAAGTTAAGCGGAAAAAATATTATAGGAATGCCTACCCTATCAGTACGATATGATGTTGTATAAATCTTATTGTCTAGCCACATAATAGTTTTTAAGATATTCAATATTAAAAATTAATGTGAAAGGTATTATAGGTATCTTATATGATTCAAATAAGAAAAAAAATTTAAGGTAAAGTTCTAATTGATTTTAAAATACTAAAGATTAGATTCCTACATAGGTAAGGAAAGATTTAATAATCAAATTTGTAGGTAATTTTAAAAGTTTAAATAGGGTATAAAGAGGCCCAACTATTAACGAAAAATATATTTGCTCCTAGTCATAAAGTTCAAGGATATTTGTGCTTTAGTTGAGTAACGGTAATGGTATAAAGAGGCCCAATTATTAAGGGTGTGTTTGGTATGAAGGAAAATGTTTTCCATGGAAAATATTTTCCTAGAAAATATTTTCATGGAAAATGAGTGGATTTATCACTTATTTTCTCTTATTTGGTTGGTAAGTGGAAAATATTTTCCGAAAAATATTTTCTATGATGGATTTCGTTTCTGGACTTCCGAAGACTCGGAAGAAGTTTGATGCTGTTTGGGTGATTGTTGATAGGCTGACCAAGTCAGCTCATTTTTGTTCCTATTGCCACTACCTATTCATCCGAGAGGTTAGCTGGGATTTATATCAGGGAGATCGTTCGCCTTCATGGCGTGCCAATCTCTATTATTTCAGATCGAGGTGCACAGTTTACCTCACATTTCTGGAATGCGGTTCAACGAGAGTTGGGCACGCAAGTTCGGCTAAGTATAGCCTTTCATCCCCAAACGGATGGTCAGTCCGAGAGGACTATTCAGATACTGGAAGATATGCTACGGGCATGTGTTATTGATTTTGGAGGTTCGTGGGATCAATTCATGCCTTTGGCAGAGTTTGCTTATAATAATTGTTATCAATCGAGCATCCAGATGGCTCCTTATGAAGCATTGTATGGTAGGTGGTGTAGTTCTCCGGTTGGATGGTTTGAACCGGGAGAAGCTCGGTTATTGGGCACGGATTTAGTTCAGGAGGCCTTAGATAAAGTCAAGATTATTCAAGAAAGGCTTCGCACAGCTCAGTCCAGGCAAAAGAGCTATGCAGATCGCAAGGTTAGAGATATAGCTTTCATGGTAGGGGAGCGAGTATTACTCCGAGTATCGCCTATGAAGGGCGTGATGAGATTTGGAATGAAGGGCAAACTTAGCCCTAGGTTTATTGGACCATTCGAGATTCTTGATCGTGTGGGAAAGGTGGTATATAAACTTGCCTTGCCACCTAGCTTATCAGCTGTACATCCAGTGTTTCATGTGTCCATGCTTCGAAAATATCACGGCGATCTGTCGCACGTGTTAGATTTCAGCACTGTCCAATTGGACAAAGATCTATCCTATGAAGAGGAGCCGGTAGCTATCCTAGATCGGCAGGTTCGATAGTTAAGGTCGAAGAGTTTTCCTTCTGTGTGAGTTCGGTGGAGGGGTCAGCCTCCTGAGGCATCGACCTGGGAGTCCGAGTCTGACATGCGGAGCCGATATCCTCATCTATTCCTTGACTCAGGTACTTCTTTCTTTTGTTCGTTCGAGGACGAACGGTTGTTTTAGAGGTGGAGAATGTGACGACCCAAAGGGTCATCACTTGTTTTATTAATCATTTCGAGCTTCGGAGGTCTTGAAAACCTCATTTATAGTTGCCTCGATTTGCGTGCATAGTTCGGGCGCGAAGCTGGAAAATTTTTATGTTGAAATATGTGAAATATGTGAAAAATTTGAAGAATTTTGATATTAATATTGATATGATTGACTTTGGTCAACATTTTTGGTAAACGAACCCGGACCCGTAATTTGACGGTCTTAGAAAATCCGTAGAAAAATATGGAACTTGGGCGTATGCCCGGAATTGAAATCCGAGGTCTAGAACCCCGGTAAAACAATTTTTCTGTTAAATTATTTTCTGAAAATGTTTAAGGAAAATGAAACTGATTTTTTATTAAAAAGTACTGGTATCGGGCTCATATTTTGGTTCCGACGCCCGGTACAAGTCATATATATTGGTTAAGCGCTGCATGTAAAGTTTGGTTGAAAACGGACGTCATTTGACGTGTTTCGGCCTTAAATTGGAAATTTTGGAAATTATGAAATTTGAAGGAATTCTTGAGTTTTAAGGCTCAATTCATTGATTTTGATGTTATTTTAGCGATTTGATCGCGCGAGCAAGTTCGTATGATGTTTTTGAGTTAGTGTGCATATTTGGTTTGGAACCCCGAGGGCTCGGGAGTGTTTCGGAGGTGGTTTGGGGTATTTTTGAATTTGAAAACACAACAGAAATTCTGCAACTTCTGCACAGTGATTTTGTTCTACGCGATCGCACTGCATTGGCCAGTACTTCTACGCGATCACAGTCATGTTCACGCGATCGCATAGGCCAAATAGGCTGCCTGGTGAATTTCCTCTACGCGATCGCAGCTTCCCTCACACGATCGCGTAGCTTCCAGTCTTTTCTCTACGCGATCGCAGCCATATTCACGCGATCGCATAAGAGGCCAGTCTTTCCTCTACGCGATCGCAGCCCAATTCACGCGATCGCGTAGGGTAATTTTGCCCAGTGAATTCTTCAGCTCAAAAACAGAACACTTATGGGATTTTATCCGATTTTCACAAAACTCTCTCTTCTCCACAGCTCCTTGGGCGATTTTGAGCGATTCTTCATCAACTTCTTGGGTAAGTGATTCTTAACTCTTTTTCTTCATTTTCCATCAATATTATTTGAATTCCTAAGCCTAAATAGGTGTAAATGGGTAGAAAAACTAGAGAATTGAGTATAGTAAGGGTTTCAAAGAATTTGCGATCTAGACCTCGTTTTGGAGTCGAACTTAAGAACAAATTGTATATTTGAACTCATGGATGATTGGGTGAACTTATTTTGGTTCGAAACTTGGGTTTCTATTATGTGGGCCCGGGGTCGATTTTTACTATTCCGGGCAGAATGTTGTAAAAATTATATTTAGCAATATGAACTAGTTTGTTAAGTAGAATTGATGATATTAAATCAATTGTGTATAGATACGATTAGATTGGAGCCAAATTCGAAAGGAAAAGGCATTGCTACGGATTGAATCGTTCGTAAACTTTCGAGGTTAGTGTTTGTTCTATCCTAGTTTGAAGGAATAGGAATTTAGTTATGTATGAATTGTTGATTAAGAGTTATTGGTGTCACACCGGTAATGGATTGTTGAATTATTATCAATTATTGGTTCAAAACCGGTAATTATAAATATTGTTGATGCAGAGATTATTGGTTAAATATCGGTAATATATATATTTATGAATTGGGATCGTGTGGCGCGCCGACCACTTATATGATAAGAAATGGGATCGTGTGGCACGCCGACCACAAAGTGATTTAAATCTTGGCATTGGCCATAGTTACCGGTAACCTATTGATATATTTGGGAGCGGGTGGTACGCCTACCACAAGATATAATTTATTGATATATTTGGGAGCGGGTGGTACGCCTACCACAAGGTATAATTATTGATATAGTTGGGAGCGGGTGGTACGCCTACCACAAGGTATAACTTATTGTTACATTTGGGAGCGGGTGGTACGCCTACCACAAGATATGAAATGAAAAATGAATTGAGACATGAAAGTAAGATTTATTCTGTTGACTAGATTACTCTGGATATTTTGAGTTATTGACTGTTATTTCAGAGTAGAGTCTTTCCTTATAAACGTTTGTATATGTATATATATATATATATATATTTTTTTTTTTACTGTACAGGTTTATGTGGGTGACTGGCCTTAGTCTCGTCACTATTTCACTGGGATAGGCCAGACACTTACCAGCACATGGGGTCGGTTGTGCTGATACTACACTCTGCGCTCTTTTTGCACATATACAGGTTACGGACAGCAGCAGCGGCAGTAGCACGATTGTGGATATTCCGACTACTGAGACTACGAGGTAGCCTTGCAGGCGTCCGCAGGACCCGTTGTCTCTTCTATCTATGTATTTCATTCTGTTATCTCATGTATTCGAGATAAACATCTTATATTTCTTTCAAACAATTGTGTGTATTATTCTTAGAAGTTCGTGAGTATTGTGACACCAGTCTTGGGTAGTGTATCATGTTTGGGTTTCTGTATCATATTTGATAAAATTGACTAAGTCTTCCGCTAAGTTTATGTCACGACCCGGATTTCCCCCAATATCGGGATCGCGATGGCGCCTACTCGTGGTAGCTAGGCAAGCCACCGTATTCATATTATCCTATTTTTAACACAATTTCATAATTTATTTATCAACAAACCACAACTTTAATTAAATAAATGCGGAATACTTTATCGAAATAGAAATAACTAATTACAAGATGAAAATCATACTGAAATCCTCTACCCAAGACGTGGAGTCACCAACTCACGAACTACTATTGAATACTACACATATAAGTTTGAAAGAAATATAACATAATTCTGTTTGTCTCGGAACAAAGAGACTACAGCTAGTAACATAAGTAAAGAGAGAGACGCCGGGCTTGCGGACGTCTGCAAGCTACCTCGGTCTCAAATGTGATCAAACTTCCACGCAATCGATTTACTGCTGCTGCTCCTGATCGTAACCTGGACCTGTGCAAAAACGCACAGAAGTGTAGTATCAGCACAACCGACCCCATGTGCTGGTAAGTGCCTGGCCTATCCCGGCGAAGTAGTGACAAGCCTAGGACCAGACACCCACATAAACCTGTGCAATTCAATATATATGTATACCACGGAATAACAAGAAATAACCAAGTAATAACACAATAAGGAATATCTAAAAGAATTCAACAATTAACAACAGTTAATAAGTTCACCAATAAAACAAAGTAAAATGGAAACACAAGTAATATCAAGTCAAGGAATAGCAAACGGTTGCACGGCATCACCCTTCGTGTTTTTACTCTCATCCTCACCAAATAAGCAAATAAAGTACACGGCATCACCCTTCGTGCTTTTACTCTCATCATCACATCCATAGTACGACATGATCCTTCGTACATGGTTCAATAACAGGGCACGGCATGATCCTTCGTGCATAATCAATAAAACATGGCACGGCATTAACCTTCGTGCATAAATAATAAATCAAGGCACGACATCACCCTTCGTGCATTATCACTCTTCCTCACCCAAATAACAATCACAATTAAGGGCAAAGAAAGAAACAGTAATTCATAAACTGTCCCAACAAGGGCAATCAATAATTATCTTCACAACAAGTCCCGACAAAGGAGAACAATAACAATTCTACAACCTGGCAAAGGTTCAACAATTCATCTGCAAATATATCTCACAATAAGCATTATCAACGACTCACGGTCATTCTAGACACCAGTGTATGGATGCTCGTCACCACAGCCCATACACTGCACTCGATCACATAACGCATATCACATAATCCTATTCCCTCAAGCTAGGATAGAACAAACACTTACCTCGAATGTTTATGAACAATTCAATCCGTGGAAATGTCTTTTTCTTTCAAATTTGGCTCCAATCCAATCGTATCTATACACAATTGATTTAATATCATCAATACTACCCAACAAACTAATTCCTAAGACCAATTACAACTTTTACAACATTCTGCCCGGAATAGTGAATTTCAACCCCGGGCCCACATGGTCGAAACTCGGGGTTCGGACCAAAATCCGGTTACCCATCCCCCACGAGTTCATGTATATGATTTGTTTCAAAATCGGACCTCAATTCGAGGTCCAATTTCCCAATTTATGAAAAACCCTATATTCTAACAAAAACAAGAAATTCTACCATGAAAACCTTTGATTTCTATTGAAAAACATGTTTAATGATGTTAGGAATTGAAAGAATTAAGTAAAAAGTGACTTACAATTGTTTTGAAGAAGAAGGAATCCGTGAAGAATCGCAAATGGGTGTTTTTGGTTTGTAAAAAGTGAAGAAATGAACCGAAAATCGTGTTTTACAGGTCTCTGTGTTCGCATTTGCGAACATGGGTTCGCAATTGCGAATCCCGACCAATTTCTGGAGTTTGAAAAATAAGCTAAGGCTGGGAAGTTCGCATTTGAGAACTTTTGTTCGCATTTGCGAACACTGGCAGGAAAGGGAAATGTTCGCATTTGCGAACAATGGTTTGCATTTGCGAACACAGGCAATATAGGGAATGTTCGCATTTGCGAACTATTGTTCGCATTTGCGAACAAGGCTGGATATGGGAATGTTCGCATTTGCGAACTATGGTTCGCATTTGCGAACGTAGGCAGGACAAGGGGATGTTCGCATTTGCGAACAATTGTTCGCATTTGCGAACAAGGTTGGGCATGAGGGGCTTCGCATTTGCGATCAGGGTTCGCATTTGCGAGCCCTGCCTTGATCTGCCCCCTTCGCAATTGCGAGAAATGCTTCGCAATTGCGAAGCCAACAGTTGGGTGAAAAACCAGCAGTGCAAAAATTCAGAATTTAATCCAACGGCCTATCGGATCTTTACCCGAGCCCCCCCGGGCTCCAAACCAATCATGTACACAACATCAAAAACACATTATGAACTTGTTCGTGCGATCACATAGCCAATAACACATCGTTTTCATCAAATCAAGCCTCAAGTTCATGATTTTCATACTTTTGGTTTTCAAAACCTTCAAACTTGGAACTCAAGGTCCAAAACATATCAAACGACATCCGAATGTCACCAAACTTTACAGAAATCACATATATAATATTTAAGACTTGTACCGGGCGTCGGAACCAAAATACGAGCCCGATACCAAGGTCAATTAATTTATTTTCCTTTAACAATTACATCAAAAATAATTTCATAGAAAAATTCATAACTTGGGCTCTAGGCCTCAGAATTCGACTTCGGACGCATGTCCAAGTCCCATATTTTCCTACGGACTTTTCGGGACCATCCAATATCAGGTCCGGGTCCGTTTACCAAAAATATTGACCGAAGTCAACCATATCAATATTAATATCATTTTTATCCAAATTTCTCATAGAATTCATATTTTCTATCACAAAATCTTTCCGGCTACATGCTCGGATCGTGCACGTAAATCGAGGCAACATGGAATGAGGTTTTCAAGGCCTAAGAAGCTCGAAATGATTAATAAAATAAGTGATGACCCTTTGGGTCGTCATAATCTCCACCTCTAAAACAACCGTTCGTCCTCGAACGGACAAAAGAAAGAAGTACCTGAGTCAGGAAACAAGTGTGGGTAGCGGCTCCGCATATCAGACTCGGACTCCCAGGTCGATGCCTCAGGAGGCTGACCTCTCCACTGAACACGCACGGAAGGATAACTCTTCGACCTCAACTGTCGAACCTGCCGGTCTAGAATAGCCACCGGCTCCTCCTCGTAAGATAGATCATTGTCCAATTGGACAGTACTGAAGTCTAACACATGTGTGGGATCGCCGTGGTATCTCCGAAGCATAGATACGTGAAAAGCTGGATGCACGGCTGATAAGCTAGGCGGCAAAGCTAATCTGTAAGCCACCCCTCCCACTCTGTCTAGAATCTCAAATGGACCAATATACCTAGGGCTGAGCTTGCCCTTCTTCCCGAACCTCATTACGCCCTTCATAGGCGACACTCGGAGCAATACTCGTTCACCAACCATGAAATCTACATCTCGAACCTTACGATCCGTATAAGTCTACTGCCTGGACTGAGCTGAACGCAATCTCTCCTGAATAGTCTTGACCTTATCCAAGGCCTCCTGAACTAAGTCCGTACCCAACAACCGAGCCTCTCCCGGTTCAAACCATCCAACCGGTGATCGACATCGCCTACCATACAACGCCTCATACGGAGCCATCTGGATGCTACACTGGTAACTGTTATTGTAGGCGAACTCTGCTAATGGCAGAAAGTGGTCCCACGAGCCTCCGAAATCAATAACACAGGCTCGAAGCATGTCCTCTAGAATCTGAATAGTCCTCTCGGACTGGCCATCCGTCTGAGGATGAAATGCTGTACTCAACTGAACCTGGGTGCCTAACTCCTGCTGGACCGCTCTCCAGAACCGCGAGGTAAACTGCGTACCCCGATCGGAGATAATAGATACTGGCACTCCATGGAGACGAACAATCTCCCTAATGTAAACCTCCGCTAACCTCTCCGACGAGTAGGAGACAGATACTGGAATAAAGTGTGCTGACTTGGTCAGCCTATCAGCAATGACCCAAATAGCATCAAATGTCCTCCGAGTCAAAGGAAGTCCCGTAACGAAGTCCATAGTGATCCGCTCCCATTTCCACTCGGGAATTTCAATCCTCTGGAATACACCACCAGGTCTCCGGTGCTCATATTTCACCTGCTGACAATTTAGACACCGAGCGACATACGCAACGATATCTTTCTTCATTCTGCGCCACCAATAGTGCTGCCGTAAATCCTGGTACATCTTCGCGGCGCCTGGGTGAATAGAATACCGCGAACTGTGGGCCTCCACTAAGATTAACTCTCGAATCCCTTCGACATTGGGCACACAAACTCGACCCTGCAATTTCAATACCCCATCATCATCTAGATTTACCTGTGTGGCACCTCCCCGCTGTATTGTATCTCTCAACTCACGCAAATGAGGATCATCAAATTGCCTCTCATGGATACGCTCTAATAAAGAAGAACGAGCGACCGTGCAGGCTAACACCCTGCTAGGCTCAGAAATGTCTAATCTCACAAACCGGTTGGCTAAGGCCTGGACATCTAGAGCTAATGGTCTCTGACCGACCGGAATGTATGCAAGACTACCCATGCTGGCATACTTTCTACTCAAAGCATCGGCCACCACATTGGCCTTACCGGGTGATATAAGATAGTAACATCATAGTCTTTTAGCAACTCTAACCATCTCCGCTGTCGTAGATTCAACTCCTTTTGCTTGAACAAGTACTGTAGGCTTTTGTGATCGGTGTACACCTCACATGTCACACCATATAGATAATGCCTCCAGATCTTTAAGGCATGAACCACTGCTGCTAACTCAAGATCATGAACTGGATAATTTTTCTCATGTATTTTTAACTGCCTCGAAGCATAAGCGATAACCTTACCATCCTGCATCAATACCGCTCCAAGCCCTATACGAGATGCGTCACAATAAACTTTATAAGGCCCTGCACCTGTAGGTAGTATCAACACTGGTGCGGTGGTCAAGGCTGTCTTGAGCTTCTGAAAGCTCGCCTCACACTCCTCTGACCACTAGAACTGGACACCCTTCTGGGTCAACCTGTTCATCGGGGCTGCAATAGAAGAAAACCCCTCTACAAAACGACGGTAGTAACCTGCTAATCCCAAGAAACTCCGGATCTCAGTCACCGAAGCTGGTCGAGGCCAATTCTGGACCGCCTCAATCTTCTTTGGGTCTACCTGAATACCTTCCACTGATACAATGTGACCCAGAAATGCTACCGAACTCAGCCAGAACTCACATTTAGAAAATTTGGCATATAGCTGGTTATCTTTCAGAGTCTGACGAACCACTCTGGGGTGCTGCTCGTGCTCTTCCTGGCTGCGGGAGTACACCAGGATGTCATCTATAAAGACTATCACGAACAGATCTAAGTAAAGCCCGAATACCCGATTCATCAACTCCATGAATGCTGCTAGGGCATTGGTCAACCCGAAGGACATGACCAAGAACTCATAATGCCCATATCTAGAGCGAAAGGCTGTCTTAGGAATGTCAGCCGCCCTGATCTTCAGCTGATGGTAGCCTGACCTCAAGTCTATCTTAGAGAATACTCTCGCTCCCTGGAGCTGGTCAAACAAATCATTAATCCTTGGCAGTGGATACTTATTCTTTATTGTCACTTTATTTAATTGCCAGTAATCAATACACATCCGCATCGAGCCATCTTTCTTCTTTACAAATAATACAGGTGCTCCCTAGGGGGAAACACTGGGCCTGATAAAGCCTTTCTCGAGAAGGTCTTGCAACTGATCTTTCAACTCTTTTAGCTCCGGCGGGGCCATACGATAGGGTGGAATAGAGATGGGCCGAGTGCCCGGTGCCAGATCAATACAGAAATCAATATCCCTGTCGGGTGGCATGCCCGGCAGGTCTGAAGAAAAAACCTCAGGAAACTCCCGTACAATAGGGACTGATTCAATAGAAGGAACTTCTGCGCTGGAATCACGAACATAAGCCGGATAAGCTAGACACCCCTTCTCGACCATGCGTCGAGCCTTAACATAGGAAATAACAGTGCGAACGGAGTGGCTTGAGGTACCTTTCCACTCTAGTCGGGGTGATTCTGGCAAGGCTAAGGTCACAGTCTTAGCATGACAATCTAGAATAGCATGGTATGGGGACAACCAGTCCATGCCCAATATGACATCAAAATCCACCATATCCAAAAGCAACAGATCAACACGGGTCTCAAGACCCCCAAATATAACTACGCATGAACGATGCACTCGGTCGACTACAATGGAGTCACCCACTGGTGTAGCCACATAAACAGGAATATCCAGAGCACAGCTTGGCACGGCCAAATATGGTGCAAAGTAGGAAGACACATAGGAATATGTAGATCCAGGGTCAAATAATACTGAAGCACCTCTGCCACACATAAGAATAGTACCTGTAATCACGTCATCTGATGCCTCTGCCTCTGGCTTGGCTGGTAAATCATAGAATCGGGGATCTGCACCTCCCTTCTGAGCTGCGTCTCTAGGACGACCATCAACTGGCTGACCTCTACCTCTGGCTGGACGGTCTCCACCTCTACGGTCTCGACCTCCACCTCTATAATCTCTACCTCCGCCTCTGGCTGGCTGGGCAGGCTGAGGGTCAGCTGGGGCCTGAATCATTGGACGAGGACCCCGCTGCTAAGAGTTGCCCGCTGCTCGAGGGCAATACCTGATAAAATGACCTGGGTCACCACAACCGTAGAAACTCTTAGACTGATAGGGTTGCTGGCCCTGACGACCTGAGTGGCCTCCACGAACACTCTGAAGAGGTTGAGCATTAATAGGAGGCTGGTTTGAATAATGCCCCCGAAAACCACGATCACCTGGTCCACCCTGTGAAGCCTGAAGGGCGAAATGAAAAGGCCTGGAAGACTGGCCTCTATCAAAGGATTCTCTGCCACCAGAGGAAGAACCACTAAACCTGCCTGAATGACAAGGCCTCTTGTCTGAAGAATAACCGCCTGCCCGAGCAAGAGCCATCTCAACTCGGCGTGCTGCATTAGCTGCCTCCTGAAATGATATGTCACTCCCCACGCCCATAGCCATCTGGAGTCTAATTGGCTGATTAACCCCATCTATAAACCTGTGGACCCTCTCCCACTCTGTGGGAAGTATCACCACTGCATGACAAGCCAAATTGACAAATCTCGTCTCATACTGTGTAACCGTCATAGTGCCCTGATGGAGGCGCTCAAACTGCCTCCGAAGTACATCCCGCTGAGTAGCAGGGAGAAACTTCTCCAGAAATAGCTCCGCAAACTGATCCCATGATAAAGCTGGGGACCCTGCTGGTCGAGTCAAGCAATAATCTCTCCACCAAGTCTTGGCGGATCCTGCAAGCTTGAATGTACAGAAGTCAACTCCATTTGTCTCCACGATCCCCATAGTCTTGAGAATCTCATGGCAACTGAATAAGAAGTCCCGAGGATCCTATGATGTGGAACCGCTGAAGGTAGTGGTAAATAGCTTGGAGAACCAATCAAGTCTCCATAAAGAATCAGAAGTCATGGCCGCTCCATCACCGGCATGAGTCGTGGTACCTGACTGAGCGGCCACAGCTGGCTGAACCACTGGTGCCTGAGGCTGAGGAGCTACTGGCTCCGGAGTACGAGCAAGAGGAGTCTGGGCCCCTCCTCCAGCCTGAGAAGCAGCTGGTGCAACCGATAATAAGCCCGCTCTGGCAATGCTGTCCATAAATCCCGCTATTCCGACCAAAGCATCCCGAAGATCCGGGGTAAATAAAGCCTCTCCCGGGACCTGAGCTGGGCCCACTGGAGCTGCTGGGACCGGAACCTCCTCGTCAATCTCAATATGAGGCTCCACCTCTGGAGTAGCTGCCTGGGGCTGAGCTCTACCCCTACCACGGCCTCTGATACGGCCTTGGCCCCTGCCCCTCACAGGAGCTGCCTGGGGCTCGGGCTGCTGGTCAGCGGACGAAGAAGCGCGTGTCCTAACCATCTGCGAAAGGACAGAATAGAAATTCAATCAATAATTGAGGAACAAGTCACACGACAAGAAAGAACAAATGAGAGACTCTTTCCTAACTCAATAGACTCTGGAGGACAAGTACAGACGTCTCTGTACCTACCTCTCAAACTCTACTAAGCTTGTTCGTGAGTGGTGAGACCTATGTAACCTAGAGCTCTGATGCCAACTTGTCACGACCCGGATTTTCCCCCAATATCGGGATCGTGATGGCGCCTACTCGTGGTAGCTAGGCAAGCCACTGTATTCATACTATCCTGTTTTTAACACAATTTTATAATTTATTTATCAACAAACCACAACTTTAATTAAATAAATGCGGAATACTTTATCAAAATAGAAATAACTAATTACAAGATGAAAATCATACTGAAATCCTCTACCCAAGACGTGGAGTCACCAACTCACGAACTACTATTGAATACTACACATATAAGTTTGAAAGAAATATAACATAATTTTGTTTGTCTCGGAACAAAGAGACTACAGCTAGTAACATAAGTAAAGAGAGAGACACCGGGCTTGCGGACGTCTACAAGCTACCTCGGTCTCAAATGTGATCAAACTTCCACGCAATCGATTTACTGCTGCTACTCCTGATCGTAACCTGGACCTGTGCAAAAATGCACAGAAGTGTAGTATCAGCACAACCGACCCCATGTGCTGGTAAGTGCCTGGCCTATCCGGCGAAGTAGTGACAAGCCTAGGACCAGACACCCACATAAACCTGTGCAATTCAATATCTATGTGATGGCGCCCAACAATCAAGCTAGGCCAGCCAGTCCCACAATTTCTGATTTAAACTAATACTAGTCCCAAATGGACAACCCAAGAAGAATATATGAGTTTAAGAACTCTAATAATAATATTAATGAACAAAATACTGACACTCCCAAAGATCCGGAGTCACAATGGGCACTGCCGGTGCCCGAACCTGAGTTGCCGGAGCGTCTGCCGCTGGAATCTGGTCCTGAGTCTGGGCCACTGGTGCAGGAATTTGACCCTAAGTCTGGTCAGCTGGTGGGTCAGCAGGTGCTGGTGCTGCTGCCCTACCTCTACCACGACCACGACCTCTGGGTGCCAATGGTGGTCGTCCGCCATGTCCGCTAGCACGTGTTCTCGCCATCTGCGAGAGAATGGAACATGGAAAATTTAATTTCATTATAACACAAATCGCACGATGTGAATCCAAGAAAATGAGGTTTTTCCTAAAGTTTCTGTAGCCCTCCGAGGATAGATACGGACGTCTATGTACCGATCCGCGAAAGCCTACTAAGCCGGCTCATGACTCGCGAGTCCTAATAACCTAGAGCTCTGATACCAACTTGTCACAACCCAAATCCGGTCGTGATGGCGCCCAACAATCAAGCTAGGCCAGCCAGACCAACCATTTATGATTACATCGAATACCAATCCCAAATGGACAACCCAAGAAGAATATATGAGTTTAAGAACTCCAATAATAATAAATAAAGAACAAAATACTGACACTCCCAAAGATCCGGAATCACAAGTCTAGAGCCTCTAACAAAACCCAACAGGAATAGAGAGTACTATATAGAAATATAAAAGTTCTCAAATCTGAATATAAAGTAGCAACTTAAAAGGGGAGGAGAAGCTAGGTTGTACGAACGTCGGCAGCTACTTTGGCAAGTCGGTATGACTCTGCAGAAGCTGGAAATGCTCGTCTACTTCTCCTGATTACTTGAGTCCGCACACAAAAGGTGCAGGGAGTAGGGGTGAGTACTAAGTACTCAATGGGTAATAAATATATACAAGTAGCTGAAAATAAGAAATCCACAAATTACCTGTAACGACCCGACCGGTCATTTTAGAAAATTACACCCCAATCCCTAATTTAACTGTTTCCCTAAGTTCATTTCTACTATTGTGGTTTGCCGGGAGAGTCGGTTCTGAAAATTTGAGCATTTTGGGACACTTAGTCCCTAAATAAGAGCTTTGAAGCTAGAAAATGGCCCGTAGCCGGAACAGTATTAAGACGATCTTAGAACGGAAATCCGATGGTTTCATTAGCTCCGTTAGGTGATTTCGGGGTTGGGAGCGCGTTCGGAATGTATTTTGGAGGTCCGTATCTCAATTAGGCTTGAAATGCCGAAGGTTGAAATTTTGGCGAATCCGAACGATAGGTGAGATTTCGATCCGGGGGTCGGAATAGAATTCCGACAATTTATGTAGCTTCGTTATGTGATTTTGGATATGTCCGCAAATTTTCAGGTCATTTGGACGCTGTTTGGCCGGGTTTTGGATTGAATGTTAGTTTTGAAAGTTTTGAAGAAACTTAGGTTTGAATCGATGTGAATTATGGGTTTTGATGTTGTTAGACGTGTTTTTATGATTGGAATAAGTTCGTATCATGTTTTGGAGTATGTTGGTGGTTTTCGTTGGGGGTCCGGGGGCCTCGGAGTGTTTTCGGATGGGTAAACGGAAGGAAAACATGGAAAATTGCAGGTTGGGCCTTCTGTTATGTCGTTTTCGCCCCTACGGAAATGGGACCGCAGAGGCGAGTCCGCAGGAGCGGAACTTGGGGTGCAGGAGCGCCTGGGTTCACAGAGGCGGATCCTCTTCCGCTGAGGCGTAGTCGCGGGTGCGGAAGACTCGTCGCAGAAGCGACCTTGGGTCGAGGAGTGAGAATCTGCAGGAGCGGAGGGAAATTCGCTTAAGCGAGTCCGCAGAAGCGGACTATTTCTCGCAGAAGCGGAAATTCTCGCAGGAGCGGTTGTCCAATCGCGGAAGCGGACGCGCGGAAGCGGTCCTTTTCTCGTAGAAGTGGGATTGGCCAGTTAGGCCTGGGATCGCAGAAGCAACCAGTTGGTCGCAGATACGGGCTCGCAGGAGCGGAATTTTGTCCGCAGAAGCGGAAATCGCAGAGAGTTAATTATATCAGAAGTTAGAAATTCCAGAAACATTTCCAAACATTGAGGGCTCCGCTTAAGGGGCGATTTGGGCGATTTTGAAGGGAGATTCAAGGGGTTTCTTCAGGTAATCAACTATGGACTCAAATTATGATTATTGTTGACAATATTATGCAATTATCTCATGAAAATGGAGGAATTTGGGGTGTTTTATGGGGGTTTTCACCCTAGGCTTGAACTTTAGAAAATCAAGGTTTTGAGTGGGCAAATGGAGTCCGAATTTGATAAACTTTATATGCTTAGACTCGTATTGAGACAAGGGTTCCGAAAATATAACTTTCGTGATTTTTCGATAAGCGTACCGAAAGTCGGGTTTTGGCAACTTGTGGGTTTTGGTGTATTTTGAGTTATTTTGATTGGGTAATGCCCAATTAGCCTATTTTGATGTGATTCTATTGATTTTTATCAGATTCTACACTTGTGGAGGCCGACATTCGCGGCAAGAGAGTTGTTTCATAGCGGTTTTGTACCGAGTCGAGGTAAGTGGCTTGTCTAACCTCGTGTGGGGGAATTTTCACCCCTAGGATATTATGTGATAGTTTAAATGCCTTGTATGCGAGGTGACGGGCGTGTACATGCGCTGGTTGTTGAACACGCACTTTAATTAAAATGTTCGATGAGCGATGTTCCTGTCTTTGGCTGTTAATTTGATATTTTTACCTGGTAGTGGTTAGGAAAGCATGATTAGGTAGTACTTAACTGTTTAGTTGCCTAATTGCCTTATTTGAACTCCTTGATAATTATTGGCACTATTTTTTGGTGAAGTTATAGTTAAGCATAATTGATCTCACTGTGGATTCCTTTATTTGTTGTGCTTGTGGACTGCGGGTTCGATTCCCGAAGACCCAGGGCTATGGGTTCGATTCCCAGAGACCCGGTGTGATATTGGTAGGGACTACGGGTTCGATTCCCGAGATCCTGAGTTATTGGTAGGGACTACGGGTTCGATTCCCGAGATCCTGAGTTATTGGTAGGGACTACGGGTTCGATTCCCGAGATCCTGAGTTATTGGTAGGGACTGCGGGTTCGATTCCCGGAGATCCTGAGTAATTGATTATTTATTGAGATATGGGCTGCGGGTTCGATTCCCGGAGACCCAGAGGTATTGTCAATGGGACTGTGGGTTCGATTCCTACAGGTCCTGGACTTGTTTTATTGAGTTGGCTATTTGTTGTTAGCTTAATTGTAGACGATTGTAGTAATCATCTTATTGTTGCTAGTTCGGAAATTTATTATTCATTTAAACTGCTTATTGTTGTTATTATCATTGTATTATTGTTTTCTCAGTAGGGCCCTGACCTTCCTCGTCACTACTCCATCGAGGTTAGGCTTGGCACTTACGAGTACCGCTATGGTGTACTCATGCTACTCTTCTGCACACTTTTGTTGTGCAGATCCAGGTACATCAGGGCAAGCTCACAGCAGGTGATTCAGCAACGTTTTGGGAGACCTCGAGGTATGATCCGCTACGTCCGCGGATCCGGAGGCCTTCCTTCTATTCTAGTGCTAGTAGATGTTTTTCCTTCATTCCGTTGTTAGATACTCCTTTTACATAGAGCTACAATTGTATGATCTCTTTTAGTCTGTGTTACCCGTGGGATTCCGGGTCTTGGTAGTGTTTTAAACAGCGTATTTGACTGGTGTATGTGCCAAGCGGCACGGATTTCATTCCTTTCATCTTATTTTCCGCTAATTCTTATTAAATGTTCATAAACTGGTATATTCCGCAACGTGTTAGGCTTACCTAGTCGTGGGGACTGGGTGCCATCACGACATGTTCACGATTGGTGAACTAGGGTCGTGACAAGTTGGTATCAGAGCACTAGGTTCATAGGAGTCACGGGACACAGACCGGTTACTTAGAGTCTCGTTGATCGATACGGAGACGTCTGTATTTATCTACGAGGGGCTATGTAACTGGGTAGGAAACTCTTCATTTCTTTGGATTCCTTGTCGTGCGACATTTTTGGCATCAAAAATCTAAACTATTGATTTCTATTCTCTCACAGATGGTGAGGACACGAGTTAGTCGCGACGATCAGGTACCCGCGCCCCCTATTGCCGCTGTCAGAGGCCGGGGCCGAGGTAGAGGACGAGGACGCGCCCGAGGTGCAGCCACAGCACCCGCGCGTGCTGTCGCTGAGGTGCCACAGGTAGACCAGGTTGCAGCGCAGGCACCTGGTACACCGACTACAGCTGCTACTACTCCAGCACTACAGGAGACCCTGGTCCAGTTTATGAGTATGTATACCACTTTAGCTCAGGCAGGACTGCTTCCTCTCGTCGCAGCTACATCTCAGGCCGGGGGAGGGGTCCAGACTCCCGCAGCCGTTACACCGGAGCTGCGTGTGCCAGTGGGACAGGTTCCAGATGTTTTGGTTATGTCTCCTGCCGCCCCAGCACAGCCCGGAGGTGGACCAGCTGCCTCTGAGGACGAGCAGCGTAGATTGGAGAGGTTCGAAAATATGACCCTCCAATGTTTAGTGGTTTGGCTTCGGATGATGCATTGGGTTTTCTAGAGGAGTGTCATCGTATTCTTCGTACTATGGGGATTGTGGAGACCGGCGGGGTTTCCTTCACTGCTTTTCAGTTTCGTGGGGCCGCTTATGATCGGTGGCGCACGTATGAGTTGGATAGTCCAGAGGAGTCTGCTTCATTGACTTGGACGCAGTTTTCAGATCTGTTTTTGAGGGAGTTTGTTCCACGGAGCCTTAGGGATTCTTGGCGCTCGGAGTTTGAGCGGTTGCGACAGGGTTCCTTGTCAGTATCGGAGTATGCTATCAGTTTCACCCATCTAGCCAGGCATGCACCGGCCTTAGTAGCCACGGTTCGGGAGAGAGTGCGGAAATTTATTGAGGGCCTGATTCCGCCGATCCGATCCAGCATGGCCAGAGAGTTGGAGACAGATATATCTTATCAGGCGGGCGGTGAGCATCGCTAGGAGGATCGAGAGTATGCTCCCTAGAGAGCGGGGAGATAGAGAGGCCAAGAGGTCTCGTGAGTCGGGCCATTTCTCCGGTGCCCGCACTCGGCGGCCGGTCGTTTTGGCGGGGGTTATTCGGTCGACCGGTTCACTCGGCATTGCCCGCGGCCGGTAGTACTCTAGCTCTTCCGGCACCTCGGGAACCTTATTATGCTCCCCGGTTCCGGTGCACCTCCTGCGCGGGGTCCTTCCGGGGGTCGGACTAGTGGGGGTGAGGCCGGTCGATCACGGTCACCGTGTCCTCCCGAGCTTGCTTTGGGTGTGGGGATACTCGCCATCCGGTCAAGGAGTGCCCCGGGCGTAGGAGGGAGCCCCTCGTCGGTCTTCGCGGCCTCAACGTAGTTCTCGGGGCCGGCGAGCTATCATTCCGGCTCCAGCCTGCCACTCCACTTGCCCGGCCGGCCGGGGGCGGGGGTCGGAGTTCCAGAGGCCGCCCTCGAGAGGGGGACAGGTATTATTCCGGTTAGTCATAGGGAGGCATCGGTTCTATTCGACCCTGGTTCCACTTTTTCATATGTGTCTTCTTACTTTGCTTCTCATCCGGGTGTGCCTCGGGATTCTTTGAGTGCCCCCATTTATGTTTCCACTCCGGTGGGTGATTCTTTGGCTGTGGACCGTGTATATCGGTCGTGTTTGATTACCATTTGTGATTTTGAGACTAGAGCGGATCTATTGCTGCTTGGGATGGTCGATTTTGATATTATTCTGGGCATGGACTGGTTGTCGCCCCATTATGCTATTCTTGATTGTCACGCCAAGACCGTGACGCTGGCTATGCCGGGCATTCCACGTATTGAGTGGAGTGGTACTCTAGATCACACCCCTAGCCGTGTTATTTCTTTTCTCAGAGCTCAGCGTATGGTTGAGAAGGGGTGTGCTGCTTATCTAGCCTATGTGCGGGACGTCAGGTGTTGACACTCCCTCTATTGATTCTGTTCATGTGGTACGTGACTTTGCTGATGTATTTCCAGCTGATCTTCCGGGCATGCCGCCCGACAGAGATATTGACTTTGCTATTGACTTGTTGCCGGGCACTCGGCCCATTTCTATTCCACCGTACCGTATGGCTCCTCCTGAGTTAAAGGAGTTGAAGGATCAATTACAGGAGTTATTGGGCAAGGGTTTTATTCGACCCAGTGTTTCGCCTTGGGGTGCTCCTGTATTATTTGTGAAGAAAAAGGACGGTTCTATGCGTATGTGTATTGACTATCGTCGGCTGAACAAGGTTACAGTGAAGAACCGGTATCCTTTGCCCCGTATTGATGATCTATTTGACCAGCTACAGGGTGCACAAGTGTTTTCTAAGATTGATTTGCGCTCCGGGTATCACCAGTTGAAGATTCGGGAGCCAGATATCCCGAAGACTGCCTTCAGGACCCGGTATGGTCACTATGAGTTCCTCGTGATGTCTTTTGGGTCGACTAATGCCCCAGCAGCATTTATGCATTTGATGCACAGTGTGTTCAGGCCTTATCTGGACTCGTTCGTGATTGTCTTCATTGATGATATTCTAGTATATTCCCGGACCCGGGAAGAGCACGAGCAGCATTTGAGGATAGTGCTTCAGATTCTGAGGGAGAAGCAACTTTATGCCAAGTTCTCTAAATGTGAATTCTGGTTGAGTTCAATGGCATTTTTGGGCCACGTGGTGTCGAGTGATGGTATTCGAGTAGATCCGAGGAAGGTGGAGGCCGTGCAGGAGTTGGCCCAGACCCTCCTCCGCTACTGAGATTCGCAGTTTCCTTGGTTTGGCGGGCTATTACCGTCGTTTCGTAGAGGGTTCTCTTCGATTGCAGCACCTATGACTAGATTGACCCAAAAGGGTGCCCCTTTTCAGTGGACAGACGAGTGTGAGGCGAGCTTTCAGAAGCTCAAGACAGCTTTGACTTCGGCCCCTATATTGATGTTGCCTATAGGTTCGGGGTCCTATCCTGTATATTATGATGCCTCACGAGTTGGACTCGGTGCGGTATTGATGCAGGACGGTAGGGTGATTGCCTACGCGTCGAGACAGCTGAAGGTGTATGAGAAGAATTACCCTGTTCATGATTTGGAGCTAGTTGCCATTCGTTCACGCCTTGAAAATTTGGCGTCATTATTTATATGGGGTTCCTTCTGAGATCTACACCGATCACCGGAGCTTGCAGCACTTGCTTAAGCAGAAGGACCTGAATATGCGTCAGAGGAGATGGTTGGAACTACTGAAGGACTATGATATTACTATTCTCTATCATCCGGGCAAGGCTAATGTGGTTGCTGATGCCTTGAGTCGTCGGGCGGAGAGTTTGGGGAGTTTGGCATATCTACCCGCTTCGGAGAGGCCTATGGCGATGGATGTTCAGGCTTTGGCCAGGCAGTTTGTTAGACTGGATCTTTCGGAGCCCGGCCGGGTTCTAGCTTGTGTGGTTTCTCGGTCTTCTCTATTTGACCGCATCAGGGAGCGTCAGTTCGACGACCCTCATTTGCTTGTCCTTCGGGATAGAGTTCGGCGTGGTGATGCTCGAGATGTTACCATCGGGGATGATGGAGTCATGAGGATGCAGGGGCGTATCTGTGTGCCCAATGTAGATGATCTTCGAGAGCTGATTCTAGCAGAGGCCCATAGTTCGCGGTATTCCATCCATCCGGGTGCCGCAAAGATGTATCATGACTTGAAATAGCATTACTGGTGGAGGCGGATGAAGAGGGATATAGTTGATTATGTTTCTAGATGCCTCAACTGCCAGTAGGTGAAGTACGAACATCAGCGTTCGTGTGGATTGATGCAGCAGATTGAGATTCCAGAGTGGAAATGGGAGCGCATTACCATGGACTTTGTATCCGGACTTCCACGGACTGTTAGGAAGTTTGATTCCATTTGGGTTATTGTGGATCGGCTGACCAAGTCCGCCCATTTCATACCGGCGAGCACTGCTTATTCATCGGAACGACTGGCGGAGATCTATATCAAGGAGATAGTTCGGCTGCATGGTATTCCAGTTTCCATCATTTCAGATAGAGGCACTCAGTTCACTTCACGGTTCTGGAGAGCTGTACAGCAGGAGTTAGGTACTCGGGTGGAGCTGAGCACAGCGTTTCATCCCCAGACTGATGGTCAGGTCCGAGCGCACTATTCAGATTTTGGAGGATATGTTTCGTGCGTGCGTGATTGAGTTTGGAGGTTCATGGGATCACTTCTTGCCGCTGGCAGAGTTTGCTTATAACAACAGCTACCAGTCTAGTATTCAGATGGCACCGTACGAGGCCCTATATGGTAGGAGGTGCAGGTCTCCCGTGGGTTGGTTTGAGCCGGGCGAGGCCAGGTTGCTAGGTACTGATATGGTTCAGGATGCTATGGACAAGGTCAAGGTGATTCAGGACAGACTTCGTGCAGCCCAGTCTAGACAGAAGAGTTATGCGGACAAGAAGGTTCGCGATGTGGCTTTTATGGTTGGCGAGTGGGTTCTACTTCGAGTCTCGCCCATGAAGGGCGTTATGAGGTTTGGGAAGAAAGGAAAGCTGAGTACTAGGTTTATTGGCCCTTTTGAGATTTTGAGGCGTGTTGGGGAGGTTACTTATGAGTTGGCCTTACCTCCCAGTCTAGCCGGAGTTCATCCCATATTTCATGTCTCCGTGCTTCGGAGATACCTTGGTGACCCGTCGCATGTGTTGGAATTCACTTCTATTCAGCTAGACAAGGATCTGTCTTATGTTGAGGAGCCAGTAGCCATTCTAGACAGGCAGGTCAGAAAGCTAAGGTCGAAGAACATCGCTTCGGTAAAGGTTCAGTGGCGGGGCCAGCCGGTCGAGGAGGCGACTTGGGAGACCAAGCAGGATATGCGCAGCCAGTACCCTCATCGTTTCACTACTCTAGGTATGTTTCTTATGCTCGTTCGAGGACGAACGAATCTTTAAGTGTGGGAAGATGTAACGACCCGACCGGTCGTTTTAGAAAATTACGCCCCAATCCCTAATTTAACTGGTTCCCCTAAGTTCATTTCTGCTATTGTGGTTTGCCGAGAGAGTCGGTTCTGAAAATTTGAGCATTTTGGGACACTTAGTCCCTAAATAAGAGCTTTGAAGCTAGAAAATGGCCCGTAGCCGGAACAGTGTTAATACAATCTCGGAAAGGAAATCCGATGGTTTCATTAGCTCCGTTAGGTGATTTCGGGGTTGGGAGCGCGTTCGGAATGTATTTTGGAGGTCCGTAGCTCAATTAGGCTTGAAATGCCGAAGGTTGAAATTTTGGCGAATCCGAACGATAGGTGAGATTTTGATCCGGGGGTCGGAATGGAATTCGGACAATTTCTGTAGCTTCGTTATGTGATTTTGGATATGTCCGCAAATTTTCAGGTCATTTGGACGCCGTTTGGCCGGGTTTTGGATTGAATGTTAGTTTTGAAAGTTTTGAAGAAACTTAGGCTTGAATCGATGTGAATTATGGGTTTTGATGTAGTTAGACGTGTTTTTATGATTGGAATAAGTTCGTATCATGTTTTGGAGTATGTTGGTGGTTTTCGTTGGGGACCCGGGGGCCTTGGAGTGTTTTCGGATAGGTAAACGGAAGGAAAACATGGAAAATTGCAGGTTGGGCCTTCTGTTCTGTCGTTTTCGCCCCTGCGGAAATGGGACCGCAGAGGCGAGTCCGCAGGAGCGGAACTTGGGGCGCAGGAGCGCCTGGGTTCGCAGAGGCGGATCCTCTTCCGCCGAGGCGGAGTCGCGGGTGCGGACGACTCGTCGCAGAAGCGACCTTGGGTCGAGGAGTGAGAATCCGCAGGAGCGGAGGGGCATTCGCTTAAGCGAGTCTGCAGAAGCAGATCTCGCAGAAGCGGAAATTCTCGCAGGAGCGGTTGTCCAATCGCGGAAGCGGACGCGCGGAAGCGGTCCTTTTCTCGCAGAAGCGGGATTGGCCAGTTAGGCCTGGGATCGCAGAAGCGACCAGTTGGTCGCGGATACGGGCTCGCAGGAGCGGAATTTTGTCCGCAGAAGCGGAAATCGCAGAGAGTTAATTATATCAGAAGTTAGAAATTCCAGAAACATTTCCAAACATTGAGGGCTCGGCTTAAGGGGCGATTTGGGAGATTTTGAAGGCAGATTCAAGGGGTTTCTTCAGGTAATCAACTATGGACTCAAATTATGATTATTGTTGACAATATTATGCAATTATCTCATGAAAATGGAGGAATTTGGGGTGTTTTATGGGGGTTTTCACCCTAGGCTTGAACTTTAGAAAATCAAGGTTTTGAGTGGGCAAATGGAGTCCGAATTTGATAAACTTTATATGCTTAGACTCGTATTGAGACAAGGGTTCCGAAAATATAACTTTCGTGATTTTTCGATAAGCGTACCGAAAGTTGGGTTTTGGCAACTTGTGGGTTTTGGTGTATTTTGAGTTATTTTGATTGGGTAATGCCCAATTAGCCTATTTTGATGTGATTCTATTGATTTTTATCAGATTCTACACTTGTGGAGGCCGACATTTGCGGCAAGAGAGTTGTTTCATAGCGGTTTTGTACCGGAGTCGAGGTAAGTGGCTTGTCTAACCTCGTGTGGGGGAATTTTCACCCCTAGGATATTATGTGATAGTTTAAATGCCTTGTATTCGAGGTGACGGGCGTGTACATGCGCTGGTTGTTGAACACGCACTTTAATTAAAATGTTCGATGAGTGATATTCTTGTCTTTGGCTGTTAATTTGACATTTTTACCCGGTAGTGGTTAGGAAAGCATGATTAGGTAGTACTTAACTATTTAGTTGCCTAATTGCCTTATTTGAACTCCTTGATAATTATTGGCACTATGTTTCGGTGAAGTTATAGTTAGCATAATTGATCTCTCTGTGGATTCCTTTATTTGCTGTGCTTGTGGACTGCGGGTTCGATTCCCGGAGACCCAGGGCTGTGGGTTCGATTCCCAGAGACTCGGTGTGATATTGGTAGGGACTACGGGTTCGATTCCCGAGATCCTGAGTTATTGGTAGGGACTACGGGTTCGATTCCCGAGATCCTGAGTTATTGGTAGGGACTACGGGTTCGATTCCCGAGATCCTGAGTTATTGGTAGGGACTGCGGGTTCGATTCCCGGAGATCCTGAGTTATTGATTATTTATTGAGATATGGGCTGCGGGTTCGATTCCCGGAGACCCAGAGGTACTGTCAATGGGACTGTGGGTTCGATTCCTACAGGTCCTGGACTTGTTTTATTAAGTTGGCTATTCGTTGTTAGCTTAATTGTAGACGATTGTAGTAATCATCTTATTGTTGCTAGTTCGGAAATTTATTATTCATTTAAACTACTTATTGTTGTTATTATTATTGTATTATTGTTTTCTCAGTAGGGCCCTGACCTTCCTCGTCACTACTCTATCGAGGTTAGGCTTGGCATTTACCGAGTACCGCTGTGGTGTACTCATGCTACTCTTCTGCACACTTTTGTTGTGCAGATCCAGGAACATCAGGATAGGCTCACACCAGGTGATTCAGCAGCGTTTTGGGAGACCTCGAGGTATGATCTGCTATGTCCGCGGATCCGGAGGCCTTCCTTCTATTCTAGTGCTAGTAGATGTTTTTCCTTCATTCCGATGTTAGATACTCCTTTTACATAGAGCTACAATTGTATGATCTCTTTTAGTCTGTGTTACCCGTGGGATTCCGGGTCTTGGTAGTGTTTTAAACAGCGTATTTGACTGGTGTATGTGTCAAGCGGCACGGATTTCATTCCTTTCATCTTATTTTCCGCTAATTCTTATTAAATGTTCATAAACAGGTATATTCCGTAATGTGTTAGGCTTACCTAGTCGTGGGGACTGGGTTCCATCACGACATGTTCACGATTGGTGAACTAGGGTCGTGACATTACCACATAATGAAGCTAAACTACAGTTCGAATCTCCTACGAACTAGCATCAACAATACAATACAGTTACCACAGAGTAATTCGACAAATAAAGATGCAATGCAATGCACATGACCGCTACGGCGTGTAGCCCGATCTAATTTAACGTCGACGGCGCTCACTAGGGGTGTGTACAGACTCCGGAGGGGCTCCTACAGCCCAAGCGCAATACAGCTGCGGCGTGCAGCCTGATCCTCATATCAACCACTGCGGCGTGCAGCCCGATCCATGCTCAGTCCACAATAAGAAAATAAGTCACAAAACAGTTCAGTTTTCTTAATTCCAATTTCCAATTCATAATTTATGAAAAATACTTTAACTTTATTAAATTTTGCAAAAGTCGGTGACTTAGCATTTCAAAAGGTGATTTCAATTTCCAGGACTGAGATCCGTGATTTAAGCAATTATAGCTATCACATAAATATTGTCCTCTAAGGACGCTACAGATCGGCACAAGGCCCCAAACAAGGCTTACAGCCCACAAATATATCAAATGCGGTGTATTTCCAACACTAACAACATATTATTCACATCCGGGATGGACCAAGTCTCAATCCCTAGTCACAATCAATCCCGCACCTGCCACGGTGTGCGAGCCACGCCCTACTAGCGTCACAATGTGCTAAGCCGGGGTTTCGAACCCTCGGCCTACCATATACACAAACTACTCACCTCTAGCCGGTTGTAGACTCGTCCGCGATGCCTTTTCCTTTGAATTTAGCTCCCTCGTGCATGGAATCTAGTCAAACCACAATAATTATATCAAATACGGGTCAAATAATCATAATACATTTCAATTTACATGAAATTCACATAAATACACCAAGTTGGTAAAACCCGACCCCGGGCCCACTGCTCGGAATAATTCGAAATTAGTACCAACGCGACCCTCATCTCGCCACGAGTCCGTGCATATAAAATTTATCAAAATCGGAGTTCAAATGGCCTTCCAAATCCAAAAATCCCGTTTTCAAAACTTAGGCCACAATTCTTCAAGATTTCAACCCAATTTCATGAAGATTGATGTTAATACTACCATAAGATGATGTTTTTGAGTCAAGAATCTTACCTCCGACGAATACCCGATGACTTCTCAGTGATTTCCTCGAGTTTTCTTCTCTCTAGGGCTCAAAATTATGTTTTGGGGGTGTAAACCCGTAACCCCTCTGCTTCTGGATTTTATTCACTGCCAGAGCTTTTTGCTCTTCGCATTCGCGTGAGCTCCCACGCGTTCGCAATGAACAGCCCCCTCTTTCTCTATGCGAATGCGACGACTCCCACGCGTTCGCGATGCCCGTCTCTGACTTACCCTATGTGAACGCGAACCACTCCACGCGTTCGCGAAGAACAATATTCCCAGCCACTTATTTCTCTTCTACTCGTTCGCGATACACCTCCCGCGAACGCGAAGCTCACTCCCACGACCCTACGCGAACTGGAACGCGAACGTGATGCACACGATCCCTGGCCTACGCGAACGCGGCTCCCCTTCTCGCGAACATGATGCACTGATTAGCTTGACCTTCGCGAACGCGGCCCTTGCCACGCGAACGCGAAGGCTTAAAGGCCTGGGCAGAACCTGCAATTTTTCTGCAGATTTTTGCCAAGTCCAAATGCCCGGTTGATGGTCCGAAATCATCCCGAGGCCCCCGGGACCCCAACGAAAACCACCAACGTACTCCAAAACATGATACGGACTTGTTCCAATCATAAAAACACCATACTAAACATCAAAATCACCATTTACTCACGAATTCAAGCCAAACCCCGATCAAACGATGACCGAATGACCTGAAAATTTGCAGACACATCCAAAATCACATAACGAAGCTACAGAAATTATCATAATTCCATTCCGACCCTCGGATCAAAATATCACCTACCATCCAGTTTTCGCCAAAAATCAACCTTCGCCAATTCAAGCCTAAAACTACACCGGACCTCCGAATTCAATTCCGATTGCTCTCCTAAGTCATAATTGATCCCCGGGAACTAGTCGAATCATCAGAATCCGGTTTCGAGCACTCTAGCTCAATAGTCAACTCTTGGTTGACTTCTCATATTCAAGCTTTCTTCAAACATGCTATTTGTTTCATTTTCAATCCAAATCACTCCTAACTCACCCGATATATTCTAATACTGATTTAAAAGCATAATATATGTAAATTCAAGGTAACGGGGTGGTAATTCCCATAACGACGGGCCGGGTCGTCACAATAAACCTGTGCAATTCAATATATATGTATACCACATAATAACAAGAAATAACCAAGTAATAACACAATAAGGAATATCTCAAAGAATTCAACAATTAACAATAGTTAATAAGTTCACAAGGAAAACAAAGTATAATGGAAACACATGCAATATCAACTCAAGGAATAGCAAACAGTTGCACGGCATCACCCTTCGTGCTTTTACTCTCATCCTCACCAAATAAGCAAATAAAGTATACGGCATCACCCTTCGTGCTTTTACTCTCATCCTCACATCCATAGTACGGCATGATCCTTCGTACATGGTTCAATAACAGGGCACGACATGATCCTTCGTGCATAATCAATAAAACATGGCACGGCATTAACCTTCGTGCATAAATAATAAATCAAGGCACGACATCACCCTTCGTGCATTATCACTCTTCCTCACCCAAATAACAATCACAGTTAAGGGCAAAGAAAGAAATAGTAATTCATAAACCGTCCCAACAAGGGCAATCAATAATTATCTTCACAACAAGTCCCGACAAGGGAGAACAATAACAATTCTACAACCTGGCAAAGGTTCAACAATTCATCTGCAAATATATCTCACAATAAGCATTATCAACGACTCACGGTCATACTAGACGCCAGTGTATGGATGCTCGTCACCACAGCCCATACACTGCACTCGATCACATAACACATAGCACATAATCCTATTCCCTCAAGCTAGGATAGAACAAACACTAACCTCGAATGTTTATGAACAATTCAATCCGTGGAAATGTCTTTTTCTTTCAAATTTAGCTCCAATCCAATCGTATCTATACACAATTGATTTAATATCATCAATACTACTCAACAAACTAATTCCTAAGACCAATTACAACTTTTACAACATTCTGCCCGGAATAGTGAATTTCGACCCCGGGCCCACATGGTCGGAACTCGGGGTTCGGACTAAAATCCGGTTACCCATCCCCCCACGAGTTCATGTATATGATTTGTTTCAAAATCGGACCTCAATTCGAGGTCCAATTTCCCAATTTATGAAAAACCCTATATTCTAACAAAAACAAGAAATTCTACCATGAAAACCTTTGATTTCTATTGAAAAACATGTTTAATGATGATAGGAATTGAAAGAATTAAGTAAAAAATGACTTACAATTGTTTTGAAGAAGAAGGAATCCGTGAAGAATCGCAAATGGGTGTTTTTGGTTTGTAAAAAGTGAAGAAATGAACTGAAAATCGTGTTTTACAGGTCTCTGTGTTCGCATTTGCGAACATGGGTTCGCAATTGCGAACCCCGACCAATTTCTGGAGTTTGAAAAATAAGCTAAGGCTGGGAAGTTCGCATTTGCGAACACTGGCAGAAAAAGGGAGTGTTCGCATTTGCGAACTGTTCGCATTTGCGAACATAGGCAGTATAGGGAATGTTCGCATTTGCGAACTATTGTTCGCATTTGCGAACAAGGCTGGATATGGGAATGTTCGCATTTGCGAACTATGGTTCACATTTGCGAACATAGGCATGCCCTGGGGATGTTCGCATTTGCGAACAATTGTTCGCATTTGCGAACAAGGCTGGGCATGAGGGGCTTCGCATTTGCGATCAGGGTTCGCATTTGCGAGCCCTGCCTTGATCTGCCCCCTTCGCAATTGCGAGAAAGTCTTCGCAAATGCGAAGCCAACAGCTGGGTGAAAAACCAGCAGTGCAAAAATTCGGAAATTGATCCAACGGCCTATTAAATCTTTACCCGAGCCCCCGGGCTCCAAACCAAACATGTACACAACATCAAAAATACATTATGAACTTGTTCGTGCGATCACATCGCCAATAACACATCATTTTCATCAAATCAAGCCTCAAGTTCATGATTTTCATACTTTTGGTTTTCAAAACCTTCAAACTTGGAACTCAAGGTCCAAAACATATCAAACGACATCCGAATGTCACCAAACTTTACGAAATCACATATATAATATTTAAGACTTGTACCGGGCGTCGGAACCAAAATACGAGCCCGATACCAAGGTTAATTAATTCATTTTCCTTTAACAATTGCATCAAAAACAATTTCATAGAAAAATTCATAACTTGGGCTCTAGGCCTCAGAATTTGACTCCGGACGCATGTCCAAGTCCCATATTTTCCTACGGACTTTTCGGGACCATACCAAAAATGTTGACCGAAGTCAACCATATCAATATTAATATCATTTTTATCCAAATTTCTCATAGAATTCATATTTTCTATCACAAAATCTTTCCGGCTACATGCTTGGATCGTGCACGTAAATCGAGGCAACATGGAATGAGGTTTTCAAGGCCTCAGAAGCTCGAAATGATTAATAAAATAAGTGATGACCCTTTGGGTCGTCACAGTTTAATTATTCCGCTGTAATTATATATTTTTAATTTAAAGTCTTAAGAGGAGTTTGGTAACTAATGAACAATGTAAGTAATAGTTGGCTTGCCTAGCTTCCACTAGTAGGCGCCATCATGACTCCCGATGGTGGAAAATCCGGGTCGTGACAATATATATATATATATATATATATATATATATATATATATATATATATATATATATATATATATATATATATATATATATATATTGGTTCAATGTTGGTAATATATTGTATTGATTATTGTTATTGGCCATAGCGCCGATGACATATCGGAATGGTCAGTGCACGCCGCACTACTAATAGGTATTGATTGTTGGCATTGGCCATAGTTGTTGGTAGCCTATTATGTATTGTTATTGGCCATAGATGTTGGTGACTTATCGGATGGGTCGGGGTGCACGCCATACTACTAACAGATAATGATTGTTGATATTGGGCATGATCGTTGGTAACACATTATGTATTATTTTGATAAATAAATGACAGATTGATAGTAAAATGGGAGCGAGTGGTGGTACTCCTGCAATTGGATGAGTAGAGTTTGAAAGTGAATTAAACACCTCTGTTTTTATTTCTATTAATATATATTGATGTTACTCCAGAGCATATTTTCTCTCCGTAAATATTATATGTTGTTCCTGCTATTTTGTTGTATATATATTTTCAACTGCACAGGTTTATGTGGGTGTCTGGTCCTAGCCTTGTCATTACTTCGCCGGGATAGGCCAGGCACTTACCAGCACATGAGGTCGGTTGTGTTGTTGCTACACTCTACGCTCTTTTTGCGCAGATACAGGTTTCGGACAGCCGCAACGACAGTAGTGTGATTGTTGATATTCCGATCACCGAGACTTTGAGGTATTCTTGCAAACGTCTGCATGACCCGTTGTCGCCTCTATCTTTATTTTTCAGTCTGTTATCTCATGTATTCGAGATAAACAGTTTATATTTCTTTCAGATGATTATGTGTATTATTCTTAGAAGTTCGTGAGAATTATGACATCCTTTCTTGGATAGTGTATCATGTTTTGGTTTTTATATCGTATCTTGTAAAATTTGTTAAGTTTTCTGCTAAAATTTATTTATTCTATTATATCCACAGAATTATAAATATTTTAAAAATGAGAGTTGTAATCAATGGAAAAGGAATCAAGAGTTAGCTTGCCTAGCTCCTATTAGTAGGCGCTATCACGACTCCTAATGGTGGGAAATCCGGGTCGTAACAAGTTGGTATTAGAGCTTTAGGTTGCACAGGTCTCACAACTCACGAACAACCTTAGTAAGGTCTGAGGGATCGGTATGGAGACGTTTGTATTTATCCCCCAGAGACTACAAAGTTAGGAAAATTTCACCTTTATTTTTTCCTGTCATGCGACTTTGATCCTTTAAATGCTAATTGAATTTCTACTCTGTTCTTCCAAAAATGGAAAGAACACGCGCTTCCTCATCTACTGACCAGCAGCCCGAGGCTCCAGCAGCAGCAGCTCCCACTAGGGGCAGAGGCCGAGGTCGAGGCCGTCCTAAAGGCCGAGGTCGAGGCCGTCCTAGAGGCCGAGGTAGGGGTAGTGCTCAGCCTCGAGCAGCAGCACCAGTGTCAGAACCTCAAGTTCATATCGAGGAGGAGGTACCAGCCCTAGCAGATCTAGTGGGCCTAGCTCAAGTCCCAGGAGGGGTGATTATGTTCACCCCGGATCTTCGGGATGCTTTAGTCCGTATAGCATGCTTTATGGACAGTATCGCTAGAGTAGGTTTACTGCCAGTGGCACCAGCCACTTCTTAGGTTGGAGGAGGTAATTAGACTCCCGCTACGCGCACTTCGAAGCTAGTAATTCCCCAAGCTTAGGTTCTTGTGATTCAGCCAGCTGAGGCAGTTCAGCCTAGCATAGTGACTCAAGCTAGTGATAGTGCAGCTATGTCTACTTTATGGAGATTGGACAGGTTTACCAAGCTATTCACTACCACATACAGTGGCACTCCTTCAGAGGATCCCAAGGACTTTCTATATAGTTGCCACGAGCTTCTCTGTACTATGGGTATTGTAGAGACTAATGGTGTTGATTTTATCACTTTTTGGTTATTTGGATCCGTCAAGACTTGGTGGAGGGATTGTTGCTTATCTAAACCAGTAGGGTCACCATCTCTGACTTGGGGCCAATTTGAAGAATTGTTTTTGGAAAAGTTCCTTCCACCAACTCAGAGGGAGGCTTTGCGCATGCAATTTGAGCATCTTCATCAGGGCTCTATGTCTGTCACACAGTACGAGACTAGGTTCATTGACCTAGCTCATCATGCCATTGTCATACTTCCCACAGATAGAGAAAGGGTGAGAAGATTTATTGATGGCTTGAGTCAACCAATTCGTCTGCAGATGGCTATGGGAGCAGGGACTGAAATCACTTTTTAGGAGGTGGCCAATGCAACCCGCCAAATCGTGATGTCTCTGTCTCAGGGAGCACTTCATGGGTCGGATAAGAGGCCCCGTAATACAGGCAGGTTCAGTGGTACCTCATCTGGAGGTAGATATTCGTATGGTAGAGGTCATCCTCCTAGGCCTTTTCAGTAAGCCATTCAGGCTTCTCACGACCCTTCAGGCAGTCTTGATTCTCAGCCTCATGACTCTGATCAGCAGTTGTATAGTGCATCATCAGCACATATTAGTGCACTGCCACTTCAGAGTTTTCGAGGTGATTATTCAGGTCGGCGAGGTCAGTCCCAATTTTCTCAGCTTCCGCGTTCAGACGAGTGATATGAGTGTGGAGATTTAGGTCACGTCAGGAGACATTGCCCAAGATTTAGAGGTGCTCAGTCGCAGCAGTAGGGTTCTCGTGCTATGGTTTAGGCCCCGGTTCCACCCACAGCCTACCCAGCTAGCTAGATGCGGGGTTAGAGGACATAGAGGTGGAGGCAGAGGTCATAGAGCTGGAGCTTAGACCGATAGAGGTAGAGACCAGCCAGTAGCTGATCGTCCTAGAGATACTGCTCAAGCTGATGGAGCCCAGCCCCGATGTTATGCACTTTCTGCTAGACCCGAGGCTGAGTCCTCAGATGCTGTTATTACAGGTATTATTTTGGTTTGTGGTAGAGAGGTATTAACATTATTTGACCCTGGGTCTACATATTAGTCTTCCTATTTTGCACTGTACTTGTTTTAGCCTAGTGATCCACTAGTGTTCCTGTTCATATGTCTACACCAGTAGGCAATTCTATTGTGGTTGATCGAGTTCATCGGTCATGTATTGTGGTGATTGAGGGTCTTGAGACCCATGCTGATTTATTTCTCTTAAATATGATGGACTTTGATATTATATTAGGTATGGACTGGTTATCTCCATATCATGTTGTCTTGAATTGCCATGCCAAGACTATGACCTTAGCTCTGCTGAATTTTCCTCGTATAGAGTGGAAAGGCATTTCTGGTCATACTAGCTGCAATATTATTTCTTATGGTTCGGCGTATGGTTGAAAAAGGGTGTTTGGCTTATTTAGCCTATGTCCGTGATTCCATTGTCGAGGTTCCTTCTATTGACTCTGTGCCCGTGGTCCGCAAATTTCCTGAAGTGTTTCCTTCAGATCTGTCGGGTATGCCAACTGACAAGGATATTGATTTTTTGCATTGACTTGGCTCCAGGCACTCAGCCCATTTCTATTCCCCCATATCGCATGGCTCCGCCAGAGTTAAAAGAATTGAAGGAACAGTTGTAGGATTTACTTGAAAAGGGTTTCATTAGACCAATGTTTTGCAGTGGGGTACACCGGTATTATTTGTAAAGAAGAAAGATCGTTCGATAAGAATGTGCATTGATTATCGACAGTTAAACAAGGTGACTATCAAAAATAAATATCCACTCCCGCGAATTGATGATTTATTTGATCAGCTTGAGGATGCCAAGCTTTTTTCAAAGATAGAATTGAGATCTGGCTATCATCGGCTGGAGATTAGGGCATCTAATGTCCCTAAGATAGCATTCCGCACTCGGCACGGACATTAAGAACTCCTGGTCTTGTCTTTTGTGTTGACAAATGCCCCAACAGCTTTAATCAAATTGATGAATCGAGTGTTCCGGCCTTATTTAGACTTGTTTGTGATAGTCTTCATTGATGACATACTAATATACTCCCACTGTTAGGAGGAGCTTGCGCAACATTTCAGAGTGGCTCTGCAGACTCTAAGAAATAGCCAACTATATGCAGAATTTTCAAAGTGTGAATTTTGGCTAAGTTCAGTTGCATTCCTGGGTCATATTATGACGGCAGCAGGTATTCAGGTTGATCCAAAGAAGATTGAGGCAGTTAGGAACTGGCCTAGACCGACATCAGCCACATAAATTCGGAGTATCTTGGGATTAGCAGGTTAGTATCGGCGATTCGTGAAGGGGTTTTCATCTATTGCAATATTATTGACCAGATTGACGCAGAAAGGTGTTTAGTTCGAATGGTTAGATGAATGTGAAGTGATTTTTCAGAAGCTCGAAACAGCCTTGACCACAGCACTGGTATTGGTTTTACCCACAGGTACGGGACCTTATACTATTTATTGTGATGCTTCCCATATTGGGCTTGGTGCAGTGTTGATATAGGATGGCAAGGTTATTGAATATGCTTCAAGGCAATTGGATATTCATGAAAAGAACTATCCAGTTCATGATCTGGAATTGGCGGTGATTGTTCACGCATTGAAGATCTGGAGACGTTATTTTTATGGAGTGTCATATGAAGTATACACCGATCATAAGAGTCTTCAATATCTGTTTAAACGGAAGGAGTTGAATTTGAGGTAGAGAAGGTGGCTAGAATTGCTGAAAGATTATGATGTCACAATTTTATATCATCCGGGAAAGGCAAACATGGTGGCCGACGCTTTGAGTAGGAAGTTAGCCAATATGGGCAGTCTTGCTTATATTCCAGCCAATCGATTTGTGAGGTTGGATATTTCTGACCCTAGTCGAGTGCTAGCTTTCACGGTCGCTCACTCTTCATTATTGGAGCATATCCGCGATCGGCAATTTGATGATCCTTATTTATGTGTCCTAAAAGACATGGTTCAGCGAGGAGGTGCCAAGAAGGTCACCTTAGATGCTGATGGAGTTTTGAGATCGCAAGGGCAAATTTGTGTGCTGAATGTTGATGGACTTCGAGAATTGATTCTAGAGGAAGCTCACAATTTGCGGTATTCTATTCATCCAGGTGCAGCAAAGATGTATTAGGATCTGCGGCAACATTATTGGTGGCGTAGAATGAAAAAGGTTATTGTGGCATATGTGTCACGGTGTTTGAACTGTCAACAGGTTAAATATGAGCATCAGAGACCTGGTGGTTTATTTCAGAGAATTGAGCTTCCTGAATGGAAGTGGGAGCGGATCACTATGGACTTCATTTCTGGTCATCCGATGACTTGGAAGAAGTTTGATGTTGTTTGGGTTATTGTTGATAGGCTGACCAAGTCAGCTCATTTTATTCCGGTTGCCACTACCTATTCGTCCGAGAGATTAGCTGGGATTTATATCAGGGAGATTGTTCGCCTTCATGGTATGCCTATCTCTATCATTTCAGATCGAGGTACGCAGTTTACCTCATATTTCTGGAAGGCGGTTCAACGAGAGTTGGGCACCCAAGTCCATCTTAGTACATCCTTACATCCCCAGACGGACAGTCAGTGCGAAAGGACTATACAGATATTAGATGATATGCTTCGAGCATTTGTTATTGATTCTGGAGGTTCGTGGGATCAATTCCTGCCTTTGGCAGAGTTTTCTTATAATAATAGCTATCAATCGAACATTCAGATGGCTCCTTATGAAGCCTTGTATTGTAGGCGGTGTCGTTCTCCTGTTGGATGGTTTGAACCCGGAGAAGCTCGGTTATTGGGTATGGATCTAGTTCAGGAGGCCTTAGATAAGGTCAAGATCATTCAAGATAGGCTTCGTACAGCTCAGTCTAGGCAAAAGAGCAGATCGCAAGGTTCGAGATATAGCATTCATAGTTGGGGAGCGAGTATTACTCCGAGTGTCGTCTATGAAAGGCGTAATAAGTTTTGGAAAGAAGGGAAAACTTAGCCCTATGTTTATTGGCCCATTCGAGATTCTTGATCGTATGGGAGATGTGACTTATAAGCTTGCCTTGCCACCTAGCTTGTCAGCTGTGCATCCAGTATTTCATGTATCCGTGCTCCGAAAATATCACGGCGATCCATCGTACGTGTTAGATTTCAGCATTGTCCAATTGGACAAGAATCTATTTTATGAGAAGGAGTCGATACCTATTCTAGACAGGCAGGTTCAACAGTTGAGGTCAAAGAGTTTTCCTTCTATGTGAGTTCAGTGGAGAGCTCAGCCTCCTGAGGCATTGACCTGGGAGTCCGAGTCTGACATGCAGAGCCATTATCCTCGTCTATTCCCTGACTCAGGTACTTCTTTCTTTTGTCTGTTCGAGGACAAACGGTTGTTTTAGAGGTAGAGAACGTGATGACCCAAAGGGGTCATCACTTGTGTTCTCACTTATTTCGAGTTTCTGAGGCCTTGAAAACCTCATTTATAGTTGCCTCGATTTTCGTGCGGAGTCCGGGCACGAAGTCAAAAAATTTTATGTTGAAATATATGAATTATGTGAAAAATTTGAAGAATTTTGATATTAATATTGATATGGTTGACTTTGGTCAACATTTTTTGTAAATGAACCTGAACCTGTGATTTGCCGGTCTTAGAAAATCCATAGAAAAATATGGAACTCGGGCGTATGCCCGGAATCGAAATCCGAGGTCTATAACCTCGATAAAAGAATTTTTTGTAAAATTATTTTTTGAAAATGTTTAAGGAAAATGAAACTAACATTTGATTAAAAAGTAATGGTATCGGGCTCGTATTTTGGTTTCGATGCCCGGTACAAGTCTTATATATTGGTTAAGCGCTTCCTGTAAAGTTTGGTTAAAAACGGACGTCGTTTGATATGTTTCGATCTTAAATTGGAAATTTGGAAGTTTATGAAAATCTGGAAAGATTCTTGAGTTTTAGGGCTCAATTCATTGATTTTGATGTTATTTTGGCGATTTGATCGTGCGTGCAAGTTTGTATGATATTTTTAAGTCAGTGTACACATTTGGTTTGGAGCCCCGAGGGCTCGGGTGACTTCTGGTTGGGTGACGATTGCATTTCTCATTTTGGAAGAAAATCTGGTATTTTTGCTTTTGTGATCTTCCCAAATGCGAGCCTTTCTTCGCAATTGTGAAGCTTGGGATTTTGGCCTAGGATTGCAAATGCGATCTTTCTCTTTGCAAATGCAAAATTCTGGAAAATCTATACTGGTTCGCAAATGCGATCATTTTGATCGCAAATGCGAAAGGCCCCCTGGGCAGCACACCTTCGCAAATGCAAAGTTTTGTTCGCAAATGGGAACTCCCCAGTCCTGGCCTGGCTTCGCAAATGTGAAGTTTGTTTGCAATTCCCACATTTGGTCGGGGTTCGCAGTTGCGAACACAGAGACCTGTAAATTTCAATTTCCAGCTTCATTCTTCACATTTTCACAACCAAACACATCCATCGGCGATTTTTCACGAACTCCCTTTTCTCCAAATCACTGGTAAGTCCACTTTTACTCAAGTTTTTCAGTCTTTAACATCATCTATCATGTTTTCATCATAAATTCAATGTTTTTCATGGGTAAAATGGGGGTTTTGGGAAGAACATATGTTTTTACAAAAAATAGGATTTTGACCTCAATTTGAGGTCCGAATTTAGAATAAATTATATATTTGAACTCATGGAAGGATGGGTGAATTTATTTTGGTTCGAACCTCGTGTTTTGACCACGTAGGCCCGGGGTCGATTGTCTCTATTCTGGGAAGAATGTTGTAAAAATTATATTTTGCCATTTGATTTAGTTTGTTAAGTAGTATTGATAATATTAAATTAATTGTGTATAGATACGATTGAATTGGTGCCGAATTCGAAAGGAAAAGGCATTGATAAGGATTGAATTGGCCATAGACTTTCGAGGTAAGTGTTTGATCTATCATAGCTTGAGGGAATATGAGTTGAGTTTATGTGCTAATTGTTATGTGTGAAGTTCGACGTATAGGCATGGTGACGAGTATCTATACGTTGGGGGTCAAGCATGACCGTGGGTCTTAAATGGATTAAATTCCTATTAATCTTATGTGATTATATGAAAGGAATTATTATTGGTTCGCACCGGTAATATATATAATTTTGACTCTAGGAGAAGATTCATCAGACTAGGTCTTTTGTTGTCTTGTGATCTTAGGAGAAAGTTTCATCAAACTAAGATTTTGATCCTAGGAGGCAGTTCCTCATACTAGGTCTTTTGTTTTCTTAGGAGAAGGATTCATCAGACTAAGATTATGATCCTAGGGGGCAGTTCCTCGGATTTGGTATTTTTCTATCTTAGGAGAAAGGTTCATCAGACTAAGATTTTGACTCTAGGAGAAGATTCATCAGACTATGTCTTTTCTTTTCTTGTGATCTTAGGAGAAAGTTTCATCAGACTAAGATTGTGTTCCTAGGAGGCAGTTCCTCAAACTAGGGTGTTTTGTTGTCAGACTAAGATTTAGACTCCAGGAGAAGATTCATCAGACTAGGTCCACTTTGTTTATCTTAGGAGAAAGATTCATTATACTAACATTTTGATCCTAGGAGGCAGTTCCTTAGACTATGTATTTTTCTATCTTAGGAGAAGATTCACCAGACTAAGATTTGGTCTTTAGGAGAAGGTTCATCAGACTTAGGAGAAAATATTGTGAAAAGTAATGGAAAAAGGTCAATGATTTGAAAAATTTCCCTGTTGTCGGTTCTCCCCTTGTTCTTTTCCTTTTCATTCGGTTATTGTTCCCCTACTATTGAACCAACTTTCTTGCACTGCTTTGTTCCTAATTCAAACAACGAAAACTTGTGAGTTTAAAATGTGGTGGTTGGTTTGTGGCCTTGAACTTTGAAGGTGGCCCATTATCCTCCATTTGTTGCATTGCATGAACGGTCATCTTCCCAATCCTCATGTCTCATATGAATCCTGCATCATGTCTGTTTTCCCTGCTTTGTGTATATGATGTTCTTTCTTGACCACTGGCTTTGGCCTTGAGTTTATTGTTCCTTCATTTGTCACGATAACTGATTCCCACTCATAGATCTTGCTTGTTTATTGACTAACCACTTTCTTTGCTACCCTTAACACGGAGAATACATCTGATCCGTTCACCAAAACATCCTCCATCTTCTACATTGTTCCCGAGTTGATATGTTCAAAACCCTTGTATTTTACACGAGTCTCAAAGTATGTTGATTGTGGCCAACTTATTGTGCCTACTATTTTCTCCTGACTTGATGCCTTGAAGTGCTCACTGAATCCTGTTTTGTTTAATTGGAAAGCTTGGTGGTAGATTTTGAAGACATTTCTCACTTGTTTTGAGCAACAGACCCAGGAAGAGGGAGTAAAACAAGGTGGGAGGAATAGAGTAAGGATAATGGAAAGAAACGATTCCTAACAAAAAACCTATAGAGTAACAACCCATCAGATGTGGATACCGACTCCAGCGACCTTGACATGCACCTGCAGCCTACTTTGTTTAGCAAATCTGATGTTCAACTCTTTTTGTACCTTTTTCCATGAAACTGGGCTTCAATGCTCCGCTTGCCCGATCTGATTCACAATCCTTATTCGAGTTGTAGTGCCCGAAGGGTTTTCACCATCAAGCCTCTCTCATTTTGATTTTTCCCTTAACTCACCGTCGCCTTATGGTGGCCATAAAGGTTTTTACCAATAAGACTCTCGTATTTTATTTCTCTCATCTTTTATCGCCTTGGTGGTACCCGTGGGGGTACTAATCAAAAAGACTTCCTCATTCTTCATTTCCTTTGTTTGGACTGGAGTGTTGCCCCTGATATGATTCACCTTTGCTCGCTTGTCTCGGTATTTATTAAAGACTTGAGTGTTTCCCCTGATATGATTCACCTCTGCTTGCTTGACTCGGCATTTCTTGTAGACTTATCAGAAGGTCTTTCTTTGGACCGTAATGCAGGATTTTGGATGGGGTTAGAAGGAAGGGTATCAAGGCTCAAAACAATTCACCACAGGTTCAAATATTACAACTTTTGGAATCATATTTCTCACAACAACTACAACTTCTGCCCCAGTTTCCTTCTTGGGGACTTTTGGGTTATTATTTTGGTATGACTGAACCTCAGAAAGAGGCTGCCTACGTACCCTTTCGGGATCAACTCAAATGTAGTTCAGCCGACTACATTTGTTGTTGCGATCTTTCTTCCACTTTTCTTTTTCTTTCTTTTCATTATTTTCTTTTCCTTCTTTTTCTTTTCTTTTCCCTTTTTTTTCTTTTTGGTTTTCTTTTCTTTTCCCTTCTTTTCTCTTTTTGCTTTTCTTTTCTTTTCTCTTCTTTTCTTTTCTTTCTTTTTCTTTTCTCTTCTTTTCTTTTCTTTTCTTTCTTTTTCTTTTCTCTTCTTTACTTTCACTATTTTATCTTGTTTCTCCACTTACTTCCCCATTCGAACTTGCGAGTCTTATTATTGATTCTGAAATAGGGGTATGCAAGAAAATAATCAAGGCTCCAAGGGGTAACAAAGGATAAAGTATTTGGGTAGTAGAATAAAATGCCTTCGTCATTCCAATCTTTAAAACATACCAAGTACATATTACGCAGTTAAACATACAGAACACCTTTTGATTGATTCTCATACTTTCCTTTTGTATTTTGTCAGTTACCCAACACCATTGGACAACAATCTTGGTACCATGAATGGTCCATGTGGACTTAGGGCACTCTTTCCTTGGCTTCAAACCGTTGCGGCATGATGCGTTTCACAGTATTTCTTTATGTTCTATTTTCTACCAATTTCACTTGATTCGAGCTTCAAAGTGTTCCAATATATTCTTATTTTCCTCAAGTACCCTTCCATATTCAACATTGTTTCATTATTTCATTACTAAACTGACTTTTAAAACAAGCTGAGAATTATGCATGCATGTCGTGTCACTAGAATCAGCATGAAATAATTTTAACATGAGAAGGGAACTAGAAATAACTAGAAATGGTAGGAAACAGAGAATTGCATTATACTAATAGTGATAGGGTTAAAACAACAACACAAGCAAACAAAACTAGTTACATCCCTTGAACAAATATAGACGGCACTAAACAAGCTATTATGACTAAACAAAGTAAAAAATGAAATGATAGAAGGGTTTGAATCACAAGACAATGTCCGGATTACAACCCTGAGACAACCCGGACAACGAAAATGACATCAAAATAAACCACCAAAATTCCAAGAGATGGAGCGTCTTTCCAACCACAAAACTTGACACCTTAGCCACTGGTTTGCACATCAAAATTATTGGGACCTTCATTCAACAAGTTTCTGAGAGGATTCTCATACTCCCCATCGCCATGGATCTTCCCCACAAAATGTGCACCGTCATGTGCAACTAAAGGATTATCTGCAATGTTTTGGGTGTCAGTGTCCTTGACCGCAATTATTCCTTCCTGAATCATTCTTTCTATCTCTCTTTTCAAATCCCGGCAACTTTCGACATTGTGCCCCTAGGCATCGGAATGGTATTCACACCTTTTATAAGGGTCAAAGATTCTTTCACACTTGTCCACCATATTCGGAGGAATTGGTGCAATCAAGTTATAATGCTTTAGTTTCTGAAACAATTCTGCATATGACTCTCCAATGGGGGTTAAAGTTTCGTGCTTATGTGCCCTCTCTTACTTGAAATTCTGGTTGGTTTGCAAACCTACTCCAGAGGGATTCCTGTAAGCCTTTAGAGGTAGGTAGGTATTTTGAGTTGGGTAAGAACTTTGTGGAGTGGGTGCACGCCGTGGCGCGTGAGTAGGACGTTGGGGGTATGTGTGGGAATTATGGACAGAGAAGTAGGGACCACGAGGTGGGTAATAGTGTTATGGATTGTGGGAGTAGATTTGGGACGGGGTCGAGATTGAGGGTAATAGGGTGATGGGCCCTTGGACCAAGTTCTCGAGTCAATTACCACCACATCTTCTTTCTTTTTATTTCCCAGTAACCTTCCGCTCTGGATAGCTTGGGTAGTTTCCTTGATTGCCGAATAGCTCATGATTTTGTCGGATTTGAGCCCCTCCCTAATCATACTTCCCATTTTCACTACCTTATTAAATATTTGCCCACTGCTGACACCTGGTGACCATAGTAGGTAGGCTCTAAAGCCTGCAAAAATAATCGACCATTTCACCTTCCTTTATTGGAGGATCGACCCTTGTCGCCTATTCCCTCCACCAAAATCTATACTCTCTGAAGCTCTTCCCTGGCTTCTTCAATTTTGGTCACTGAGAGACGATCTGGAACAATTTTGAGGTTATATTGAAAATGACCTAGAAATGCTTGGGCCAAATCATCCCAGGTGTACCATCGCGCATGATTTTTCCGCGTGTATCATTCCAAAGAAGCATTGAGACTTTGACTAAAGTAACCATTAACAACTCATCCCGTCTTCTAGCTCCTCTCATATTACTGCAAAATCCCCTCAGGTGGGCCACCAGGACACCATGCCCGTCATACAAATCAAATTTTAGCAGTTTGAACTTTACTGATAACTGCACATCTGAGAATATACACAAATCTTTATAGGCCACACTGGCTTGGCCACCCAACCTTTTCATGTTCCTAAAAGATTTCTCTAGGATTTTTACTTTTTGAATTATCTCTTTCTGCTTTGGGTTGTTAAGCGGCTTTTTGGTTTCCACCGAGAGCTCGGGGTGAGAAGTGTAGGGATATCTCTTAGGAGCTTTAAAGGTAGGCTCAGGAAGATAGTACTGACTGTCATGAGCTTGAAACAGGGGCTCACTGGAAGATCTTTGCAGTGTGGCAGGTGGTGGCGCCACAAAGACTGGGGTGATTGGGGGGAGAGGGTTTTGTTTGGGTTGTGGAGCTTGTAGAGGATAGGAGGTGGTGCTATAACTCTGTTGGTGGAAAGGAAAATGTGAAGATGCATTCGCAGGAGGAAGCTCTTAAAACTGAGCCAGAGGTGGGATACATGCTGGATTGGCAGGATAAACTGGCGCCGGCTGACCCTTAGCCCAGGCCTGATGCATCTCAGCCATCTGTTATTTCAACTTATAAATCTCTTCTTTCATTGCTCTAACATCTACCTTTTTTGACGGCTCCACGATACTGGTATCTGATTCTTGGCCTGTCGTGTTCATTTTGGTTTTTTCCCGGGTGTTGTAAGAATGACGACTGCCTTTTGTCTTTGTGTTGCAACAAGGAAATACCGCTTTAAAACCACAAACCAACTACCTTTCTGGAATGACAAAATGAAGCCACCATGTTAGCGTTACGGCATTTAGCATATTTATTTTCTTTTTTTTTCGCTACTTTCTTTTCTTTTTTCCATTTTGTTGTTTTTCCTCTTTTTCTTTTTTTTCCGTTTGGTTATGGTCGAATCATATATGGATTTCCTACGTATCATGATCCCGTATGAATCAAACCGAGCGTAGTTCTTGCAAATTAGCTCAAAAATAAAGAGATAATTTTTGGGATTTTAAAATTTGTTTTTCTTGAAGGGAAACTACAGAAGAAAACTACAAACCTGATGATTAAAACTAGATCAAGAGTACATCAAAGCTTCACATCCTGGGGCCTGTGGGGCATCACTCGGCATCGCCACAGGCCTCCACAAGACTAAGAAGGTTTCAATGTCAACTGCGACTATGTTTAAAAACAACTGGCCATGTAATGGCTTATTTTGACAAAGTAGCTATTTTTGCAAAATTTTGTTTAAGACACTACAAACTTGATGATTAAAAAAAGATCAAAAGTACATCAAAGCTTCACATCCTGGGACCCGTGGGGCATGACTCGGCATCGCCACAAGCCTCCGCAAGACTGAGAAGGTTTCAATGTCAACTGCGACTATTTTAAAAATAGCCATGTAATGGCTTATTTTGACAAAGTGGTTTTTTTTTTTTTTGCAAAATTTTAGTTGAGAAGACAAAACACAATTTTACGGATACGGCCTTTTAACACTTCCGAGAGGGAGACTTTAAGACTGTACCCACAAACCGTTAAAAATGACTCTGGTAGCTATTCTTGTCACACCTCCATTTTTACTACCCCCCGACATTTTTAAAGAAAGTAGCGTATACCTCAATGTTCAAATACCTGAGAATGATATAACAAAGAGGAAGGAGTTTTTCTAAATAAAGGACAATCGGTCCGAAATTTTATTTAATTTTCAGAGTCGCCACTTGGGAAGATAATGGTGTCCCAAGTCACCGGTTAATCCCGAATCCGAGGAAGTTGACTCTGTATTACTCTCTGCGAAACTAGAAACCTGGATAAGGAATTCTGTTAACCCGGGAGAAGGAGTTAGGCACTCCCGGATTACGTGATTTTAGCACGGTCGCTCGAATTGTCGTTCTCGATTTCATATGACTTATTATATGCCTTTTAACAATATGTACATGTTTCCAACTTTAATATTTTTACAAATTGCGATGTCGCGAATACGTATTTCGAGTCACACCACAACCAGTATGCCTATGACTTTTAATACATTTCGGCTTCGCCGGGATTTATGATTTGAGTCGCACCAAGTGCACACTCGTATTAAGGAAGGTATATTTATTAAATCGTGCCAAATAAGCGTCTAACGGATTTAAATCTTTGGGAAAGGTTGTGAAATTTGCTATCAACCTTCCCGAGTCTATTATATACTTCATCAATTGTTTATAGGGGTCCCCACTATTTTCGTTACTATTTGAGGCTCATCCCTTGCATTTTTTAAAGTCCATATTTAATGTATAACTATATTTTCTATCACTGTTTTCCCTTAATCAATTTAATTACTTTGCATTTTCAGAAATGAGTCCAGGCCTTATTATATTTACACAGGCCCGGAACTGGGCTTGATTTCAGCAGATCGCTAGGGGTATCTGGGTCTCAATAACCTAGATTATGTTAAGGCGCTCATTCAGAAGCCCAACTGAAGTTCGAATACGATCCAGGCCTGCGTTACATTTTAGGCCTGGACCAAAACGAAACAGAGGTAATGAAAACAGAAAACGAAAACTTATAATATGAACAGGCGTTTGAAATCAAAAGGAACGAATTCAAATTAAACTTTATTCATTAAGAGGAAATTGCTATACAAAACTACAGTATCAACTTTGAATCATACTAGTCCAATATGCATAAAACTTAATTAACAAACTATTTTCACTTTTATTTTCCAATAACTAATTCATACTGTGATCTAATTGTTTATCAGCTAAGTGACAGGAGATTATCTAACTACACAAAAGCAGGATCAAACTAAATAGTTCATTTACTTAAACTAAAACATCTTATTTGCATATGCTGATTATATTTATCACTAAGTTACTATAAGTCTAGTTTACTTGATATTATAAAATCAGTCTTAATTAAACTATTACTTCGTTTTACTGTTGCTGTTTTAAAACTTATTTTAATCCAACTATCAAGAATTAAATTAAACTATCTACATAAGTTAATTGAAATCGTTACTTACGAGTTTAGTGATATAGGGCTTACGTCGGGATTAATTGGTATGGTTTTACGGTCTTATCATATTTTAACTAAGTGATTTAGCTACTATAGCTACATTACCTCTACTTACTACTTATTACACTATCTCGTTTGAGCTTCTACATATACACACGATATCCTAATGGATTTCAAATTCAATCTACTTAAAACAGCTACAAAAATAAAAATGTAAATAACAAAGGCTTTAAACTTGCAACTTCATTTCATCATCATATCTTCAGATTACATAGCTTGAACAAGGAAGTGTACCTCATTCAGCAGAGAAATTCAATGAGTTCTAAGGGATGAAATAGGTACAGCAATCAGAATCAGCACAGGCAATACAACAGTGGCTAGAATGAATCCTCAACGAGCAAATGAATCTTAACACAACAGCAAGCAATAGAGACCACAATGAAGAGCATAAATCTAAACAGCATTCAATATGAACTCCAAACAGAAAAACTCAGGCAGCTATCTACGATTTAGTGTATAAGTTTTTTTCTAAAAATTTTGATTTCCAAAATCCAGCACCTAAACAGGCTCTAAATGGGGGTATTTATAGGTGGGAGATGGTGAAAATATTTTTTTTGGGGGGGGGGGAAGATAGAAAGTAATCTAGTTCCCTTCCCTCCTTTTTTACCAAAACTCACACTTTAGTCCCATTTTTTGTTATGAGATACCTTCCAGCATGTGCTGGAAGGTTCTATTTGAATTCTTTTTGGGATTTTTACTAGTGTGCCCCTACTTATTAGTGTTATTTACTAAGTTACCTTTTTTTAGGACCAATGTGAACTTAATTTTGTGCAAAATTGCAAAAATCGGGAGCTTAAATGTCTTTAGTATCCCTATAGGCTTTATTAAATCCACAACTTTGCCATTTTCTATTCCCTATATGCCCTTAAGGGCATTCACTAATTATCCGACCTATCCAGGTCAGTTTTTTCCTATGTTCAGCTCTTATTTAACTACTGGCCAGCATTTATACCAATATTTAAGACCTGACCAGATTAAAACTTCAATTCATTTCAAATTAGCCACTTTTTGTTTCATTTTTTGTGACTACAGCTAATTTGCAGGACTAGCCTGCTTAATTATTCAGAATTAACCTATTTAAGACTTAGCCAGTCCAAAGTTTGGACTTAGCCTTGGAATTGGGCCCATTAATGAACACAGGCTGGCTAAGACTTTGCAAGTCTAGCCAACTAGTGAACATGGGTCAATTTGGGCCTTGCAAACCTAACCTATTAAACTTTAGCCAATTTTATTACACACTTGGCCTATTTAACACTTAGCCAGTGTGTCAAGATTATTAGAGATTTGTTACGGTCATGAAGCAAGTATAGTCAGAACTCTCTTATGCTTAGAAGACTACTAAAAACCCTAGTCATGTTTAACATGTTCTTGACCAAGCATAGATGGGTGAAACTCATAAAAGAAGCTTCGAAAGGAAAGCATGGCTTAAACAGAATAACAGAAATTTCCTAGAAGATAAGGACTAATCTAAAACATGCAGAAAATCTAAGTAAAAGACATGACAATAGACATGAAGAAGGACTAATCAAAGAAAGACAAATCTTAAGCAGAGAAACAGAACAAACAGAGATTTCTCAAAGATGGAGACCCTAGTCTATCATTCAGTTGTTTAAACAGCTAATATACTAGAAACATACTGAAAATAAAAGAAACAAGCAAACACAAACAAAATAACAGAAAAATTAAACAAACAAGGGGAAGAGGAAGACTTAGCTCGCAGGATTTGACTCCTGAGCTTCCTTATTTCTTTTTCTTTCCTTCTTTTTTATTTTTCCAGTTTTTCTTTTCTTTTTTCTTATTTTCTTTTTCTGGTTTTCTTCTTTCAGACTCAAGACTTCAGCTTTGAAGTCTTTTGGTTAGGGGATGAGAATTAGAGGTAAAAAAGGTGGGTTTTTTGGTAGTGGTTTGTTTGAGTCGGCGGAGTTAGGGTTCCAGCGACTTTCTTTCGAATATTCGAGAAGCTGGGTAACATTCGAGGGAGGTGGTTTAGATAGGGTGATAGATCAAGGCACGGTGGTTCTCTGGTGTTTTTTTGGAGGCTATTCTCATAGGTTTGGACACCGGAGATGAACTCTGGTGACCGGAGTTTCAAGAAACTGGGGATTTCTATGGTTTCTTGGAGTTTTCATGGCGATTTGGGGTGAAGACGAAGAAAAGAGAAGAGAGGGAGATAGGAAGTGGCCGGAGACTGTCGTGGAGGGTGGATAGTCTCCATAGCCGGTGAGGCTTCGAGAAGAAGATGAAGAGAGGAGAAGAAGGGACAGGGGCGGCTAGGGTTAGGGTTATACGAGAATGGTCGATCTCTAAAGAGACCGGACCCTTTTATACTTGTAATGAATGATCAGTTCCTAGCCGTTAGATCATTGACGATCAATAGCCAGGATTAAATGCTCCAAAACAACAGCGTTTGATTTAAAACAAAGGTAAGCCCTCATCCGTCAGATATTACTAAACGAACGGCTCAGATTTGATCATGAAACCTTATTGAATTAATTAACTCTGGATAAAACCTCAACCGTTGGATTTTGGGAGATGAACGACTGAGATCACTTTGATTTAAAATCATTTGGACCGGATCTCTTTGGGCTATTGTGTGTTTGGGCCAACATTTCAAATTCTTAGCCCAATTTTATTGAATTTCTGTATTTTCCTTGTATTTAATTATTTTTTATGGTATTTTCTTTGTATTTCATTTTTTTTCTTTTTGTATTATTTAAATTATTCAATTTCCTATTTCCACTAATTTTCTAATATTTTTTGACAATTTTCTACTATTTTTCCTTAATTTCCACTATTAATGCTCTTTTTTGTGAATATTCTTTTTAACTAGTTAATTCAAAAAATGCATGTATTTAACATTCTTCTTTTTTTAATTTTCTAGTTTTAATCTCTAATTATTCAATCACACACATACATCTAATTTCAATCAAGACATGTAATTGCACCCAAAAAATATTATTTATTTTAATTTTGGAATTTATTGCTTAGGGCAAAAATCATGTGCTCACAGCTGCCCCTCTTTGCTCGGGAACACGAAGAGTTTCAGTGTAAAGACAAGTGAGCAGTAATGAGAGATTTTTGCCCACTGGCATATTCTGTGAGAAGCATTTTTGAAAACTTTTTTGACCGCACCCTACCTCAGAGGTTGCCTACATATCATGCGCTAAACAGGAATCAGGTCAGTGTAGTTCGGGAAGGTCTGGCAGTTAAAAAAAACTACCAGACTTACTGTTGCATTGACACTGTTATGACTTACTGACCTACTCCTCATTTCACCAGGGGGTAAAATGTAAAATGAAGAAGCTATTCTAAGCTATAATTCTACGAGTTACAATTGTTCCTATCTAACTTCTTGTCTCTTTATTCTTCTTTGTCTCTTTTTCCTTGATTTTCTGTGCGGCTGTCTTTTTTTGTTGATTTTCTTTTCTTTGCTTCCCTTTTTTTGTGATTTTCGATGCTACTTCTCGCCTTCAAACTGATACCTGCTCAAAGAAAACAAAAACAACAAACTTTTTCTTCTGTCCAGTGTGGGCTTTTCATGTTACGGTGTTACTCATGTTAGCTAACACAAACCAAAATTGGGAAATTAAAATTGCAGAAATGTATTCCCTTGTTATACAGGTGGGCGCCTGAACTGAAATTAAAAAATCGTAGAAATATATTCCCTTGTTGTACAGGTGGGCGCCTGAACAGAAATTAAAATCGCAGAAAAGTATTCCCTTGTTATACGGGTGGCGCCTAAACAGAAATTAAAATTGCAGAAATGTATTCCCTTGTTATACAAGTGGGCGCCTGAACAGTCATTAAAAATTGCAGAAATGTATTCCCTTATTGTACAGGTGGGAGAAATGTATTCCCTTATTATACAGGTGGGCGCCTGAACAGAAATTGAAAATTGCAGAAATTTATTCCCTTGTTATACAGGTGGGCGCCTTTACAGAAATTAAAATTGCAGAAATGTATTCCCTTGTTATCCAGGTGGGCGCCTGATGCATGAAATGCGAATGCAAAAAACCCTTGTTATCCAGGTGGGCGCCCGATGCATGAAATGCGAATGCAGAAAAGTATTCCCTTGTTATCCAGGTGGGTGCCTGATGCATGAAATGCGAATGCAGAAAAGTATTCCCTTGTTATCCAGGTGGGCGCCTGATGCATGAAATACGAATGCAAAAAAGCATTCCCTTGTTATCCAGGTGGGCGCTTGATGCATGAAATGCAAATGTAGAAAAGTATTCCCTTGTTATCCAGGTGGGCGCCCGATGCATGAAATGCGAATGCGGAAAAGTATTCCCTTAGTTTGATAATCCAGGTGGGCGCCTGATACATGAAATGTAATGCATAAAAAAAAATATTCCCTCGTTTGATAACTGGGGTGTGAATTTAAAAGGTGATACCTTCCTGCTGTTTTTGGTATTTTCTTGATTGAGTGATTCCTCCATCCATGGATTCCTCCATTTATTGCTGAACTTTCCTTTTTATATTTTTTTTTCACATTGGTCACATTCACTTTAAAGTGATTAGTGACGATTTGTTCCTGTCTAAGTCACAAAACATATCTTTATTAGTTATGAGCTGCTGGCAACAGGCATCTGTTGCTCCTGCCTTTTATTGCCTTCCGTTTTTTTTCTTTTGTTGTGCAGTCCTTCAGTTGACTATCCTTTGTAAACTCTTTTTATATGTTTTTGTTTTTCACTTTTTTGTTTTCTTTTCTTTTGGCTCTGATTGCCTACCTTATTTATTTCTTTATTTTCTGATCCAGTGTTATTTCAGCTCTTATCATGAGGAGCTGATAGTTAGCTTTCAAAGGACAAACAATGAAATGCAAAAACAAATGAATTTCAAAAGGGTAAGGGTGTTTTGGAGAAGTGATAGAACTTATCTGGGTATGTTGGCTGATTCCGTTGACCATGCCATATATTTAAACTCCGACCCAGTTAGTCCAATCCATTATTCCAACTCCATCTTTTTTGTAACCCAAACCGATCCTATTTTTGTTGATTTTCTCTTTTTCCAAAATAATCCTCGCAATCGCCTTATGGTGCCGTGAAAGGTTTTCACCAATAAAACTCTCTCATTTATTTCTCTCAACCTCACAATTGCCTTACAGTGCCGGTAAAGGTTTTCATTGACAAGACTCTCTCATTTTTATTTCTCTCAACCTCACGGTCGCCTTACGGTGCCGATTAAGGTTTTCACCGATGAGACTCTCTCATTTTTTTCATTTTTTCATTTTTCTTTTTTTTTTTTTGTCTTTTGGTTTTTCCTGAATCGCTGGTGTTGTCCAATGTCCCGTTCTTCCTTTATTCTCATTGTATTTGTTATTTTATTGAAATTGATTAGAAGGTCTTTCTTTGGACCGTAACGTGGCTTTTGGATGGGTTAAGAAAGAAGGATATAAAGGCTCAAAAATTTACGATGGTTTAAAAATATTTACAACTCTCAAAATTATAAAACATAACTTCTACCCCAGTTTCAATATGTGGGGGATTTTTGGCCTTTTTCTTTTATTGTGACTGAACTTCAGTGAGGTTGCCTACGTACACTTTCGGGATCAAGTCAAAATGTAGTTCGAACTACGCCGATAATTCGTGGTTTTCTTTTGACTTTTTCCCGATCTTCCTTTGTCTTTTTGTTTTGTTTGCATTCTTTTCCTTTTCTTTTTTTTCTACTTTTCCTTTGTATCATAAATGATTCCGAGAGAGGGGTATGAAAGAATAAATTCAACACGGCTCAAAGGGGATGTCAATAGATAAAATGTTTGGATAGAGAATAAAATGCCTTCATCATTTCAATTCCAAAATCACAACAAAATACAATCATACAATTGAAAAAGGAATCATACATAGTATCTTTTGACCGCATCTGAATTGATAGTAGTCTCTACGCATTTCCCTTCAATGTCTGTCAGATATAATGCCCCATTGGACAACACACGTGATACCATGAATGGTCCTTGCCAGTTTGGCGTGAATTTGCCTTTTGCTTCAGCCCAATGCGGTAAGATAAGCCTCAATACCAGTTGTCCAACTTCAAACTTCTGAGGACGCACCTTTTTATTGTATGCTCTAGCCATACTTTGTTGATATAATTGCCCATGGCAAACCGCTGCTAACCTCTTCTCATCGATAAGATTTAATTGTTCCAATCAGGCTTTTACCCATTCATCATCATCAATCTCAGCTTCAGCTATGATTTGAAGTGACGGTATCTCGATTTTCGCGGGTATAACAGCCTCTGTCCCATACACCAATGAATAGGGTATGGCGCCAATAGAAGTACGCACTGTTGTGCGATAACCCATAAGAGCGAAAGGCATCTTCTCATGCCATTGTCTATACTTTTCCACCATTTTCCTAAGGATCTTCTTTATATTCTTATTTGCAGCTTCTACTGCTCCATTTGCCTTCGGCCTGTAAGGTGTAGAGTTACGATGCAGAATCTTAAACCTCTGACATGCTTCGACCATGAGGTGACTGTTTAGATTTGCCCCGTTATCTGTGATAATTACTTTGGGAATTCCAAATCGGCATATGATATTTTTATGCACGAAATCCACCACGGCTTTCTTCGTCACCGCCTTGAATGCCTTTGCCTCCACCCACTTAGTAAAGTAGTAAATCACAACCAAAATGAATCTGTCCATTAGAAGCTGCAGGCTCTATTGGTCCGATAACATCCATGCCCCAGGCGACAAATGGCCAAGGTGCAGACATCGTATGCAATTCATAAGGTGGGGAGTGAATTAAGTCTCCATGTACTTGGCATTGGTGGCATTTCTTCACGTACCTGATACAGTCTCGCTCCATGGTGAGCCAATAATATCCCGCTCTCAAAATCTTCTTTGCGAAGATATACCCGTTCATATAAGGTCCGCAAGCTCCAGCGTGCACCTCAGTCATAATCATATCATCTTGTTGCGCATCCACACATCTCAGCAAGCCCAAGTCTGGTGTTTTTTTATATATAATTCCTCCATTGAGGAAAAAGCCATTCGATAAGCGTCTTACAGCTCCCTTCTAATCTCCGGTGGCTTGCTTTGGGTATTTTCCTATCTTCAAGTATTCCTTGATATCGTGATACCACGGTTCCCTATCTAATTCTCCTTCCACAACAAAACAGTAAGCATTCTGATCATTCACCTGTATCTGAAGTGGATCTATATAGGCTTTATCCGGATGATGTAACATAGAGGATAGTGTGGCCAGAGCATCTGCTACTTCATTGTGCATTCTTGGGATGTGATTGAACTCTATGGATTGGAATCTTTGGGATAATTCATGTAGACAATGCCGATAAGGTATCAATTTCAAATCTCTTTTCTCCTATTCTCCCTAAATTTGATGTATCAAAAGATCCGAGTCACCCATGACCAAAATCTCTTGAACACCCATATCTATTGCCATCCTTAATCCCAATATACACGCCTCATATTCGGCCATATTGTTGGTGCAGAAAAATCGAAGCTGAGCGGTAACGGGATATAGTTGACCCGTTTCTAAAATAAGCACTGCTTCAATCCCAACTCATTTTTTGTTGACGGCTCCGTCGAAGTACATCTTCCATCCTGGCTTATCACTTCGTTCCATTTCTTCGACATTCATTGCCTCCTCATTTGGAAAGTATGTCTTTAGTGGCTCATATTTATTATCTACTAGATTTTCTGCCAAGTGATCTGCAACTCCTTGCGCCTCCATTGCCATACATGTTACATAAATAATGTCAAATTCTATGAGCAAAATCTGCCATTTAGCAAGTCTCCCCGTAGGCATGGGCTTCTAGAATATATACTTTAGAGGATCTAACCGTGATATCAGATATGTAGTGTGTGCTGACAGATAATGCTTTAATTTCTGAGCCACCCAGGTCAATGCACAACATGTTCTCTCTAACTGAGTATATTTTACCTGGTAAGATGTGAATTTCTTACTAAGGTAATATATAGCTTGCTCTTTCTTGCCAGTCTCATCGTGTTGTCCCGGTACACAGCCAAAAGAATTATCAAGCACTGTCCGATATAAGATCAAAGGTCTTCCCGGCTCCGGAGGAACTAACACTAGAGGATTTGCCAAATATTCCTTGATTTTATCGAAGGCTTCCTGACATTCATCGGTCCATTTCACTGCTGCATCCTTCTTTAACAACTTGAAGATAGGCTCACATGTTGATGTCAACTGAGCGATGAACCGGCTAATATAATTCAGCCTGCCTAGTAAGCTCATTACTTCCTTCTTATTCTTCGGTGGAGGCAAACTCTGGATGGCTTTTATCTTCGACGGATCTAGTTCAATACCTCGCCGACTTACTATAAATCCTAATAGCTTCCCTGAAGGTACTCCAAAAGTGCATTTCGCAGGATTGAGCTTAAGATTATACCTTCGGAGTATTTGGAAAAACTTCCTCAAGTCCTTAACATGATCATGTTGCTTCTTGGACTTTATGATGACATCATCTACATATACTTCAATTTATCGATGCATCATATCATGAAACATTGTGGTCATTGCCCTCATATAAGTAGCTACGGCATTCTTTAACCCAAACGGCATCACTCTATAGCAGTATGTTCCCCAAGGCGTGATAAAAGCTATTTTCTCCGCATCTTCTTCGTCCATTAGGATATGGTGATAACCCGCATAGCAATCTACAAAAGAGCTAATTTCATGCTTGGCGCAATTGTCGATTAGTATGTGGATATTCGGCAATGGGAACTCATCCTTTGGACTGGCCTTGTTGAGGTCTTTGTAATCAACACACACCCTGGTTTTTCCGTCTTTCTTTGGAACTGGCACAACATTTGCTAACCAGGTGGGGTACTTGGTAACTCGTATGACCTTTGCCTCAAACTGCTTATTCACCTCTTCTTTTATCTTCACGCTGATGTCCGTTTTGAACTTTCTCAACTTTTGTTTTACCGGCCGGTATTCGGGATAAATAGGAAACTTCTGTACCATCAAATCAGTGCTAAGTCCGGGCATGTCATCATAGGACCAGGCAAAGATGTCATTGTATTCGTGCAGCAGCTTTATTAGCTCTTCTCTGCGGGAAGCTTCTAGGTGTACACTGATTTTTGTCTCTCGGACATTATCCTCATTCCCCAAATTAATAGATTCTGCCTCACTTAAGTTCGGTTTGGGTTTTTCCTCATATTGATTCAAGTCTTTACTTATTTCCTCCAGTATTTCCTCATCTTCGTATTCTATTTCACTCTCATTTTCAATTTCTTGTATAATAATTCAATTGACAAAAGTGGGCCGGGAATCCTTCATGCATGACATATCATCAGAATCAGCGCATATTGAACTGTACAAAAGGAAGAAAGAAAAAAAATAAAAACAAGGCAAAAAATGAAGAAAGAAGAAGAAAATGCATTTCATTGATATTTTTCAAAAAGATGACAGAGGTTGGATACATTTGATTTTAGTGGGGTGTGGGGATTACAAAAATAAAATTGCTTTTGGGAAAGGATGATACATTTTGAAAGCTAACTACCAAGACTCCCTCCTGATTGGAAAAGGAGTGGCTTCCCAATTATTGAGTGCAACACTGGGCCCCACGAACTGGATATCCATCTTACTGGCCCCCTCGCCCATCTCCACCATGTTCACATCCCCAAATAACATTTCTAAACTCGTGAGGAGTTCCGCATCTGGCCTTATCTCAGCATATCTTGACTCAGCAGCCCTCAAATGTTTTTGTGTACCAGGCTTAGGAAAGGTGTTGTATAATTTGGGGACTGGTTTTGGGAGGGTCCAACTTTTCTTTTTAGTTCTTTTAGCTTTCTAGATGTCGGTGTAGGTAGGTTTAAAGCCCAAGCCAAAGGTGTCATTGTTTCCCGGTAGATGGACAGGCTGTGTTATTCCCTGTAAGGCTATTCCCAAAACTTTTTCCGGTATGAACCCATTTCTGATCATCTCTTTGGCTACCATTACTGCGGTAGATGCCACTGTAGGGATTGGCAAGCTCTCTCCTTCAGCTATCTTGTTAACTATCACAGTGTCTGTCACTTGATACACCCATGGGCCCTTGTCCCCGTCAGCTTCCTCGAAAGGCATTATGGTATTACAAGCGTCTTCCTCTCCATGCACTGTAATTTCTTGTTGTTCCCATTCAAACTTTACCATTTAGTGCAATGAAGATCTTGGACGCATGGATCCATGGCCGTCCCAGCAAAAGATTATAGGACACAGTGACGTCCAACACCTGAAATGCCATGGTAAAGTCTACCGGCCCAATGGTGACCTCCAGCACAATATCTCCCAAGGTATTTTTGCTTCCTCCGTCAAACCCTCGAACACTCACACTATTCCGCCGGATTCTATCAGGATTAATCTTCAATTTTCCGAGAGTCGAGAGTGGACAAATGTTTGCACTCGACCCATTGTCTATTAAAACCTGAGTAACCACTGATTCTTCACTTTTGACGATGAGATAGAGTGTCTTGTTGTGTTCAGTCCCTTCGACAGGCAATTCATTTTCCGAGAATGTTATCTTGTTCGACTCAAAAATTTTGTTGGTGATCTTTTCAAGATGGCAGACTGAGATTTTTTCGGGGACATGTGCTTCATTCAGTATTTTGAATAACGCCTTCCTATGCTCCTCTGAGTGAATTAGCAACAAAATCAATGAGATTTGTGCAGGCGTCTTTCTCAACTGTTCTACTATCTAGTAGTCTTAAGCTTTTATCTTCTTCAAAAACTCTTCTGCTTATTCTTCAAAGACCGTCTTCTTCACATGACTCTCCTTTACCACCTTCATTCTTCTTAACTCTTCCGGGGCAAAGCATCATTCGGAACGAGTGAGGCCGTGTGTTTCATTGACCTCCCCTGTAACTTCTTTTCCCTTGTATGTTACTGTGACCTTGTTGTGTTCCAAGGTATGGCTTAAGTATCAACCACCGGCATTTGCACCACCGGCTTTATGACCACTGGTTCCATGTACGATCTTTTCACTGTCAACAACGGCTTAGCCCCTAACACCACAATTTTCAAAGTTTCAACCACTGGCTGCTTTTGCACTAGTAAATCAGATGTCGCTTTCTCTTTCTCGACCTATTTCTCCATTTTACTATTGGATTTTATCATCATTACTGGTTGGGACGGCTTCCTACTGCTCTCTTCTCGTTCTAACTCTATCATGTGTGTCTCATGATGAGTCGATAATGGATTTTGAGTAATGTTTGGAGTCTCTGGAGCCTGTACCTCGATCCTTCAACTGTCAATGAGCTCTTGTATAGCAGATTTCAAGTGCCAACACTTTTCAGTATCGTGCCCCGGTGCCCCAGAGCCTTATTCACATCTGACTGACTGGTCAATGTTTCTGGGAGGTGGATTTGAAAGTTTTGGCTCAATCAGGTTTAGCATCCCCAGCTCTTTCAGACGGTGATAGAGGCTGGTATAAGACTCCCCCAATGGGGTGAATGTTTTCTTTGTTTGGGCTTTGTTTCTCATTTCTGGATCAGGTCGAAAGCTGGGTCTATTTAGGTTCTTGTAGGCTCTGGAAGGAGGGTAAGTGTTCTGTGTATGATAGATGTTTTGTGGAGCTTGGGCTCGCCACACGTGAGGAGGTGATGGGTAATATTGGGCTTGTGGGATGGGATAATGTGGGGTAGTGGGCGGATAATATGGTGGAGGTGGGTTGTAAGGTGCTGGCGGGTATGATTGGTAGGGGCGAGGTGGGTGATGGTATGTACTTTGGCTTTGAGTCCATGGTCTACTTTCTACAACTGAAACCTCTTCCTTCTTGTTCTTTCCAATAGATCCTCCATTTCCGGTCTGTATCGCCTAATTCGTGACCTTGATAGCAGAAAAGCTCATGATTTTGTTGGTTTTCAATCCTTCCTCTACAAAACTCCCCATTTTCACTACGTCATTGAAATGTTTACCAATGGACGACACCAGATGGCCATAGTAAGTAGGTTCTAAAGCCTGCAGAAAATAGTCTACCATTTCAGCTCCTTCATAGGAGGATCCACTCGTGCCGCTTGTTCTCTCCACCTAAAGTCGTACTCCCGAAAACTTTCTCCGGGCTTCTTCTCTATCTTGGTAAGCGATAGCCTGTCTGGAATTATCTCCAAGTTGTACTGGAAGTGGTTGGCAAATGATTGAGCTAGATCGTCCCAGATGAACCATCTAGTGTGATCCTGATGTGTATACCACTCCAGTGCAGAAGCGCTCAGACTCTGACTAAAGTATGCCATCAAAAGTTCATTTTTTCCTCTTGCACCATGCATCTTGTTCCAATAACCCCTGAGATGTGCTACAGGATCCCCATGTCCATCGTACATGTCAAATTTAGGCAGTTTGAATCCAACCGGGAGCTGCACTTCTGGGAACAGACACAAATCTTTGTATGCTACGCTCACTTGGCCTCTTAGCCCTTGTATGTTACGGAAAGATTGTTCTAAACTCCTCATCTTCCGTGCCATTTCCTCCTGTTCCAAGTTCTTGACGGGCTTTTCTTCCGTTATCTCCATCAGTGGGGTATAAGAGTCATGCTGCCTAAATGTCGGCTCCGGCTGATAGTAATGGGCATCTTGCATATGGAACACTGGTTCACTTTACGACTTATGCAGAGCAACAGGTGGTGGTGCCACATACATAGGGGCGACCTGTGGTGGCTGAGGTGGAATTTTCTTGGACAGTGGTGGTGGTGCATGTGAAGTAGAGGCATAGTAGTGGTGGTACTCTAGGTACGTGGAGGATGAGTTCATGGTAGGTGGCTCGGGATTAGGATTGGTGGGAGGGACATATGCTGGGTTGGCTAGATATGCGGGTAAAGGTTGACCCCTGGACCAAGCTTGGTACATTTGTGACATTTGCTGCTTGAGCTTATACATTTCCTCCTTCATCCCCGCTACATGCACGACCTCCTCTTCTTGCACTGGGTCCATGATAGTTGGCTCAATTTCCTAAGACACAGCCTTAGTCATAGTCTCTAATCGTGTGTTGTAATGATGATTTGCCAGAGTACCAATTGCCAGCTAAAATCTGATTCTCATAAACAACAACACTTGTTAATAGTTAGTACATAAAAGGATAAGATGCAATGAAAAAATCACAACGTTTGCCTTTGATCGTTATGCATCATCCCGGCAGTTATTCCATTGTGAATCAACATCCGTTTCTTATTCCTTTCTTTCTTTCTTTTTCTTTCTCTTTTTTTTCATTCATCTTTCTTTTCCTCTTTTCCTCTTTTCTTCTTTCTTCTTTTTTTTTCTTTCTCTTTTTCTTTCTCTCTCTTTTTCATTCTTTTTCTTTTTCTCTCTTTTTCCATTTCTTTCTTTCCTCTTTTCTTTATTGATTTTCGTTCCTACTTATTTGCCTACCGTACAAACAGTTGATATAAACCGAAAAAGGATTAGCAAAAACTTCTTTGATCTTTTCATTGATACTCAAAAATATTGATTTACAAAATGATGTTGTGCTACTGATGCAAAAGAAATACGAATACAAAATGCATGCCCTACGAGTACATTAATGCTCCTAATGCCCACGAGATGTCGTTCGGTCTTGCCGCGGGCCTATATGCCAATCCACTTTGGAGCCTATCTAGGTCGGACATGACTTGCTTCACGAAGAACTTCACGGCTAATACAAATGTTGCCTAGGACATATCTTCACACAATTGGCATTTTCTGGTGATGAACTGAGCAATATGGACAATTCTTTCTCGAACGACCCCCTTTACTTGAAGTAACCTGCTGATCTGTTTGGCGCGAGCATCTAAGGTTTGTTGGTTCACTTTCTGTAGTTGTTGTAACTCGAACTCTAATCGAGCCATAGTCGTGTAACAATGCTCTCTTTCTTCCTCAAACTCTTTGATTATCTTGTTACTTTTGACTGTGGCTGTGATGACTTTCTTTCTCAATCAAGCTACCTCAACTTCATGTTTATCTTGCAATTGCTGAACCATTCTAGCTCTTTCCTCGGCATCTCTGGCCAGTTGCTTCTAAACCCTGACTAACTCCTTTTCTGCTTGGTCAAGATCGAAGCTGTAGTCATTTACTTTGCACCAAAAATTTTCAATTAGTTTCTCGTCTCAGGCTAAGCGAACTGGGGTCTCGGATGCAATTTTCATTTTTTCAACTTGAGCCTTTAGAATTTCATTCTCCTTTTTCAGCTGCTTCTTTTCTCCTTCGTCAGATGCTACCCGTAATTTGCTCTCGAATTGGGGATCTCTCAACTATTTTTCTAGCAAGCTGATTTTGGCCTTATACACATTTTATTTGGCCACCCAATTTTTGTATTCCTTAGACTACTCATCCAAATCTTGAATGTGAGGTCTTTTCAATGGCCTGTCATGCTCAATACCCCGTCGATACCATGCAGCGTACCCTAGCGATACACCTCCCCGAGCTCTGTTTTCCATACAAGTTTCCGCCTTCAAATTTTGACACTCATTCCAAATCTGCCGGACCTTTGCTTCCGGGAATTGCCCATCCGGACTAATCTCTATTGCTTGCAAACTGAGGTCCCCATCCTTTGGTATAACTTGATATCTTCCAAGCTGTCGTAGGACCCTGTACGGGGCATAAGGCTGGATACTTTTTAAACATATGATCAAGAAGTGTGACCCTTCCGTCGGCGTGTAAATCACCTCATCGAGGGGCAACAATCCATATGCCCAATCGATTTGGCTATCGATCAACAATCGTAGATATGAAATCCAACCTTTAACTCCTTCTGGCAGCTTAACTTCTTTTGTTTTCGTATAAAATTCTTTGAGGCACGTTCTTTCAGTCGGCCCAAAGCTTGAGAACGAAGGATGATGGCATAGATGTTCTATCAACCAGATTTGCAAAATCAAGTTACATCCCTCAAAGAAGTTGTACCCTGCTTTACATGTCGTCAAGGCTCGGTAGATATCGGCTATGATCATTAGGGCCAAAGTGCAATTATCTTGTACAATCAAGGTTCTGTCCACCCCGGTGACTCTCGTATCAATGTGTTTGTCATTTCTTGAAAATATGATTATCCCGAGAAATGCCACCAGAAAAGCGAATCGTCGATGTTCTTCCCATTTGGCTCGGTTTGACTTACTACAGAGTTTATTCGTGGGGTTATTGAATCCCCTGACATGTCCATATCTACAGTAGATGAAGTTTAAGGAGCAAAACCCATTAACCAAATCCTCGTTGTGGACATTCCGAGCAATCTTCAAAGAGTCTAGGCGGTGCACCGTTATCGCTCTTGGAGCCACCGGGTATTTCTCTTTTAAGGGGACCTCATTTTTCCTTATATAGTAAGCAACTTCCTCAAGAGTGGGAGTGAGTTCAAAGTCCAAAAAATGTAGAACGTTGTGCGCAGGATCCCAGCATGTAACAAGTGCTCGAATTATATCGCCTCGGGGAATTATGTTCATTAATCCCGTAAGGTCTTTCACATAACACTTGACCCAATTTTGTCCTTCCTGTCCCATGTCGTTCCACCATAATCTTAGCTCCAAAGAGATTTTATTCATTAAAGTGAAGGGTTCATTCTATATCGTGCTCATCCTGCACATTTATTAAAGGCGATTTTATTTAGAAAAAATGAAAAATATTTTTCAAAGAAAATTTTCATTTTATAACCTTCTGAGGTTTTTATTTTGAAAAAGGAAAAGACACGACTTTCGAAGTGGTCATTTTTGCCAAAATAGCCTTCCGGCGTCCTTTCGGAACATTCGGATATTTCCAAAAACAGCGATCACCTCGATTATTTGAAACAAAAATATTTTTTGGTCATTTTCTAAAAGGGTGGTTGGACCCGTTCAAGGGTTTCCTACGTATCCCACCTAATGGCGAGAATCAAACCTGCGTAGTTCGGTCAGATTAATTGACCATTATTTTAACAACAAAGCTATTTCCTTTTTTTTTAGATTTTCAAATTTCTAACAACCCTTTTGCCAATGTCTCTCTCTTTCAAATATTCTCTTTCTATTTTCTCGGTAATTTGCCGGTCCACATAACAATCAAAGACAATTAAAAATGCAACACATAGTATGATCGGTCTTTAATTACCGGGTCACCTGTTCTAGACGGACCCAGCCCCTATGTCGAGTCCCCTAAGTCAGTTATGATGCAAATAATCGTCCTAGACCTATGTTCAATATCTTATGGTTTCATAGAGTGCTAGACCGTGTATCCGAGTGGACAACTCGGATCGAGGAGGGGGCTACGTACCGGTGACCCACGGGGTCAATTGGCTTTGTAACTTATCCGGCCTCTATTTCTTACTTTGGGTATGACTTAACAGAAAGGGGAGTCTCAACCAGTAAGCACATCCCCGGAGGTGAAGAAGAGAAGGGTTTTCGGCACAATTTATATATATAATCCATATAATATCAAAGCGGTAAAACATATAGCATGTTGTTCAAAGCATATAACAAAGTCAAATAATATCGAGGACGGCGATTCTAATGAGCTCGAATTCTTAAACCCTGAAACTGAAGTTCTGGGTAACTTTTCCCCAGCAGAGTCGCCAGAGTTGTCACACCTCCCTTTTTACTACTCCTTTTTGAATGATCTTTTTTGGAAAGAGATACGTTGGGTATACCTCAATGTTCAAATACCCGAGAAGGATATAACAAAGAGGAAGGAGTTTTTCCAAATAAAGGACAATCGGTCTGGGATTTTTATTTAATTTTTAGAGTAGCCACTTGGGAATATAATGGTGTCCCAAGTCACTGGTTAATCCCGAATCCGAGAAAGTTGACTTTCTATTACAGTGTGCGAAACTAGAAACCTGGATAAGGAATTCTATTAACCCGAGAGAAGGTGTTAGGCACTCCCGGATTTCGTCGTTTTAGCACGGTCGCTCGATTTGTCGTTCTCGATTTTATATGACTTATTATATGCCTTTTAACAATATGTACATGTTTCCAACTTTAATATTTTTATGAATTGCGACGTCGCAAAAATGTAATTCGAGTCACACCGCAACTAGTACGCATGTGACTTTTAATACATTTTGGCTTCGCAGGGATTTATGATTTGAGTCGCACCAAGTGCACACTCGTATTAAGGAAGGTATATTTATTAAATTGTGCCTAATAAGTGTCTAACGGCTTTATCTTTGGGAAAGGTTGTGAAATTTGCTATCAACCTTCCCGAGTCTATTATATACTTCATCAATTGTTTATAGGGGGCCCCACTATTTTCGTTACTATGTGAGGCTCATCCCTTATGTTTTTTTCCATACTTAATGTATAACTATATTTTCTATCACTGTTTTTCCCTTAATCAATTTAATTACTTTGCGTTTTCAGAAATGAGTCCAGGCCTTATTATATTTACACAGGCCCGGAACTGGGCATGATTTCAGCAGATCGCTAGGGGTATCTGGATCTCAATAACCCAGATTATGTTAAGGCGCTCATTCAGAAGCCCAACTGAAGTTCGAATACGATCCAGGCCTGTGTGTCACATTAGGCCTGGACCAAAATGAAACAGAGGTAATGAAAACAGAAAACGAAAACTCATAATATGAACAGGCGTTTGAAATCAAAAGGAATGAATTCAAATTAAACTTTATTCATTAAGAGGAAATTGCTATACAAAACTACAGTATCAACTTTGAATCATACTAGTCTAATATGCATAAAACTTAATTAACAAACTATTTTCACTTTTATTTTCCAATAACTAATTCATAATGTGATCTAATTGTTTATCAGCTAAGTGACAGGAGATTATCTAACTACACAAAAGCAAGATCAAACTAAATAGTTCATTTACTTAAACTAAAACATCTCATTTGCAGATGCTGATTATATTTATCACTAAGTTACTATGAGTCTAGTTTACTTGATATTATAAAATCAGTCTTAATTAAACTATTACTTCATTTTACTGTTGCTGTTTTAAAACTTATTTTAATCCAACTATAAAGTACTAAATTAAACTATATACATATGTTGATTGAAATCTTTACTTACGAGTTTAGTGATATAGGGCTTACGTCGAGAATAATTGGTCTGGTTTTATGGTCTTATCCTATTTTAACTAAGTGATTTAGTTACTATAGCTATATTACCTCTACTTACTACTTATTACATTATCTCGTTTGAGCTTCTACATATACACACGATATCCTAATGAATTACAAATTCAATCTACTTAAAACAGCCACAAAAATAAAAATGTAAATAACAAAGGCTTTAAACTTGCAACTTCATTTCATCATCATATCTTCAGATTACATAGCCTGAACAAGGACGTGTACCTGATTCAGCAAAGAAATTCAATGAGTTCTAAGGGATGAAATAGGTACAGCAATCAGAATCAGCACAGGCAATGCAACAGTGGCTAGAATTAATCCTCAACGAGCAAATGAATCTTAACACAGCAGCAAGCAATAGAGACCACAATGAAGAGCAGAAATCCAAACAGGTTTCAATATGAACTCCAAACATAAAAACTCAGGCAGATATCTACGATTTAGTGTATAAGTTCTTTTCTGAAAATTTTGATTTCCAAAATCCAGTCCCTAAACAGGCTCTAAATGGGGGTATTTATAGGTGGGAGATGGTGAAAATTTTGGGGGGAAAAGATAGAAAGTAATTCTATTTCCCTCCCCTCCTTTTTTACCAAAACTTACACTTTAGTCCCATTTTCTCTTATGAGATGCCTTCCAGCATGTGCTGGAAGGTTCTATTTGATTCCTTTTTGGGTCTTTTACTAGTGTGCCCCTACTTATTAGTGTTATTTACTAAGTTACCTTTTCTTTACGACCAATGTGCTCTTAATTTTGTGCAAAATTGCAGAAATCAGGAGCCTAAATGTCTTTAGTATCCCTATAGGCTCTATTAAATCCACAACTTTGCCATTTTCTATTCCATATATGCCCTTAAGGGCATTCACTAATTACCCGACCTGTCCAAGTCAGTTTTTTCCTATGTTCAGCTCTTATTTTACTACTGGCCGGCATTTATACCAATATTTAAGACCTGGCTAGATTAAAACTTCAATTCATTTCAAATTAGCCACTTTCTATTTCATTTTTTTGTGACTACAGCTAATTTGCAGGACTAGCCTGCTTAATTATTCAGAACTAACCTATTGAAGACTTAGCCAGTCCAAAGTTTGGACTTAGCCTTGCAATTGGGCCCATTAATGAACACAGGCTGGCTAAGACTTTGCAAGTCTAGCCAACTAGTGAACATGGGTCAATTTGGGCCTTTCAAACCTAACCTATTAAACTTTAGCCAATTTTATTACACACTTGGCCTATTTAACACTTAGCCAGTGTGTCAAGATTATTAGAGCTGGTTAGTTGCAAGACTGACCACTCTTTGTTACTTGCTTCTCTTATAACATCTTTTTGTGTTTTTTCCAATTTTAACCCATTTTAAACTACTTAAAACATGTTTTCAATTTTAGTCACTTTTCAAGTTTCTACACTACTGCAGCTATAACCAGTTCCACCTAGGCATGCTAAGTATTAAAAGTAATCAGCTTAACACAAAATTGTTGCAAACATAGCCATTTTCATACTAGATTACATACATAGCCATGAAATCAAAATCACTTATCAACTAATCAAAACTCAGATAAAGAGATTGAATATTGTTGAATTTCAATCAAAGACTTATAATTCAGATTCCACAACATAGTGTATCAATCAGTCATGAAGCAGGTATAGTTAGAACTCTCTTATTCTTAGAAGACTACTAAAAACCCTAGTCATGTTTAACATGTTCTTGACCAAGCACAGATGGGTGAAACTCATAAAAGAAGTTTCGAAAGGAAAGCATGGCTTAAACAGAATAACAGAAATTTCCTAGAAGATAAGGACTAATCTAAAACATGCAGAAAATCTAAGTAAAAGACATGACAATAGACATGAAGAAGGACTAATCAAAGAAAGACAAATCTTAAGCAGAGAAACATAACAAACAGAGATTTCTCAAAGATGGAGACCCTAGTCTATCATTCAGTTGTTTAAACAGCTAATATACTAGAAACATACTGAAAATAAAAGAAACAAGCAAAAACAAACAAAATCACAGAAAAATTAAACAAACAAGGGGAAGAGGAAGACTTAGCTCGCAGGATTTGACTCATGAGCTTCCTTATTTCTTTTTCTTTCCTTCTTTTTCCTTTTTCCAGTTTTTCTTTTCTTTTTTCTTATTTTCTTTTTCTGATTTTCTTCTTTCAGACTCAAGACTTAAGCTTTGAAGTCTTTTGGTTAGGGGATGAGTATTAGAGGTAAAAAGGTGGTATTTTTGGTAGTGGTTTATTTGAGTCGCCGGAGTTAGGGTTCCGGCAACTTTCTTTCGAATATTCGAGAAGATGGGGTAACATTCGAGGGAGGTGGTTTAGATAGGGTGATAGATCAAGGGACGGTGGTTCTCTGGTGTTAGTTTGGAGGCAATTCTCATAGGTTTGGTCACCGGAGATGAACTCTGGTGACCGGAGTTTCAAGAAACTGGGGTTTTCTATTGTTTCTTGGAGTTTTCATGGCGGTTTGGGGTGAAGAAGAAGACAAGAGAAGTGAGGGAGATAGAAGGTGGCCGGAGACTGCCGTGGAGGGTGGACAGTCTCCATAGCCGCCGAGGCTTCGAGAAGAAGATGAAGAGAGGAGAAGAAGGGACAGGGGAGGCTAGGGTTAGGGTTATACGAGTAATGCATGATCAGTTCCTGGCCGTTAGATCATTGATGATCAATGGCCAAGATTAAATGCTCCAAAACGACGGCATTTGATTTAAAACAAAAGTTAGCCCTCATCCGTCAGATCTTACTAAATGAACGGCTCAGATTTGATCATGAAACCTTATTGAATTAATTAACTCTGGATAAAACCTTAACCGTTGGAGTTAAGGAGATGAACGGCTGAGATCACTTTGATTTAAAATTATTTGGATCGGATCTCTTTGGGCTATTGTGTGTTTGGGCCAACATTTCAAATTCTTAGCCCAGTTTTATTGAATTTTTGTATTTTCCTTGTATTTAATTATTTTTTGTGGTATTTTCTTTGTATTTCATTTTTTTTCTTTTTGTATTATTTAAACAACAACAACAACAACCCAGTATATTCCCACAAAGTGGGGTCTGGGGAGGGTAATATGTAGACAGGCCTTACCTCTACCCAAGAGGGCTGAGAGGCTGTTTCTTTTTGTATTATTAATGTCACACCTCTTTTTTTACGCACCCGCAAGGTGAAAAGAGTTTTTCCAATTAAAGGACAATCGAGGCGGGAATTATTTAATTATTTCAGAGTCGCCACTTGGGAGATTTATGGTGTCCCAAGTCACCGGTTAAATCCCGAATCGAGGAAAAGAATGACTCTATTTAACAGTCCGCGAACCAGAAATCCGGATAAGGAATTCTATTAACCCGGGAGAAGGTATTAGGCATTCCCGAATTCCGTGGTTCTAGCACGGTCGCTCAACTGTCGTGTTTGGCTTACCTATCTGCTTTTTACAGTTATGTACTTAGTGCAAATTAATATCCCTTACCGCTTTTATTGTTGATTATGATTTACGAAAGAGAAAGTTGCTTAAAAATATGCTTCCGAATCACGTCACATGAAATGCACCCGGATCCTCGACATATTCTTATTCAACATTTCGGGGTTTGGATTTGGGTCGCATGAAATGCACACCCGTATTTAAGAAGGTAGAACTAAAATATGCGCCCGGAGCGATTACTTATTTACACTGTTGAGAAGGACGTGATATTCGCTAAGAAACGACACACCTCGAAATCTAAGCATTTTATATGTACATTTATGAAGGCCTTGCGATTAGTGTAACTATTGGGCGAGGCGCACCTTTAATTCAAATATAAAGCGAACTACACCCCACTGTATTTTACTTAGGAGTTGATTCCAAATTATTTAAAACTTGCTACGAACCACACCATATGAAATGCGCCTGTGGTTCCTGACACGCTTTATTTGCTCTTGCCCGAAATTGGGGTCGGGTCACATGAAATGCACCCCCGACTCCTTTAATCTAATTACGTCATTCAGTTGAGTAATAACTCCCTAGCTAATCTTGTTTCTAACATAAGATCTAACATTAACAGATTTGGAGATTACACACAGGAGTAGAGAAGATTGAACAGAGATACAACAGACTAATTCAGGTTTACGTGCATATCTAATGATAGTGTATCTTTGGTCTAGCTACATTTTTCCATAACCAAAACTAGCAATACAAACTTAATTAAAGAATAACAGAACGTAATCAAACATAAAAAACTTTGGACGACTACATGATTCAACAGACTTCAAACATAAGCTTCAGGCTTCATTCTTTTCGAACCAAGGAACTACAATAACAGAAATGTGTACCTGGAATACGGAAGAAGAAAGATGAGTGAGCGATGGCAATGCAGCAAAGTAACAGTAGGTGAACCAGCAGCAATGACAGGAGAACAAAAAGAAACAGTAGCAGTAGCCCCAGCAAGTAATCAACACAGAATAGACCCAACAGCAACCACAATAACCACACCAGTAGCAAACTCAACACAACAGCAACATACTAACAACACTGACCAGCAGCAACACTCAACACAATAACCACACCAACAAACAATAGTCAACACAGCAGCAGCATACAACAACAGGCCAGTAACATCAATGGACCAGCAGCAACACAATAGGCGCAAACAGCAACAACAATGGACCAACAGCAACACAAACGACCAAACAATCCCAAAACAGTGCTGCCAGTGACAAAATACAGCACTGCCAGTGGCTCGACACTTTCAAACTCAGCAAATAACACACAATCAATCTCAGCACACCAATGACAATCGAATCCAGCAAGTCAATGACAAACAACTTCCACAACCAATGACAAACGACCCTAAAAGCTTTGCTGGAGATCTCAGTGAGCTTCAACTATGAATCTAATGAAACAGTGACTAAAGATTCAGTGGCAGAACCAAGAAGAAACCCTTACTCCCCAGTCTATCACTATGTATATCTCCTATTCAAGTGAATATCAGAAAATCCTCAAGAGTCTGTGTGTGTAGAATGTCTATATCCTCTCAGGTTTTTCTCTTCAGCTATTACTGTTTTTGCTCTCTCCAGGTACTCTCCAGTGTTCTCCCCTTTACTGTTTCAACTTAATACTCTATTTATAGCCAAAAACCCCAACCCCTCCTGAAGGTCTGCCCAATTAATTAACCCTTGCCCACACTCCTCTCTGCCAAACCATGCTCTGTCAGTCTTATTCCCTCTGTTTCAGCCACTAAGTTGTCTAGGCATGGGTTTATCAATTAAAAATTGGTGGCAGGGGGACAACTGGTGGGCTTGCTCTGCTGTGACAGTAAATTCCACTGCTTAGCCTCATGTGCAGGACACAAAAGACTCTAAATGTTAAACCTTGATTTCCTAGTTAGCTAATTTGAATCGTAACTTCATCTTCAAATCAATCGAACAGTCCTATTCAATCCAGGGATGCTGATTACTGTATGGTAATTCAAATAACTCAACCCATGTAATTAGAAAAACGACCTCTAATCGACTACAACACATAGCAATGATAACAGATTAGTTGACTAAACAACAACAACAAAAATCTCGGCAAATGCCGGACATATGCGAAGTTAACTATTCGATGACGCTAATCGACGCGAGTTCGTATCTTATAACTAACACATTCAAATGAACAGAACAATGATTGACCAAATAAAAGGTCTTTGGGGGTAGAAGAACAGATCAACTGATACGAAAAATTAAAAACATAACAAATAAGAACTAAAACACAGATAAAGCAACCACACATGTTCACACAATCGAATTAAATCGACCAGGGAAGAAACGAATACCTCATAAGAAATTCATGAGGCGGGCCGCTGGACTCATCCGTTTTGGGGTTCAATGGACCTTAATCGGGGTGTTCTCAGTTGAGAACACCTAGATTAAGGTCTATTAGACCCCAATTTCCATTGAATTACACAGAAAACCTAGATTTGGATTTCTAGGGTTCTTGGTGCCGCTTTTGGGGCTCGAGGCTTTTGGGTTGGGTTCGAACGAAATCAAGGTTGGTAGGGGTGTGAGGGAGGTGTGAGGACTGGTTGGTGTGAATTTGAGGTGGTTTGGGATAGAGGTCCAAGTTCCGGCGAGTTTCAAATGGATATTCGAACCGTTTGAGTAACATTCGAGACTAACGGCCAACGGATCCATGTAGAGGAGGTGTGGGAGATTTTACGGTGTTAATTTGAGGGTGATTGGCCTACCGGAACCGCTGTGAGGCGATTTCCGGCGGGCGGAACACGGCGGGGGACGGCGAGCTAATCGGTCTCTAAGAGAGACGATAGGCGTGAGGGGGGGCCTGGCTTGGGGGGCTGGGTATGGTATTATGCTTATATACTAGGTGAGAGATTCGATCCTGGCCGTTGGATCATGTGTGATTAAGGGCCAGGATCTTTTGAGGTCAACCAAGACGGCACCGTTTGGATTAAGAGGAGACTGGGTCGGTCCGGGCTAACTGGGTCGGGCACCTGGGTTAGGATGGTGTGATCTCGACCGTTGGATTTGGAATGGGTCAACGGATGAGATCTGCTAGTGCCAGAACGACGTAGCTTCGATGTCGTGCTACGTCGTTTCATGAGTCTTAGAGACTCATTGAACGGACCGGGTGGAGCAAAGCATTTGGGCCTGGAGAGCTTGCATTTTTAGCCTCTTGCTTCATTAATACTCATTTTAAATAAAAGCCACTTCGAAAACAAAATTGAGTAGTAAAACAAATGCTTCATTAATTCAAATAGAAAATCAACCAATTGACAAAAACACAAATGCGCATATATATTTTTCTGTTTTTCTGATTAATTATTTACTTAGACAAACAAGCTCGAGCCCTCAAAAATGCAAAATTTCACAAGAATACACAAAAATGCCCACAATAAAAACAAACCATTTTGTTTTGATTTCATTTGGGAGTAGCTCGCGTGGGGTAAAAATTACGTGCTCACAATTCCCCTCTTTGCGCGGAAACATGAAGAGTTTTCGTGCAAAGACAAGTGAGCCGATACGAGCGACTTTTGCCTATTTGAGCACTCCGTATGAAGCATTTTGTGAAAAGTTTGACCGAACCTTTGCTTCAGAAGGTCTCCTACATATCCCTGGCTAAAAGGGAATCAGGTCAATGTAGTTCGGGAAGTTCTGGTAGCTGGGACTACCATGACTGTTGCGATCTCGCTGTTACTGCTGTTACTGCTGTTACCGCTGTTGCCACTGCTTAGCTGATCTCCTTGTTACACCGTACTAAGCAACAAAACAAGAAGCTAGACTAAGTTACAGTACTACAAGTTCTTATCTATCCTTTTTAACTTGATCTTGTCGCGCTCCTTGCCATCCTGTCTGACTTGGCGTTCCTTCTGATGCTTCTTCTCTTCTGCCAATTGTTATTTCGGCCTATCTTGATTGCCGAACTCCGACCATTGTAACCTTCTTTATGATCTTTGAACTATTCTCTTCGCAATCTGAATCTATCTGTTCTGATCCTTGTTGCCTCTCTCTGCTTACGAACTCGGATTCAGGCCGGAGATTTCCGTTACATTCAACCGCTTTCCTCAACCAATTAAAATAGATCGCCACTCCATTCTCCAGGCGGGCTCCCTGACTTCAACTACTACTTCAAAAATAAAATCGCCACTCCATTCTCCAGGCGGGCTCCCTGACTTCAACTACTACTTTCAAATAAAATCGCCACTCCATTCTCCAAGCGGGCTCCCTGACTTCAACTACTACTTCAAAATTGAATCGCCACTCCATTCTCCAGGCGGGCTCCCTGACTTCAATTACTACTTCAAAATTGAATCGCCACTCCATTCTCCAGGCGGGCTCCCTGACTTCAACTACAACTTCAAAATTAAATCGCCACTCCATTCTCCAGGCGGGCTCCCCGACTTCAACTACTACTTCAAAATTAAATCGCCACTCCATTCTCCAGGCGGGCTCCCTGACTTCAACTACTACTTCAAAATTAAATCGCCACTCCATTCTCCGGGCGGGCTCCCTGACTTCAACTACTACTTCAAAATTAAATCGCCACTCCATTCTCCAGGCGGGCTCCCTGACTTCAATTACAACTTCAAAATTAAATCGCCACTCCATTCTCCGGGCGGGCTCCCTGACTTCAACTACTACTTCAAAATTAAATCGCCACTCCATTCTCCAGGCGGGCTCCCCGACTTCAACTACTACTTCAAAATTAAATCGCCACTCCATTCTCCAGGCGGGCTCCCTGACTTCAATTACAACTCACTGATTTCATCCTATCTTGATTACCTTCCTTTGCCTCTTGTACCATTTCCTTCTTCCTGCATTGTCTCTCGGACCACCTTCTCTTCTGAATTATCCTGCCTTGGAATTGCTTTCCCCTGGGTCGTATTACTTTTCTTTTGGCTACTGGGGATATCTTTGGAACTGTTTACTCGCCTGCTGGGGTTGATGCTGCTGAGGAAGTATTCTTTGTTTCCTTCACCCCTCATTTTCTTCCTTCTTCCCATACCTCCTGTGGGACTCACGCTTTTGCCTCCTCGAGCAAATTATGGAATGTAATACTGCTGGAGGAATCTCGAAGCCATTGTTTTATTTTCCCACAACCGCTGGGGATGATACCGGGCTCAAAGATCATTCCGTCTTGTGTTGCTTTCTACCCTTGCCCCCTGGGTCTTTGCTTTCAAGAAAATTTTCGCAACAGGAGAAAATTTTCTGCCCCAGTTTGATAAAATTCTGGACGGTATGCTTTTCTGCCAACGAACCCTCTTTTCCTGCTTTTAAATCAAAGAAAAATTGTTAGTTTCAAAACGCGGTGAGTGGTCGTGCCACTCTTGTTGGGGCCATTTTCTTTTCTCTTTCAGCTGCTTGGCCTCTCTCGAACTTTAAGGGCGACGTTGACGCTTGCTGGGGACGATGCTCTTTCCACGAACGACCTCTCATCTTTCCTTTTATTCCAATCTTTGGTTTGATCCGACTCTTTTTAGCCGGTGATCCGTTGCGCGAAATCATCTTTCGGACATGCCACATGTGTCCATCATACTCCATAATTCTTGCGAACCTTCCACTCGGCCTGTCATCCCAATCTTACTATCGTAACGACTTCTGTCTTATTGCCTCGTTCCACGCCTATTCACTTTCAATATACTGCTTTGGGAGACTTGGTAGTAAGCTTTGAAGAATCAATTTTCGAAAATGAAAGAAAAGAAAAGAATACTGACCGCAAATGACAAAAGAAGAGAAAAACTTTTCTGAACTCAAAAATAGGAAAACTTATCTGAATGTGTGCCTGATCCAATGGTTATGCCGCGCCTTTGAGATTAAACTACCCGGTCTATTCATGTCAATCACTTTCTGATGCCGCGTTCTGCTAGAGGTAAACGGATGTCCCAACCTTGTCTCATGCAGACATCTTGTAACCATCTCGTCCTGTCACCTCACGGTGCCCTTCAAAGGGTTTTCACTAATGAGATTCTCTCATTTCTCTCTATCTCCCGTCGCCTTAAGGTGCCCGTAAAGGTTTTCACCGTAAGACTCTCTCATTTTACTTCTCTCAACTTCCTTCGCCTTAAGGTTCCCGCGAGGGTTTTCACCGTTAAGACTCTCTCATTTACGCTTTCTTTCCCCGCGGCGGGGTATCACCCCTGAGATTCCCTCTAGAGCGTTATCCCCTTTCGGCTTGTGCATCCTGGATTCAATCGAGGGTCGGGATGTCACTCTTGGCTTTCATTCACATGACTTGGCACTTTTCAAATACTGATCGAGAGGTCTTTCTGGTTCTTAATATGGTTTCTGCGCGTGAGGCCGAAGAAAGAGGTTTAGCCTCGACGGTTAGCTTATTACAACTTTCGGAATCCACACTATCTTTCCAACGAAAACAATGACTTCTGCCCCAGTTTTGTTGCTTGGGGGATTTTTTGATTTTTATTTTATTATGACCGAGCCGTGTGGCGCCTACGTATCCTTCTTGAGGAATCAGGTCGAACGTAGTTCACTTTTTCTTGTATTACTTCTTTGTTTTTTTTTTTTTTTTTTATTTTGTTACACATCTTCCTTGATGATTCCGAAAGAGGGTATATGAAAGAATAATCAAGGATCAAAGGGGGAACAAAGGTTAAAGTGTTTGGGTAGTAGAAAAATTGCCTCTGTCATTTCATTCTCCGAAAAAAAATGCCAAATACACACAAACGAAACCAAACGTTGACAAATGCATTAAAGAATTTACACATAATATCTCTTGACTGCATCAGAATTGATAGCCATATCGGTGCATCTTCCCTCAACATCCGTCAGACATAGAGCGCCGTTGGATAATACTCTAGTCACCACAAATGGTCCCTGCCAATTTGGAGCGAACTTGCCTTTCGCTTTGGCCTGATGCGGTAGAACCCTCCTCAGCACATGCTGTCCCACTTCAAATTTCCTGGGACGTACCTTCTTGTTATATGCTCTCGCCATTCGCTTTTGATACAATTGGCCGTGACATACTGCTGTCAATCTCTTTTCATCGATCAAGCTCAATTGCTCCAATGGGGTTTTGACCCACTCGTCGTCATCAATCTCAGCTTCAGCGACAATTCGGAGGGATGGGATTTCGACTTCTGCGGGTATTACTGCTTCAGTCCCGTATACCAACAAATAGGGAGTTGCACCGAAGTCCGGACGGTAGTGCGATAACCCAACAGCGCAAATGGCAACTTTTCATGCCACTGCCTAGACCCTTCTACCATCTTCCTCAATATCTTCTTTATGTTCTTGTTTGCCGCCTCGACCGCACCATTTGCTTTTGGGCGATACGGTGTGGAATTTCGGTGTGTAATCTTGAACTATTGACATACCTCTTTCATCAATCCACTGTTAAGATTTGCACCGTTATCTGTAATGATCATCTTTGGAATTCCAAACCTACAGATGATGTGGGAATGTACGAAATCCACCACTGCCTTCTTGGTCACGGATTTGAAGGTTTTGGCCTCCACCCACTTGGTAAAGTAATCGATCGTCACCAGAATGAACCTATGACCATTGGAAGCCGCAGGTTCTATAGGTCCGATAACATCCATACCCCACGCAACAAACGGCCATGGTGCCGACATTGTATGCAATTCGGTCGGTGGAGAATGAATCAAATCTCCGTGTATCTGACACCGATGGCATCTTCGCACGAAACTTATACAATCCCGCTCCATAGTGAGCCAATAATATCCTGCTCGAAGAATCTTCTTTGCCAATACGTATCCGCTCATGTGTGGTCCACAAACTCCCGAGTGTATATCCGTCATCACTGTTGTGGCTTGACTTGCATCTATACATCTCAACAATCCCAAATCTGGGGTTCTTTTGTACAGCACCCCTCCACTAAGGAAAAATCCGTTCGCCAACCGCCGAATAGCTCGCTTTTGATCTCCGGTTGCTTGCTCCGGGTATACTCCTAACCTGAGGTATTCCTTGACATCATGAAACCACGGCTCACCATCCACCTCTTCTTCAATCACATTACAATAAGCATGCTGATTCCGGATCTGGATATGTAATGGATCGACACGAACCTTGTCCGGGTGGTGTAGCATTGACGCTAAAGTAGCCAACGCGTCGGCAACCTCATTATGCATCCTTGGGATGTGTCTGAATTCTACTGATCGAAAGCGCTTGGTCAGATCATGCAAGCACTGATGATACGGGATAAGCTTTAAATCTCTGGTTTCCCATTCTCCCTGAATCTGATGTACCAGAAGGTCCGAGTCCCCCAAGACCAAGACGTCCCGTACATCCATGTCCACCGCTAATCGCAACCCCAAGATACATGCCTCGTACTCAGCCATATTATTGGTACAATGAAAACGCAGTTGAGCAGTAACAGGATAATGATGTCCTGTTTCAGATATGAGCACAGCCCCTACTCCGACTCCTTTTGCGTTCGCCGCTCCGTCGAAGAAGAGCTTCCACCCTGGATCTTTGGTTAATTCTAACCCCTCAATCTGCAATACTTCCTCATCTGGAAAATACGTCCTCAAAGGTTCGTATTCGTCGTCAACAGGATTTTCAGCTAAGTGATCGGCCAGGGCTTGAGCTTTCATAGCCGTCCTTGTCACGTATATGATGTCGAATTCCGTAAGTAATATTTGCCATTTTGCTAACCTCCCCGTAGGCATAGGTTTCTGGAAAATATACTTCAGCGGATCCAGACGCGAAATCAGGTAAGTGGTGTAAGAAGACAAGTAGTGTTTCAGCTTTTGGGCTACCCAAGTCAGGGCGCAACATGTCTTTTCTAGATGAGTGTACTTGACCTCGTGGACTGTGAACTTCTTACTGAGGTAGTAAATGGCCCGTTCCTTCCTGCCGGTAAGATCATGCTGCCCCAGTACGCAGCCAAACGAATTCTCCAGAACCGTCAGATAAAGAATCAGGGGTCTGCCCGGTTCAGGCGGAACTAGTACAGGTGGATTTGACAGATACCCTTTGATCCGGTCAAACGCTTCCTGACATTCTGCCGTCCATTCTACCGCAGCGTCTTTCTTCAATAGGACGGAATATGGGTTCACAGGTTGCTGTAAGTTGAGCAATAAACCTACTGATGTAATTCAACCTTCCCAACAGACTCATTACCTCTGTTTTATTCTTCGGCGGGGCTAACTCCTGAATGGACTTGATTTTGGATGGGTCCAACTCAATGCCCCGTCGGCTGACGATGAATCCTAGCAACTTTCCTGAGGGAACTCCGAATGCGCATTTGGCCGGATTGAGCTTGATGTCGTACCTTCGAAGTCTTTGAAAGAACTTCCTGAGGTCGGCAACATGGTCTTCTTGACGTCTGGATTTTACGATCGCATCATCCACGTACACTTCAATTTCCTTGTGTATCATGTCATGGAATACCGTAGTCATCGCCCTCATATATGTTGCCCCTGCATTCTTCAAACCAAACGGCATCACTCGGTAGCAATAAGTCCCCCACGGTGTGATAAAAGCCGTCTTTTCTGCGTCCTCTTCATCCATCAAAATCTGATGATATCCCGCATAACAGTCCACAAAGGATCCGATTTCGCGTCCGGCGCAATTATCAATCGGGATATGGATATTGGGAAGCGGGAAATTATCCTTAGGACTCGCCTTGTTGAGGTTGCGATAGTCCACACATACTCTGATCTTTCCGTCTTTCTTTGGCACCGGTACTACGTTAGCCAACCATTCAGGGTATCGGGTGACGCGAATGACTTTCGCCTGCAACTGCTTGGTTACTTCCTCTTTGATTTTTACGCTCATCTCCGTCTTGAATTTCCGCAGTTTCTGCTTGACGGGAGGATATGCCGGATCAGTGGGTAATTTATGAACCACTAGATCAGTGCTGAGTCCTGGCATGTCGTCGTATGACCATGCGAAAATGTCTTTAAACTCCATGAGCGTTTTGATCAACTCTTCCCTCAGATTGGGTTCAATATGGACACTTATTCGGGTTTCTTTGACGTCATCCGCATTCCCTAGATTAACGGCCTCAGTATCATTTAAGTTCGGTTTGGGTTTTTCCTCGAAGTGACTTAATTCTTCACCGATTTCTTCTACGGCTTCATCATCGCCGTACTCTGACTCACTCTCGTCACTTCTTATTTCATGCGTTATTATTTCCAAACCCGATTGACTTTCTAGACTGGGTTGATTAATCTTTAAGCACGCCATATCATTAAGATCGGTTGCAAGAAGGCTGTTCAGAAAAGTAAAAAGAAGGAAAAATAAACAAAATTAGACACGAAGGGAATCAAATTTCATTAAATGGGAACTGTACAAGGGAAAACAAACCGCAAACTTAAATCAAGAAATGAACTAAAAAACAACTGGATTTTACTCTGGGGACAAACCCCCAACACAAAATTTCGAAAGAAAAACAATCCAAGACAAACTACCAAGACTCCTTCCGGACGGGGAGAGGAGTAGCCTTCCAGTTATTCAGTTTTGCCTTTGGTCCCACAAATTGTATCTCGGCATGACTGGATCCTTCACCATCCTCGAGCATACATACATCCGTGAATAGGTCCTCGAACTTCCTGAAGAACTCTTCGTCTGGCCTGATCGCAGGACCGGGAATCTTTGTCGTTGGATGTCCTCTTGCTCCGGACCTGACAAAAGATTGGGAAAGGCGTGGAACAGGCTTCGGGAGCACCCATGTCTTCTGCTTACTCCTCTTTGCTCACCGGATGTCCTCTGATGTTGGCTGGAATCCCAAGCCGAAGGTTCCCAAGTTTTCGACCACCGATACCGGTTGTATGATTCCTTGCAGAGATGCACCTAGACCTTTACCGGGTATGAAACCATGTCGCAACATTTCATGAGCCACCATGACATCTGCAGTAATTGTTCTGTCATCGGGAATGCATTCCCCTTCCGGAACTCGGTGGGCGGACACCACATCGCAGACCTGATATACCCACGGCCCAACATCTTCTTCTGTTTCAACAAAGGGAATGATGGTGCCCGATTGTGGATCGTTCTCTCCATGGACGACGATCTCCTGTTGGTCCCACTCGAACTTGACGAGTTGGTGCAAGCTGGATGGAACTGCTCTTGCGGCATGGATCCATGGTCGCCCTATTAGGAGGTTATATGACACCACCATGTCCAGCACCTGGAATTCCATGGTGAACTCTACTGGCCCAATCGTCAAGATCAACACTATGTCCCCAACCGATGCCTTGCCTCCTCCGTCAAACCCTCGAACACATACGCTGTTCTTGCGTACCCTGCCGATGTCCACTTTCAACTTGTCCAGTGTAGAGAGAGGACAAATGTTAGCACTGGACCCATTATCGACGAGGACTTTGGTAACCACCGCCTCCTCACACTTCACCGTAAGATATAAAGCCTTGTTGTGCTCGGTGCCTTCCTCAGGCAACTCATCATCGGTGAAGGTGATCCGATTTGCTTCGAAGATCCTATTGGTGATCTTCTCCAAATGGCTTACTGAGATTTTATCCGGTACATGTGCCTCATTCAGGACTTTCATCAATGCTTGCCGATGTTCTTCGGAATGTATCAGCAAGGATAGCAATGATATTTGCGCCGGAGTCTTCTTCAACTGCTCTAAGACAGAGTAGTCATGCAGCTTCATCTTTTTCAAGAATTCTTCCGCCTCTTCATCAGTTACCGGCTTTTTCAATGCTGCCGGAGTGGTCTTCCTCAATTCCGCAGGGGCAAAACATCTCCCCGAGCGGGTCAACCCTTGGGCTTCACAAACTTCCTCTTTCACTTCCTTTCCTTTGTAGGTCGTTGTAATCCGAGCATAATTCCATGGAACGGCCCGGCTATCAGTTATTGGCAACTGTGTTGCTGGCTGGATGATGAAAGGATCCATTCGAACGCCTGCTACTGTCAAGATGGGCTTGATTGCTGCCCCCGGTACAACTATCTTGGCCGGCTTCACCGGTACTTCGTTCACACTTTCCTTTCCTGCTTCCGACTCTCCTGGTATGTCCTTCTTGCAACTGGGTGACTCATCAAGGCTTGGCCCTTTTCTCGTTCCTACCCTGCTAGACTTAATCATCATTACAGTCTGAGGGGCTTTCTCCTTTCCTTCCTCCGCCCGTACCAACTCGATCATATTGGTCTCATGATGAGTTGGAAGCGGGTTTTGGTTGATGTTGGGCTCTGTTGGAGTCTGGACCTCAATCCTGCGAGTGTCGATGAGCTCCTGGATGGCCATCTTCAACCTCCAACACTTTTCCGTATCGTGTCCCGGACATCCTGAGCAGTAGGCACAATTTACTGAATGGTCCAGGTTCTTCGGAAGAGGGTTTGGCAGCTTAGCTTCAACCGGATTCAGCAACCCTACTTGTTTTAACCGGTGGAACAGACTAGTGTAAGATTCTCCCAAGGGAGTGAAATTCTTCGGCCTTGGCGCCCTGTCGCCCCTGAATGCCCGATTTGGACGAAAACTCGCGCCCGAGGGGTTTCTGTAAGCTCTTGGGGGTGGATGATTGTTCTGCGGGTTTGGTGCACGCCACGGTGCATGGACGGGAGGTGCAGAATAGGACTGTGCGTGGTGGACAGTAAAATGGGGATCAGGCGCGGGATAGTAATGTTGCGGGTGGTTATATGGGTTGTGGGAGTAATTTTGGTGGTGAGGCTGGGGTGGGCTATATTGGGGTGCGGGGCCTCTATTTCCGAACCATGCCCCGGACTCGACGGCCGCAACTTCCTCTCTCCTCTTTTTCCCCAGTACTCCTCCAGTACCACTTTGGATAGCCTGAGTGGTGGCTTTCAGTGCTGAGTAACTCATGATCTTGTTGGCCTTCAAACCTTCCTCGATCATACCCCCATTTTTATCACCTCGGTGAATGATTTACCTACGGACGTTACCAGATGTCCGAAGTAGGTGGGCTCTAATGTCTGCAAGAAGTAATCCACCATCTCGCTCTCTCTCATCGGCGGATCTACCCTGGCTGCCTGTTCCCTCCAATGGAAACCAAATTCCCTGAAGCTTTCGGCGGGCTTCTTCTCTAATTTTAGCAATGATAGGCGGTCGGGGATTATTTCAAGATTGTACTGGAACTGGCCGATAAAAGCTTGAGCCAAATCATCCCACGTAAACCATCTACTGGGATCCTGTCTAGTGTACCACTCCAGCGCAGATCCTCCCAGACTTTGACCGAAGTAAGCTATCAGAAGCTCGTCCCGTCCTCCGGCCCCTCTCATTTTACTGCAAAACCCTCGCAGGTGGGCCACTGGGTCACCATTCCCCTCGTATAGGTCGAATTTGGGCATTTTAAACCCTGCTGGCAACTGGACGTCCGGAAATGGGCACAGATCCTTATAGGCGACGCTGACCTGGTTGCCCAAACCGTGCATGTTCCTGAAGGACTGCTCCAGGCTTTTAACTTTTCTGACAACTTCCTCGTGTTCCGAACTTTGGAAGTGCTTTTCCGGTTCTGCCGGATTATCCCAGTGAGGTGTATGTGATTGTGGTTCAGGAGCCCTGAAAGTAGGCTCCGGAGGATAGTAAGAGTTGTCATGGGTCTGAACATATGGCTCGCTGGCCGGCCTTTGCAGAGGAACAGGTGGAGGTGCCACAAAAACAGGAGTGGCTGGAGGAGGATTTGGTTTGGCTGGCGGAATGTGGGTGGCATATGGGTTTTCCCCCTGAAAGTATGGATAGATCGGGGCGCTTGTCGAAGGATCGATGGGCGGATGTTCCGGAGCTGAGGCGAGAGTAGGGCGGTTTGGTGAAGACTGTTCCCTGGCCCAGGCCAGGTGCATCTCTGTTATCTGTTGTTTTAACCGGTCTACCTCTTCTTTCATGATTTGTAGCTCCGATTTTTCTTCCTCGAGACTCTTGCCAGAACTAGACATGCTTACTGTAACCGGTCCTTTGGATCTAGTACGGTAGTGATGGCTGGCCAGTATATTCTGTCAAACCAACTGCTAAACTTTCTGGCAATGCAACAAACTTGTTAGTTTACCGAGTTTGACAGATATGTTATAACACGTTGGATGAAATGCACCTAACCAAATAACCCTTTCTACATGTACTCCTAACATGCGTCATTCCGGCCCTTTTTCTTTTTCTTTTTCTTTTTCTTCTCTTTTTTTCGACTATCTTTGCAAGCCTTATTGTTGTTTAACCTTTGGATTCTTTTCCCTTCTTTTTTTGGATTCCTTTCTTTTTTAGTGGTGGTCGAATCTTATGTGGATTGCCTACGTATCACGACCCCGCGTGAATCAGACCGAGCGTAGTTCTGGTAACAAGATTGTGGCAAAATTCGGTAACTTTTATATCAAATAAAACCGTGTAGTTACAAAACACGTCTTACAACAATCAGCAAAAACAAAAGAAATGCTTGACTTGGGAAAGAAAAGATAAAAATGCCAACTAGCTTGACTCAACATTTCAAAATACATTTTCAATCAAAAATCTAATGCTCTAAAATTCCTGGGGGCCCGCGAGGCATCATCCGGCCTTGCCGCGGGCCTTGGTGTGAGGTCCTTGTGCAGTCCCCTCAACTCTTCCATGATCCGGTGAACATAACCCATAATTGAAGCGAAAAGGTCGGCGCGGGGCATTCGTTCACAAGCTAGGCACTTCATGGTGACATAGTGCCCGATTTCTCCAATTCTGTCCTTGATCATGTCCCTTTCTCCGAGTAACCGCTCTATCTGTTGGCTTTTCGCCCCCAATCTTCGAGCATTGTTGGTGACTTGGTCTAGGAGCCTATCCACTTGTCCTTGCAGTCGGGCCATCAAATTGTGGCAACGGTCGAGGTCCGCTCTGGCATCTTGGGCTTGCTTGAAAACCCGCTCCCTGAGGACAACATTTGCTTCCCTTAGACTAGTGACGATCTCGGTGTAATCTTCTTCCACCCGTTTTAGGTGAAGTGCATGTTGATGTGCCTCCTTTCTCCAGCTAGCATGGATCCTCGTTGTCCGGGCTTTCGACTCGTCCAATTCTCTTTGGATATCGGTGACTTGGCTTCTCAAACCCTTTATCAATTTTTCGTCGGCCCGACTCCTCAACTTTTTGTTAGCATCTCTTTTCATTTGCTGGATTTGAGCTCTCAAGAAGTCATTTTCTTGTGCCAACTTCTTTTTGTCTCCTTCGTCGGTGGCGGCTTGCATGTTCTTCTCGAACTGAAGGTCCCGGACCTGCTGTTCTATCCTGCCAATCTTCGTCCTGTACCCCTCCTCCTTTGCTAACCAATTCCATTGTTCCCGTGAATCTTCCGTGAATTGTTGGACATGAGCTCTTTTAGAACATTTTCGACGAATCTGAAATCTTTTCCCGAACCATACGTTGTACTTTGGGTCCACTTCTCCCTTAGCTAGTTCCCGGACCATGGTTTTAGGCTCAAGGAACCGACATTCGTGCCACAGCCTTCTAATCTTCTCTTCGGGGAATACAACTCCGGGCTCAACTCAATGGCGTACTTCCTCAGGTCTTGATCGGTAGGAATAACCTGAAACCTTCCTAGTTGACGTAATACACGATGAGGAACATATGGTTGGACACTGCGGATCCCCATCGGAAGAATATAACACTCTTCGGCTGCCATATATATTACTTCAGTATCGGGTAACCACCCGAACGCCCATTCAATCCGATCGGCTTCTATTGAGCTCAGTCGTGCAAGCCATGCCTCGACGCCTTCAGGGAATACAACACCCCTCATCCGTTCTTCGAAACCCCTGATACAGTTTTTTCCGATCAACCCATGGTTCATGTATTGTGTCCGGTGATGGAGGTGTTCTTGTATCCACAATTGGAGTAACAGATTGCATCCTTGGAAGAAATTGCCCCCTTCACGGCATACGGTCAAGGCTCGATAGATTTCGGACAAAACCAAAGGGACCACCGTGCTGGTAGCCTTTTTGATTGCAACATCGGCTATTCCTACCAGACTTATCTCTATTTTCTTATCTTCGCGTGGACAAATCACAATCCCCAAGAATGTCGTTACGAATGCTAGAATTCGTCTGGCCTCCCACTTGGTTCTATTCCCTGCGTGAGTTAGTCCAAGGTTTGACTCTTCAAAACCCCGAGGAGTGCCGTACCGTTGGTATAAGAATTGGAGATCGCAACATCCTTTCAGCAGATCATCATTTTTCACCTTCCGACTAATGCTCAGCAAATCCAGAAACCCATGTGGAGATACTGGTCTTGGTGAGAGCAGGTATTGCCCTCTTAATTTCCCATTTAGTCCTGCATAGCCCGCAATTTCCTCTAATGTGGGCGTCAGTTCAAAGTCAACAAAACGGAACACATTGCGGGTCGGATCCCAGAAAGATACCAGTGCCTTGATGATGTCCTCCCTTGGCTCGATATTCAACAGATCAACCAAACCTCCCAAAATTCTCCCTACAACCTTTTTGCTACTGTCTTCCAAATCGTTCCACCATATACGGAGTTGCTGAGGGACCTCACTAAAGATTGAAAATGATTTATTCTGATTCGTGCTCATCCTGCACATTTATTAAGGTGATTTAAATAAGAAAACAACTTTGTTTTGCTAAAAAAAAAAAATCAGTTTTGAATCACGGCCTTTCAACGTCTCGGGGACGAAGGCTTTTAAGGCCGTGGGGTAAATTGATCGAAATCAAAATTGACCCAAAGGTGGCCGTTTATACGAAATTAGCCTTCCGGCGTCCCTTTCGGGAACATTCGGCTATTTTTAAAAACAGCGTCACCGACTTATTTAGTACCAAAGTTAGTTTTGATATTTCGGCCATTTTTCAAAAGGTGAAGTTGGACCTCGATGGAGGTTGCCTACGTATCTCACATCCAATGAGAATCAAACCCACGTAGTTCGGTTTTGACGAAACAAACGACATTATTTATTTATTCATTTTACTAAAGGAAAACAAATAAGCTATTTCTATCTTAAGAACAAAACACATTTTCCCTTCTCTTTTTTTTTTTTTTTTTTTTAATCTCTAAAAGCCGGTCAGCATGCAAGTCTATAACAGATAAATGCGCAAGACAAACAGGATGCAGCAGGATAGTCTGTTCATTTCAGGTCACCTGTCCTAGACGGACCCAACCCCTGTGTTGAGTCCCCTAAGCCAAATGCGACATGATGCAAATAAACGTTTCCTACTAGGGATCCGGCATGAAGCTTTGTTATTCTAGGTTTAAAACCTGGGTTTATCTGTTCTAGACTTGGCTTACCCGAGCGGACAACTCGAGCCGAGGAGGAGGCAGCAACCCGGGAATACAGAAGCTTCACCGGTTTTGCAACTTATCCAAACCTCGTTCTAAAATGGGAATTAGACACTATAGAGAAAAGAAGTCACACGAAGTGCACCCTTCTTCATGATTTAGAAGACTCGGAGAGGAGATTGGTTCCGGCACAATTTATATGTACAGTTCACAAAATATCAAAGCAGTAAAAACAATATTTTGCACATTGATGCCAATATGTAAAAGAATCGGATAATAAATATGCCAAATACAACAATTATTCCGAGCTCGAGTTCTAAAGATATCCCCAGCAGAGTCGCCAGAGCTGTCACACCTCTTTTTTTACGCACCCGCAAGGTGAAAAGAGTTTTTCCAATTAAAGGACAATCGAGGCGGGAATTATTTAATTATTTCAGAGTCGCCACTTGGGAGATTTATGGTGTCCCAAGTCACCGGTTAAATCCCGAATCGAGGAAAAGAATGACTCTATTTAACAGTCCGCGAACCGGAAATCCGGATAAGGAATTCTATTAACCCGGGAGAAGGTATTAGGCATTCCCGAATTCCGTGGTTCTAGCACGGTCGCTCAACTGTCGTGTTTGGCTTACCTATCTGCTTTTTACAGTTATGTACTTAGTGCAAATTAATATCCCTTACCGCTTTTATTGTTGATTATGATTTACGAAAGAGAAAGTTGCTTAAAAATATGCTTCCGAATCACGTCACATGAAATGCACCCGGATCCTCGACATATTCTTATTTAACATTTCGGGGTTTGGATTTGGGTCGCATGAAATGCACACCCGTATTTAAGAAGGTAGAACTAAAATATGCGCCCGGAGCGATTACTTATTTACACTGTTGAGAAGGACGTGATATTCGCTAAGAAACGACACACCTCGAAATCTAAGCATTTTATATGTACATTTATGAAGGCCTTGCGATTAGTGTAACTATTGGGCGAGGCGCACCTTTAATTCAAATATAAAGCGAACTACATCCCACTGTATTTTACTTAGGAGTTGATTCCAAATTATTTAAAACTTGCTACGAACCACACCACATGAAATGCGCCTGTGGTTCCTGACACGCTTTATTTGCTCTTGCCCGAAATTGGGGTCGGGTCACATGAAATGCACCCCCGACTCCTTTAATATAATTACGTCATTCAGTTGAGTAATAACTCCCTAGCTAATCTTGCTTTTAACATAAGATCTAACATTAACGGATTTGGAGATTACACACATGAGTAGAGAAGATTGAACAGAGATACAACAGACTAATTCAGGTTTACGTGCATATCTAATGATAGTGTATCTTTGGTCTAGCTACATTTTTCCATAACCAAAACTAGCAATACAAACTTAATTAAAGAATAACAGAACGTAATCAAACATAAAAAACTTTGGACGACTACATGATTCAACAGACTTCAAACATAAGCTTCAGGCTTCATTCTTTTCGAACCAAGGAATTACAATAACAGAAATGTGTACCTGGAATACGGAAGAAGAAAGATGAGTGAGCAGTGAACAAGGTGGCAATCAACAGTAGGTGAACCAGCAGCCACAGGAGAGAACAAGGCAGTAACAGTAGCAACAACAGTCAACACAGACCAGCAGCAACTATAGACCCAACAGCAACCACAATAACCACACCAGTAGCAAACTCAACACAACAGCAACATACTAACAACACTGACCAGCAGCAACACTCAACACAATAACCACACCAACAAACAATAGTCAACACAGCAGCAGCATACAACAACAGGCCAGTAACATCAATGGACCAGCAGCAACACAATAGGCGCAAACAGCAACAACAATGGACCAACAGCAACACAAACGACCAAACAATCCCAAAACAGTGCTGCCAGTGACAAAATACAGCACTGCCAGTGGCTCGACACTTTCAAACTCAGCAAATAACACACAATCAATCTCAGCACACCAATGACAATCGAATCCAGCAAGTCAATGACAAACAACTTCCACAACCAATGACAAACGACCCTAAAAGCTTTGCTGGAGATCTCAGTGAGCTTCAACTATGAATCTAATGAAACAGTGACTAAAGATTCAGTGGCAGAACCAAGAAGAAACCCTTACTCCCCAGTCTATCACTATGTATATCTCCTATTCAAGTGAATATCAGAAAATCCTCAAGAGTCTGTATGTGTAGGATGTCTATATCCTCTCAGGTTTTTCTCTTCAGCTATTACTGTTTTTGCTCTCTCCAGGTACTCTCCAGTGTTCTCCCCTTTACTGTTTCAACTTAATACTCTATTTATAGCCAAAAACCCCAACCCCTCCTGAAGGTCTGCCCAATTAATTAACCCTTGCCCACACTCCTCTCTGCCAAACCATGCTCTGTCAGTCTTATTCCCTCTGTTTCAGCCACTAAGTTGTCTAGGCATGGGTTTATCAATTAAAAATTGGTGGCAGGGGGACAACTGGTGGGCTTGCTCTGCTGTGACAGTAAATTCCACTGCTTAGCCTCATGTGCAGGACACAAAAGACTCTAAATGTTAAACCTTGATTTCCTAGTTAGCTAATTTGAATCATAACTTCATCTTCAAATCAATCGAACAGTCCTATTCAATCCAGGGATGCTGATTACTGTATGGTAATTCAAATAACTCAACCCATGTAATTAGAAAAACGACCTCTAATCGACTACAACACATAGCAATGATAACAGATTAGTTGACTAAACAACAACAACAAAAATCTCGGCAAATGCCGGACATATGCGAAGTTAACTATTCGACGACGCTAATCGACGCGAGTTCGTATCTTATAACTAACACATTCAAATGAACAGAATAATGATTGACCAAATAAAAGGTCTTTGGGGGTAGAAGAACAGATCAACTGATACGAAAAATTAAAAACATAACAAATAAGAACTAAAACACAGATAAAGCAACCACACATGTTCACACAATCGAATTAAATCGACCAGGGAAGAAACAAATACCTCATAAGAAATTCATGAGGCGGGCCGCTGGACTCATCCGTTTTGGGGTTCAATGGACCTTAATCGGGGTGTTCTCAGTTGAGAACACCTAGATTAAGGTCTATTAGACCCCAATTTCCATTGAATTACACAGAAAACCTAGATTTGGATTTCTAGGGTTCTTGGTGCCGCTTTTGGGGCTCGAGGCTTTTGGGTTGGGTTCGAACGAAATCAAGGTTGGTAGGGGTGTGAGGGAGGTGTGAGGACTGGTTGGTGTGAATTTGAGGTGGTTTGGGATAGAGGTCCAAGTTCCGGCGAGTTTCAAATGGATATTCGAACCGTTTGAGTAACATTCGAGACTAACGGCCAACGGATCCATGTAGAGGAGGTGTGGGAGATTTTACGGTGTTAATTTGAGGGTGATTGGCCTACCGGAACCGCCGTGAGGCGATTTCCGGCGGGTGGAACACGGCGGGGACGGCGAGCTAATCAGTCTCTAAGAGAGACGATAGGCGTGAGGGGGGGGCCTGGCTTGGGGGGCTGGGTATGGTATTATGCTTATATACTAGGTGAGAGATTCGATCCTGGCCGTTGGATCATGTGTGATTAAGGGCCAGGATCTTTTGAGGTCAACCAAGACGGCACCGTTTGGATTAAGAGGAGACTGGGTCGGTCCGGGCTAACTGGGTCGGGCACCTGGGTTAGGATGGTGTGATCTCGACCGTTGGATTTGGAATGGGTCAACGGATGAGATCTGCTAGTGCCAGAACGACGTAGCTTCGATGTCGTGCTACGTCGTTTCATGAGTCTTAGAGACTCATTGAACGGACCGGGTGGAGCAAAGCATTTGGGCCTGGAGAGCTTGCATTTTTAGCCTCTTGCTTCATCAATACTCATTTTAAATAAAAGCCACTTCGAAAACAAAATTGAGTAGTAAAACAAATGCTTCATTAATTCAAATAGAAAATCAACCAATTGACAAAAACACAAATGCGCATATATATTTTTCTGTTTTTCTGATTAATTATTTACTTAGACAAACAAGCTCGAGCCCTCAAAAATGCAAAATTTCACAAGAATACACAAAAATGCCCACAATAAAAACAAACCATTTTGTTTTGATTTCATTTGGGAGTAGCTCGCGTGGGGTAAAAATTACGTGCTCACAATTAAATTATTCAATTTCCTATTTACACTAATTTTCTGATATTTTTTGATAATTTTCTACTATTTTTCCTTAATTTCCGCTATTAATGCTCTTTTTTATTAATTTTATTTTAACTACTTAATTCAAAAAATGCATGTATTTAACCTTTTTTTTTTAATTTTCTAGTTTTAATCTCAAATTATTCAATCACACACATACACCTAATTTCAATCAAGATATGTAATTCCACCTAAAAAATATTATTTATTTTAATTTTGGAATTTATTGCTTAGGGCAAAAATCACGTGCTCACATTTCTTGCAAAAATGACCTTTCGACATCCTTTTGAGGGACATTCGGCTTATTTTAAACAAGAATGGCATCACCCGACTTATTTATAATGAAAATTAAAATTTGACACTTTTGGCTATTTTTTGCAAAAATGGGTGGTTGGACCTGTCAAGGGTTGCTTATGTATCTCACACCTGGTGAGAATCAAACCAACGTAGTTCGGGTAAATAAACTAGCTATTTTTTAAAATAAGAATTTTTTTTCATTTTTATTTTTTTGGCATTTCAAAAACAAATAACAAAACTACTTTCAAAAGCAATACTTTTTTTCATTTTCGTTTTTATTAGCAAGACAAACTATTTTCCTTTTTTTCTATTTTTTTGAAAACAATACAAAATAACGACCTTTTTTTCTTTTCTTTTTTTTCATTTTCAATAAACAAATGAACAACCTTTTTTCCCAAGCTATATAAAGACTTTTGTTTTATATTTTTTCTTTGTTTTTAGTAAAAACTATTAAAAACAAAACATTTGCATTTTTTGTTCGGCAGAGGTTCGACAGCATTTGGGCATAGATGTTTTCTAAACAATTAATTTTTATACTGCTATTTCTCTCTTTTTTTCTTTTTCTCAATTTCACAAAATTCTCGACATTCAAAAATCAGTCGGCATGCAGGCCCGAGACAAATAAATACAACACGTAAAATGCATCATGGTGGTCGTATCATATTTGGTTACCTGTCCTAGACGGACCTAACCCCTTTGTTAAGTCCCCTAAGTCATATGCATGTGATGCAAATAAACGTTCCTACTAGGGATCCAGCATGAAGTCAAGTTATTCTAGGTTCAAAACCTGGATATGTGTTCTAGACTGTGTACCCGAGCGGACAACTCGAGTCGAGGAGGGGGCTACATACCGGGAACCAAAAGGCCATCCGGCTTAGTAACTTGTCTGGCCTCTTTCTTATTTCAAGGTATTGACACTAACAAAATAGGGAGTCTCAACCAGTAAGCACATCCTCGGAGGTGAGAAGAGAAGGGTTTCCGGCACTGTTTAAATATAGTTCAGATAATATCAAAGCGGTAAATATTTAGCACATTAAGAATAAACATGTAGAAAATCAGATATAACCAAATACAACAATTATTCTGAGCTCAAATTCTGAACCCTGAACCGAAGTTCTGGGTTTGTATCCCCAGCAGAGTCGCCAGAGCTGTCACACCTTCTTTTTCCTACTACACCGCCGTGAGAGGTATATAATAAAGGGAGTTATTTCCAACTTGAAGTGACAATTGGAACGGTATTTATTATTAAATTTCAGAGTCACCACTTGAGAGATTACTGGTGTCCCAAGTCATCGGTTGAATCCCGAACCGAGGAAGTTATGACTCTGTTAATAGTACGCGAATCAAAAATTTGAATAAGGAATTCTGTTAACACGAGAGAAGGTGTTAGGCATTTCCGGATTTCGTGGTTCTATCACAGTCGCTCAACTGTTGTATTTGATTTTATCTGATTTCAAAATATGTTCTAAACTATGTGCCTTTTATTAATAGTCCTCTTTTATTATATATTTATTTTTTTTAATAAGAATTGTTACATCATGAAAATGTATCTCGAACCACGTCGCACCAGTGTACCCGTGGCTTTTGACATATTTCAACTTTATTGAGATTTAGATTTGGATCACATAAATGTGCAACCGTATTTAAGAAGGTAATATTATTAAAATACGCGCCTAAGGCAACTACGCATTTATTATCTTTGGGAAAAACCGTAAAATTTGCTAAATGGTTCACCTGAATTCTAAGTATTTTTTATAGCATTTATTTAGGGACCCGCGATTTACGTATTTTGTTTAGCGAAACTCATCTCATTTATTATTTAAAGGTCAACCCTAAAGAAAACTATGATTTTCTATTTTTTTTTTTTTTTTGTCTCTACAAGAGCCCTATTAATTATTCAAAGGCCCAAACCTATGATTCAAATTTTATTCATCTGAACCTGGCATCTATAGCAGAAGAACCGAGATTCAGTCAGTTATATAAAGCAGGCCCAACGGAGAAAGTGACAAGCCCAGATTTCATTTACACAAGAATCGAATAGCCTAGACCTGTACTAGCCCATATATCCAATATCCAATTCATTCTGGGCTTGTTGATTCACTTTTTCATAGCCTGGATAATCCAGGCCTTTGTGTCAAGCTCAAACAAAATTTGCTAAGTAGCAGCGATAGGCTATATACATTGATCCAAAATTATTTAAGTTAAGGATAACACCGATGATTATAGTGAACTACGATTACTCAAAGTAATTATCAGCTAATGGTAAGAGAAATTTATTAACATGCTACTGTGACAATCAGCTTAGGATCACAAGTATACAAATCTTAAAATCTATACAATCCAGCTATATTCAATTACATCAATTGCTACCTCTACCTGAACTAACTTGTGATTTAACATAATGATAAACTAACAACTAATCAATCAGGATTCCACAATGTTGTTAACTTCTAATTTATGTACTAATTGCCTAATTTCAACCTCTGACTTCAAATTAACACCTATGAAATTTACACTAAATAGAGTGAACACTACTAAATACAAACATTCATACAATCATAAGAAGAACTCGAATTAGTTTAACAGTCCACAGTCTTATCAATTTACAAAAATGAATTGCATTCAAACGAAATTAAAGTACAGCTTGCACTTCAATTATTCTTTCAATTTAATTATACATTGAATTCACATTCATACGTCATTTGAGGCTGAAACAAATGCCTAGAATTTGAGGCAAAACAAAAAGGCAAACTCAACAATTAGTAGTAGCAATCAGCAGTGGGATTCAACAACTCAAGACAGATTTTAGATTTAAAACAGCATCACAAGAATAACACCACAAAATGATAAAAATAGACGTGATCAAACGCAAAGCCACTCGAAATTACACCCAGGATAGTTTCTGAACTTCAGCAAGTAGAAACAACATAGAACACACACGTTGACCTCAAACTTATGCAAAATGTGTATTGGAACTCGAATCTAACTTCAAACAAGGCAATGTAACAGTGTTTATGGAAATTTTACTGGATTTTTGTATTTTTTGGATTTTCTACAGAAAAACTAAGATCTAAACTGAAATTCGAGCTTGATCTTAAGGGACCTTCAATGGAACTATTTTTAACAAAAATTCTGGAGTTTTCTGCTTTTTCTTTTGTTTTTCTTTTGAAATAAAGCTAAGACCTAAAAGGATTTCAGACCTAGGGAGCTTGGGAAGACTTTGGGGTGAAATTTTTTGGAGGCTGAAACATGTATATTAAGGCAAAGGGGACTACCTTTTATAGGCAAAGCTAAGGGAAATTTTAGATTTTCAGTTTTTCTGTTGTAGTCCTTTTTTAATTATCATTTTTGCTTAAAAGTCCCTAAGGGACTATCTTATTCTTCAAGTTATACTACTAAAACTACTGAATTTCTAAATTAAACCCCCATCTAGAAGCTTCCGGGGACTTCTATTCTAGTTACTATATTCTCATGCTGAATTACCTATATAACCCTTACCCTTTTCCCCTGAATTACTTAATCTACACAATTATACCCTAGTTCTTTTCATTCTGGTCAGAAACTGACTATAGTTGACTAATGAAAGCTATGAGAACGATTAAACCATAACCAAATCCAACTGATTGGCCTTTGGGACTAAATCCTAATTAACTGAAATATTATTAGACTAACACAATAACAACCTAACCACTAGATTTGAAAGGAACTGAAATTACACTATGGATTTTCCCTGAATCAAGATGCAATCAAAAATTGTCACAAACAAACATATTAATTGAGATAAAATTGAAGAGCAAAATACTAACCCAATTAAACGGATCAAACTAAGTACTGAACAAAATCAATCAAACCCTAAACCAATCTTAAGCATAGAGGAATATAAAAACGAGCAAGAATAAAACAACAATCGGAAAAGCTAAAGAAAAACAGAAAAAATCTACAAATAGAAAAAGCAAGAGAAATTTATGAAACACTCACTTATTTTGCACTTTAATCCGACTGCTTTTAATCTTGTTACGGTTATGCGTCTATTTGGACACTTGACATCAATTGAAATCAACCTGAGCCTTTGAAAACCCAAAAAAGGTCCAGACTCTTCGAAACCTAGATCCTAAATGGTGAAAATTCTGAATGGATTTGGGAACAATAACTTGAGGATTCATGTGGAGGAGAGTGAGGGGAGTATGGGGTGTGAGTTTGGTAGGGTTTGGGTGGAAGCGGCGCCGTAGGCGAAGGGTGGTGGCGCCTAGGGTTTTGAAGATTTGAGGCGTTTAGAGGTGTTTGAAGAAAAAGAACACTGGATCTACGATGAGGAGGGTGAGAGGAATAAGTGGTGAATTTTTTAGCAACAATGGAGGTTGGTCGCCGTCGTGGGGTGATTTTCGGCGGCGGCATTAGGGCCGAGGGTGGCGGAGAAGGGTGGAAGTGAGGTGGAAGATAATCTTTGTCTCTGATTTAGTAAAGAAGTTATTACACTTTTATTAAAATACCAAAACTAAATTTGGGCCATTGGATGATAAGAGATGAAGGTCCGGATGGATTGGAGCTTAAAGATCTCAAAACGACATTGTTCATTCCCTATACTACATCGTTTGGATTGTCTGAATGACTTGGCCTATTTGGACCGGGTGGGGGTCGATTTGGGCCAGATTGGGGTAGTTTATGCTTGGGCCCGGGCAAAAATTTGCCCAAATAAGTAAGAATAGAACTTTACTTTAATTGCTTTGTTTTTATTTTTTATTCCTTTTATTTATTTGTTTTTGTATTTTTTCCTAAATTTATTAAAATGTAAAAATTAAAACAAAGACCTAATATAATTCAAAGTTAAACTATTTAACTGCTAAAATTATTTTAAATTCTATTTAAATATAAATGCAACAATTAACAATTAAAAGTGCAAAGAAATTATTTCTTGTTATTTTCTTTTCATTTATTTCTAAAAAAAATTTATACTAATTGATACTAAAATTGTGAAATTAAATCCCTAAATGCAAATGCATATTTTGTATTTTCATATACATACAAATGCAACCAATTAACACAAGATTCAATAAAATTCACAAAAAATTGTGAAATAATAAAGAAGTCAATTTATTTGAAACTTTTGGATTAATTTGCTTAGGGCAAAAATCACGTGCTCACACTTGGAACAACAGAAAAGAACCTCCAAGTACCATCCCTGGATTCCCAGAGTTATTCCCTCAATCTGGGGGTGTTACCACTGTCCCCATCAGCCACCCAAACATTCCTTTGGGGCAACCTACCATAACTGCTCACTTCTTCGGAACACCTTCTGAGGTTCGCCCCCAGGTGTTCCCGTCTGGACTTGCTCCCAACATTTTCACGGCTCCACCATCCTCCTCAACCACACAACCATCATTACCGAAGCATGTTTTTAACTCCTCGATCTTCACATTCCAGAATCCCGTATTTCGGGCTGACCCTCCTCATTATCCTCAATACACCTACTCTCAGCCACCTTACGAGCTTACGTCGGGGAAGTACAAGACACCCAAGGCCCCAAAGTAGGATAAGATGGCAAAGAGAATGAGAAGCCTCAAGCAAAGCTCAAAAAATATGCAAGGCTTGAGCGGGCAGAAGAGCGTCTCCAATACAGACATGTGTATGTTCCTGGATGTACACTTTCCATCAGGGTTCAAAACACCAAAATTTGAAAAGTACGACGAGCACAGCAACCCCATTTCTCACCTGAAGAAGTATTGCAATCAGTTACGGGGGGCGGTGGCAAAGAAGAATTATTGATGGCATATTTCACGGAAATCCTAATCGGCATTTCCTCAGAGTGGTATATGGATCAAGATGTCTCACGGGCATATATGGGATGATTTGGCCCGAGAATTTTTTCGACAATTTCAGTACAACATAGATATTGCGCCAGACAGGAACTCCTTGGAAAATCTAAAGAAAAAGCCCTCAGAAAGTTTCTGCGAATATGCAATTAAGTGGCACGAACAGGCGTCAGAGTGAAGCCTCCAATGGATGAGGTAGAGATGGTCAATGTTTTCCTACAGACCTAGGAGGCAGACTACTTTCAAAATATGATGTCCGCCATGGGTAAGTCTTTCACAGAGGCAATAAAAATCGGAGAAATGGTAGAAAATGGGCTAAAACGGGTAGAATCTTGAGCCAGTCAGCCATAAGAGCAACCTCCCAAGCCATCCAATGAGGGTCTGGAGGGATGGCTAAAGGCAAAAAGAAAGAAGAAACAGTGATGGAAGCATCGGGAGGAAGAAGATACCAGGCTCCTAGGCCGAAATTCTTTGAAAGAACTCCCCAATACTACTATCCTCGTACTGATATGGCTTACGCTCCCGCACCTTATGTGGTCATGAATGCTTAACCTTTCAGCCGACTGCAACCACAAGCTAATCGAAATCCACCTCTATTCCAAAGAAACCAGCCTACTTACCAAAACCAATATAATTCTCGACCACCACAAAATAACTTCCGCCCTCGAAAACAACCTAGATAACCAAATATTGCACCGATTGGTGAATCCTACTCCAGTTTATTCCTGAAGCTCATCCAGATGAACCTGCTGCAACCTATCCCACATAACAAGCAGAACCCGAAATCTCCATCATATCAATGGGGTGTCCGTTGTGCCTATCATTGAGGAGCTGAAGGGCATAGTACTGGCAATTGCTGGACATTGAAGAAAGCTATGGAAGATTTGATTGAACAAGGAAAAATAGTGTTGAGGGATGAAGAAGCCCCGAATGTGACCAATAATCTGTTGCTCGCCCATAATAATGGGCCGGTAATCGGAATAATTTGTGAAGATCGGGAATTTGATCTAGCCCTGAAGCCATAATTGTTATTGCTGATGTATAAAGGAAGACTAAGGCAGCCCCAAAGCAGGAAAAAGGGGAGAAGAAGAACAAAATTGTCAAAACTGAGTCTGAGAAGAAAAATGAGACAAAAGATGAGCCAGTGCCTCCAAAACATGGGGTTTTATGTTCCGCGAGGTCTCCAAGAGAAACCACTAGTTGTGAGCGCTCCGAGGAAGTTTGAAGCAAAGAAGGGGACACAATTGTATGTGCCAAAAGGGGCCTATGTGGCGCAGGGGACAATTAAACTGCCTCGGGTGAGTGAGCCAGTGGTTTTTGGACACGTACCACAGAAGTCAATAACTGACCCCTCTGCAATGCCGTGGAACTACTAGCAAACTGTGGCTACATACAAAGGCAATGAAATTTGGGGAGAACTCCCAGGAATAGTCCATGTTGAAAAATATTCAAATATACATGAGGAGGTGAACAGTGCCATACGAAAGTGCTTTCCATAGAAGAAGCCAGTAAGCGCTGAAGAAGCAGAGGCCTTCTTTCAGAAAATAAAGATGCCTAACTACGAAACAGTGGATCAATTGAGGAAGTGTCCTGAGCAAATGTCACTATTGTCATTGGTGACCAAATCCGCCGAACATCACAAGATCCTTATGAAACCCTTGAATGAGGCATATGTTCCAATTGAAACGTCAGTTGAATAGCTAGAAAGGATGGAAAAAAGATTCTTCATCGTCAATCAGCTCTCTTTCAATAAAAATGATTTGCCTCCAGAAGGAGCAGCCCACAATAAAGCCTTGCACTGACTGTCAAATGTGAGGGTTACTACGTCAAGGGAGTCATGGTGGATAGAGGCTCGGGGTTGACATCTTCCCACTCTCCATGTTGCAAAGAATGGAAATCGAGACAAGAAGAATTCCTCCCAATAATTTTTGCGTGAGAGATTTGATAGCATCAAGAGGGATACCATCGGTGAAATTGATTTAATATTGACCATAGGCCCGGTGGATTTTGAGGTAACCTTCTAAGTGTTGGACATGGATACAATTTATAATTTTCTTTTGGGAAGGCCCTGGATCCATACTGTAGGAGTTGTGCTCTCCACCCTCCACCAGATGGTGATATTTGAGTATGAAGATTAGGAGATCATGGACCACGGGGAAGATGAGCAGTCCATTTATCGTGACCCATCTATCCCATTCTTGGAGGCAAGGGAAGGAAGTTAGCATATTGTTTATCACCTTTGACATTGTGGTAGATGACCAATACGAGGAAGGAAATCCGTGCCCCCAGCCTTTCTTGTATAATGCTTCAATCATGGTGGCCAAATAAATAATTAGACACGATTTCAAACCAGGAAAAGGGTTGGGAAAATCTATACAAGGAATATTTGAACCGGTAACTCTACCCACAGCAGAAAAATTCTTTGGGATAGGCTTTCACCCTACACGAGATGATGAGAAATGGGACAAGGAAAGAAAGAAGAAAGGATGGGTTCTGCCACGACCATTGCCACGTCTCTATGATACTTTTGTCAAGCCTAAGTATGGTGAAGAAGAGGATGATGGGGTGTTCATGGCTGAAGAAACTGAAGATATATGTGGATCTATGAGGCAAATGCTTTATGAAACCAACATGGTTCAGCTAGGGGAGGGTACTAGCACCGCTGAGGTGCTCTACATGGAACCAGATGCTAAACTCCAATATTAGAAGGCGACGTCGTTCCCGATCTGGTTGGAGTCCCAGTAGACTAGCCTGTCACTTTTTTCTGCATCTCTGGTTATTTCAGGGTGTAACTCAGATGTTTCTTTTAGTTTCTTGTCTTTTAAAATTCCTGAATGTAAACCCTACTATATTTCCAAATTCCATGAAATGAAATCAATATGTCATCATCCATCCTCTCTTTATTCTTTCTGATTTTTGTTATTTTTCCCTTTTCATTTTTTCTTTTCAATTATAATAATGTGGCTTTAAATAACATGACATGCTTGCGGACTTCATGCCCAGACTCAAACACGCTGTCTAACTGTGAAATAATGAATCAAGAACCGGAATATGATGAAGAAGAGGCTTTAAGAAAAATGAACCAAGAATTGGAACAACTTGAGAACAAACCTAAGCCAAATTAGAATGACATTGAACGGGTTAATTTGGGAACCGCTGAAGAAATAAGGGAAACCAAAATAAGCATTCACACAAATGAGAAAACTTGAGATACGATAATCCAACTCCTGTTTGAGTTTAAAGATGTGTTTGCTTGGTCGTATGATGACATGCCAGGACTGAGTGTGGATCTAGTGGTGCATAAATTTTCAATCTATCCTGATTGTCCTCCAGTATAGCAAAAACAAAGAAATTTTAAAGACTGATATCAGGGATAAGATCAAAGAAGAAATCACAAAACAACTGAAAGCATGGGTAATCCGAGTGGTCTGATATACCACATGGTTGGCCAACGTAGTTCTAGTGCCAAATAAAGATGGGAAAACCCGGGTGTGTGTGGATTACCGAGATTTTAATAGGGCAAGTCCCAAAGATAATCTCCATTTTCCTAACATCCACATCCATGTTCATAACTGCGCCAAACATGAAATACAATCCTTCGTGAATTGTTACGCAGGATATCACCAGGTGTTGATGGATGAAGAAGATTCCGAGAAGACAGCTTTCACTACACCCTAGGGTACATACTGTTACCGAATCATGCCATTTGGGCTGAAAAATGCTGGAGCAACCATGACCATCATTTTCCATGATATGATACATCAAGAGATAGAGATGTGCGTGGATGATGTAATCATTAAGTCCCGAACTCAGAGTGATCACGTTCGATATCTAAGAAAGTTCTTTGAATGGCTGAGCAAGTATTATTTGAAGCTAAATCCAGCCAAATGTGCCTTCGGGGTCCCATCAGGCAAGCTCTTCGAATTCATAGTGAGCAGGAGAGGTATCGAGTTAGATCCAACAAAGATAAAGGCTATTCGAGATTTACCTCCTCCAAAAACTAAGAAAGACATAATGAGCTTATTCGGCAGGTTAAACTATATTAATCGGTTCATTGCTCAACTAACTACCACATGTGAGCCTATATTCAATCTGTTGAAGAAAGATGCTGCAATCAAATGGACATCTGAATGTCAAGAGGCTTTCAACAAGATCAAGGAATATTTGTTAAATCCTCCAGTATTGGTCCCACCGGAGCCAGGGAGACCTCTCTTCTTGTATCTGATAGTTTTGGAAAATTCTTTTGGTTGTGTCCTTGGGCAGCATGATATAACCTGCATGAAAGAGCATGCAATTTACTATCTGAGCAAGAAGTTCACCAGCTACGAAGCCAAATATACTTTGTTAGAGAAAGCATGTTATGCTCTGACGTCGGTTGCTCAAACATTGAGACATTATCTTCAAGCCCTACTACCTATCTCATAACCAGGTTGGATCCTTTGAAGTACATATTCCAGAAACCAATGCCCATTGGGAGACTGGCGAAATGGAAAATCTTGCTCACTGAATTCGACATATTCTATGTCACTCGCACGGCAATGAAAGCTCAGGCGTTGGCAGATCATTTGGTTGAAAGCCCGGTTGACGAGAAATACCAATCATTGAGCACATACTACCTAGATGAGGAGGTAAATTCAGTAAAAGCCATCTCTGAGGATACTCGTGAGTGGAAAATGTTTTTTGATGGAGCAGTAAATGCTAGAGGTGTAGGAGTTGGGGAAATCCTGATCTCGCCCAATGGTGCGCATTACCCAGCTACAGCTAGGCTCTTATTCTTCTGCACAAACAATATAGCTGAGTACGAAGCTTGTATCATGGGCCCGAATATGGCAATTGACCAGAATGTTGAAGATTAATTGATCATAGGGGATTCTGACTTGATTATCCGGCAAGCCTAGGGAGAATAGGACACTCGAGATGTTAAAATCATTCCATACATGCAACATGTGGAAGATCTCCCCAAGCGCTTCAAGTCGATAGAGTTCAGGTATATCCCTTGGTGTCACAATGAATTAACTGATGCACTCACTACTCTAGCTATAATGCTACCTTACCTAGGCAATGCCCATATTGACCCTCTGGAGATTCAAATAAAAGAGAAGCACGGGTATTGTAATGTGGTCGAGGCAGAACCCAGCATTTAGCCCTGGTATCATGATATCAAAAGATTTATGAAAACACAAGAATATCCCAAGAAAGCCACTGGAGATCAAAAGATAATCTTTAGACTCCATGCGAGTGTTTTCTTCTTAAGTGGTGATGTCTTGTACAAAAGGACCCTGGACATCAATTTGCTAAGATGTGTTGATGCTGAGGAAGCTGGAAGAATTATGCATAAAGTACACGCGGGGGTATGCGGACCTCATATGAATGGTCATGTGTTGGCAAAGAAAATTCTGCATGCGGGGTATTACTAGATAACCATGGAAAAGGATTGCTTCATCTTTGTTCGAAAATGCCATTAATGCCAGGTGCACGGTGATTTGATTCATGCACATCCAATAGAGCTTCATTCGATGTCAGCACTTTGGCTATTTGTTGCCTGGGTTATGGATGTCATTGGGCCGATCGAGCCGAAAGCTTCAAGTGGGCATAGATTTATATTAGTTGCAATTGATTACTTCACAAATTGGGTTGAGGCCATCACTCTCAACCAAGAAAGTTGTGGTAGACTTTGTGCACTCCATTCTCATTTGCTGCTTTGGCATTCTTGCAACTATCATTACCGATAATGATGCAAACTTGAACAGTCGTCTGATGGGAGAGGTATGTGACCAATTCAATATAACGCATAGAAACTCTACTCCTTATCGGCCAAAAGCCAATGGTGTCGTTGAAGCAGCAAATAAGGACATCAATAAGATTCTGAGAAAGATGATTTAAAGCTCCAGTCAATGGCATGAAAAGCTGCCTTTTGCATTATCCGGGTATCATACCACAGTGTGTACATCAGTCGGGGTGACCCCGTACTTGTTGGTTTAGAGAACTGAAGTTGTCATACTTGTGGAAGTAGAAATCCATTCGCTCTGCATAATTATTGATGCGCAAATGGAAGAAGTGAGTGGGTTAAAATCTGACTGGAGCAGTTGTCATTAATTAATGAAAAATGGATGGCCATAGTTTGTCACAGGCAGTTGTACCAACAAAGAATGGCCGGCACCTATAACAAAAAAGTGCGTCCTAGGAATTTTGAAGTGGGACAACCCGTGTTAAGACGCATTCTCCCTCATCAAGCAAAAGGAAATTTTGCTCCTAATTGGAAAGGTCCATACATAATTCAGAAGATATTGTCAAGAGGAGCACTATATCTGGGAGACGTCGAAGGAAATGACCTTGAAATAGCAGTCAATGTAGATACAGTTAAAAGGTACTATGTCTAGGCCTCCTAGTTTGGTGGCTTTTGTGTAACTGAGATGACGAAGGCTTTTCTTTTCACTATCACAAACACTATTAATCCTTCGTAAACCTTTTGAGTCAGTCCTGCTTCTTTGGCTACCCTCTTTGGAACCCGAAAGTACAATAAGAAAAATAAAAATATAAAGGAAAAAGAAAAAAAGAAAAGAAAAGAAAAACCAACAACAAAAAAAAACAAAACAAAAACAAAAATTATTTCCCTAAACTACATTTGACTTGATTCTGAAAGGATATGTAGGCAGCCTCTCCCTGAGGTTCAGTCACGCCAAAACAAAATTTCTAATTTCCCCAAAAATTGAAACTGGGGAAATTGATATGTTGGTTCGGCCATGAATCCGCCGAAATGGATCCAAAGTTGTAGTTTCGCCCAAAATCCTTTTTACCCAAAGACCTTGTTCAAGTCCTTCCGATCAATTGGCAAAGGCCAGGAAGTGAAAAACGACATTGTTGGAATTTGATACAATTCTAAATTGAGAGAAACAAAATGAGAGAGTCTTATCGGTGAAAACTTTCAGGCACCATAAGGTGATGGTGAGCAGAGAAACCGAAAATGAGAGAGTCCGCTTAGTGAAAACTTGTGAAGAGAGAGAGAAGAGAAATAAGAGAGGTCGATGGGCGAAAACCTGCAAAGGGCGCTGTCGGCCGAAAAAAGATATCACATCACTAAAAGAGTCATGGCAAGGTTTCCTGGTTTTGAAATGCGGATCAATGGGTTCAGAAGAAGCTGGAAAGTTTGTGTGGGTCGGGCGTCCAGTCCAAGAAGCATGTCATGTTCATTCGAAGCCAACATGCACCTCAGATAAGTCCTTTTTCCCCCCGAAAGGGATGTTTCTCTTTAAACTCATATGATTTCCTTTTTGCATACTTCTCTTTGAATCTCTTTCGATTTAAAACTAATTCTGGAATTACTACAAAGAAAGGTGGTAGGATTGATTATATCGGGCTCTACCTTGCAAAAGTCGGAGAAAATACCCAGCCTTAGTGGGTACGTCAGTCCAATCCCGATTGACCATGGTGGTTGATGCTTCCGAAGCAAAGATATTGTGAAAGAAAGAAAGTTAAAGGCAAAGCAGAATAAAGTGAAAAGACTAGAGCCCACATGGGCGAGTCAGCAGGAAATCTTAAAAGTAGAATCTCGTCGGTTTAAAAAGAGATTCGCCCTCAAAGCTAGCAATCAGCAAAGTTCACAATAGAAATGGGGCAGGGATAAAGCAATTGAGATGATCAAGGCCACAAAACCAACCACTGTTTTAAAAAATAAAAACAGGTACAATCAAAGCAATCGTGCAAGAAGCAGGTGCAACCCAAAAGGAAATTAAATGCACAAGCGTTGAACTAGCTTTGTAGTAGGAAAACGACCAAAAAGGAAGTTCCACCTCCCCTCCCCTCCCCCCCCCTGCAAAAAATGTTCTGTCATGAATTCTGCTAAATAAAAATGAAAACATACAAAAGGAAAACAAAAGAAAAAGAGAGAAGAAAAGAAATAAAAATGAAAATCCCAAAAGAAAAACAAATCACGGTAGCATAGGATCCCATTCCAAAACCCAACAAAAAACCAAGGATATCCCTGCATAACCCAGGGAGCGTTTTTTTCGAATCTCGGCATAACTCGTGGATTCCCCTGGCATAATCCAAGGGCCTTTTTCTTTCCAAATCCTGAAAAAAAACTGAGGATCCCCCTGGCCTAACCCAAGGGGCTTTTCTTTCCAAATCCCGGCAAAAAATCGAGGATCTCCGTAGCATAACCTAGGGAGCCTTTTTCTTTCCATCTCGGCATAACCCAGGGAGCTTTTTCTTTGCATCCCGGCATAACCTGAGGATCTCTCTGGCATAACCCAATGAGCTTTTTTCCTTCCATCCCGACATAACCTGTGGATCCCCCTGGCATAACCCAAGGGGCTTTTTCTTTTCAAATCCCGGCATAACCCGAGGATCTCTCTGGCATAACCCAGAGAGATTTTTCTTTTCCATCCCAGCATAACCCGAGGATCTCCCTGGAATAACCCATGGAGCTTTTTCTTTCCATCCTAGCATAACCCGAGGATCTCCTTGGTATAACCCAGGGACCTTTTTTCTTTCCATCCCGGCATAACCCGTGGATCCCCCTGGCATAACCCAGGGGGATTTTTCTTTTCGAATCCCAGCATATCCCGAGGATCTCCCTGACATAACCCAGGGAGCTTTTTCTTTCCAAATCCCGGCATAACCCGAGGATCCTCCTGGCATAACCTAAGAGGCTTTTTTTTTCTTTCCATCCCAGCATAACCCAAGGAGCTTTTTTTTTGTCTCGACATAACCCGGGACTCATTTTCTTTTTCTGACATAACCTGTTCATTTTCCAGCATAACCTGGATTCATTCACAAGGATACACAATCCTAATTTGATTGTTTAGACATGCATCACAACTAACTCACAAAATTTTCCTAGTGAAAACTGGGGCAGAAATTTCGTTCGTTTGTTTGTTTTGGTATCCTAAGCAGGTCGACCTCAAGATACAAGGTGAGACATGACCAATGGAATGAGTCTCAATCCAAAATCAAGAAAATAAGAAAAGAACAAAAAGAAATAAACTCAAAAGTGAAGCAAGCAAGGGTGAGAATTTCTCAAAATCTGATTGAAGTCACAAGCTCCGCTGATCCTATTTTGACCCAATGCTTCATGAGGAAGTAAACGCCTACAACTTGCGAGCATCAAGATTCAGATCGAAGTCCACAGCAAGATCAGCTAAGAATCAAGATCAGGTTTTAAGAGAATTATAGATAGGAATCTTGTAACTCATAGTTGATAGGCATAGCTAGCTTAGCTTTTATTTGTCACGCCTGAACCTCGGGAGGTGCGACCGGCGCTCAATCAAGTGAACCTGACTGAGCAAGCCTTACCGAACACCTTCTACACCAAATCAATATCAATACGGAACTCATGCCTTTGATTAATTTAGATGATAATACATGGTGTATACCACATTACTGGTTCATTTCATATCATAAACATTTACCGTACATAAACTAGCTTCAAGGATTCTATTAGAGTTACAGTTTATGGAGATCACAAGTTTAGGATTACAACATATACATGTAGTGGACTTCTCGAACACCCATACCTAACTCATTCTAGTGTTTTGGAGCCTATAAGGATACAACAGATAAGCATAACTGTGCCGGCAACAAGGTCCCGGCGATACCTCAAAAGTGGGAAGTTGTAATAACAAAAGATACACCATATATCCCCATGAAAGAAAAAGGGGATCACCGAGACTTTGAGTAGACAAATGCTCTGCTATGCACGATCGGCATTGTCCGCTATGAAGCCACCTACAATCATAACACGAATGTAGCACCCCCGGCAAAAGGGGCGTCAGTACATTTGAATTGTACTGGTATGTATAACTAAACACCATTTTACTAGAAAGAACTATCGAATATATACAAGCAATTAATATGGGCAAATCAAAGAAACAATTCATATAATCTTTCATATAATTTCCACAACATAGATTTGGGTATATCTATCACATGTTCCCCACTATTCTCATTACCACCGTCATCTCGAGCGGAGTCCGATCATGACCCGACCAGCTAGGTCACCTCATTGGAGGCATTACTCTCAATCAATATTCCATTTCCCTTATCCGGAATTCAATATCAGCACATTACTACCATGTGTGATGCATGGTGTCCGATCATGACTCGATCGGCTAGGTCACCTCATTAGAGGCATTACTCCATTCTCATTAGTCAACACTTCAAATCTTTATCCCACACATATCATAACAATTTTTGGGGCACTCATGGACACCATCATCACATCGTTTCCCCTTTTCAATATTCATTCTACAAGTTGTGATCATAGACACATATATTAAGGATAATTCAAGTTGCAATCATAGGTAGGTGAGCACATTCCTAGCATGAATAATTCTTTGTTTCGGTGTTGGCTTATAGCCCAAGTATTTCAACACATAATAGTATTTTCACCATTATCTAAATGTCAAGATTGGCACATTATTCACATTGAGGCACATCCTTCACGAATATGTATAGAAATATGAAAATCAATTAATGCATAATAACAATAAATACACTATCCAATTCAACTCTTACCATACTTTCGTAAATGATGACGGAGCTCAATCTCTAATAAAAAAAGGGGTTTTAGCCATAAATGCCTTTCTTGAGCTTTCCTTTAATTACTACGATATTCCGAAAATTCTAGAAACTTCAATCTATTTTGGGACATAGAAAAATTGAACACAAATTAGGAAGATATTCATAATTCAATCTAATTTGAGCATTTTATTAAATACTAGTTGAGCATCTTGATTTCAAATCCTCTTTTCAAGATTTTCTTCATTCCCTGACCCAATCTTTACTTAATTATGTTAAACGATCTTCTCATAAACCTAAGTTTTACATGAATGTATACACAATACTAATACACCCAAGAATCATACCTCAATAACCCATCTTATACTCTAAACTCGAAATTAAAACCTAGGGCATAGAATCTTACCTCTTAAATGAAGATCTTGTGATTAGGTTCTTTGATTCTTGAAGATTGATGCAAGGTTTGGATGATTTAAATGTTGGGTTCCTCTTTCTCTCTATAAAATACTCTCACCTCTATCTAAAATCAGTAGAAAACGACCCCAAATGAAGCCCCAAAGGCTATATATTGAAATGGGGTTGGGTTATAAAAATTAGAAAATAAATCCTTCGATGTCAATTCTGCTGTAGCAGAATGGACCGCAGAACGCTAATGTTGGCCGCATAATGCACCGCAAAATCGGCGCCCAAAACTAGGCTACACTGGCCCAGTCTGCGATAGAAATGCGACCGCAGAGTCAACAATGCAACAGGAATGCGGTCGCAGATTTGACACAGGATAGCATTTTCCAGCCTTTGGTAATTTGATCATAACTTTGTGTAATAATGTCCAAATGACGAACGGTTTGAAGAGCTGGAAACTATACTCAAAGATCTTTCATTTGATAGGTTATTCATCACATAAACTATTACACATATTTAAATGTTCTTGTTCAAAGTGGGGACTATTGCAAGATTATTGGGAATTTTGCCTATTATGGACTTTTCTAATTTTTCTTAGACTTTGGCCTTTCCTTGGACCCCAAATTACTTATCATAAGACTTATACACATATTTATCAAATCCAATGGATGTACACCATGTTAATAGCACATAAGAATGTTATAATAAGCCTACATGACACCACGAAATCCTAAATTACTTAGCGAAAATTTTCGGAGCCTTACATGATTTTCCTTTTTTGGTGTAATAAGGAGGTCAACAAGCAGTAGCAACAGTAAAAGCAATGAAAATCACAGCCCTTGGTAGTCCCAGCTACCAATCCTTCGAGAACTACACTGACCTGATTCATTTATAGCCAAGGATATATAAGCAACCTTTGAAGCAGGGTTCGGTCACACGGTTTTCAAAATGCTTCTCATGGAGTGCCGAGTAGGTAAAAATCCTTCATGGTGCTCATTTATCTTTGCCCGAAAACCATTCGTGTCTTCGAGCAATGAGGGGAAGCTGTGGGCACGTGATTTTTACCATGCTTAAATTACTCCTATAGAATTCATTAAAATTAGAATTTTTCTTTTAATATTTGAATTTTTAGGAATTAATTGCATGACTTTTGTGTTTGTTTGCATTTTTGCGCATATTTAGTTAGCATAATTCACAAAAATATAAACATGTGGTATTTTGTCATTTTTACATTCTTTGTTAGGATTTAGTTAGTTTGAGGAAATTAATTAGTTTAATTTTAGTTTAATCCATATTTTTGTTTTTAACGCAAAAAATAAATAAAAAATGGAATGAAATTGAACTGAATTTAAATAAAGAAATAAGTTAATTGAAAAAGAAATAAAAGAGAGGAAAAGTATTATGGCTAATTATGTTTGGGCCAGTTCCGGTATCAGCCCAAAGACCTTTCCCCAAACCTGTTCGAAATTTGGCCCAATCCGTCTCCCACCCAAAGTCTCTAGAAGAGACAAAATGACATTGTTTTAGGGTTAGGTAATCTAAGTTGTCTAGGTTATTTGATCATACGGTCAGGAACTAAAGGGATTCTTAATATATAAGTGTCTGATCTCGCCTCCCCCCTACACCCCCCCCCCCCATTCATTGTCTCTAACCCCTGAGACACAAACCCTAGCCACCTCTTATTCCCCACTGGCTCCGCCATAAGCTGTCGGCCGAAAATCGCCTCCGCCGGCGGAGATTCTCCGATGAACCCTAAAATTACACCACAGATTATCCTCCTCCTCTTTCCATATCTACCATTAGTTTTTTTTTTTTTTTTGAATGTTACCCGAACTGTTCTAATCATTGAAGCCCTAGTTGTCCTCTTCGCTGCACATGGAGGCGGCACCACCCAAATCATACCAAAATCGTACCACACAATCCTCAGGCCACCTTAAATCCCATACTCATAATTATTTCTCAAGAATCCCAGTGGGACTCCTCCAATTCCACATCTGAGGTCGGAGTTGCCGATTCAAGGGTTTTTCACTATTCAAATGGGCTCCAAAGTGATATCATATGACTGTTTTGTTAAAGAACAAACATATAATATTATTTTGGGGCCATATTTTAAGGCAGTCGAGTAAAGATCAAATTCGATTTGGAATGCCAAGATTCAATCCTTGTTGGTAAGTCTCAATGTCTTCGTTCTGTTGTTTTTTCTTCTTTTTTTTTTCTTTCTTTCTTTTCTTTAATTAGGTTTTCGATTTGAATCTTGGACTACTTCTCGAATTTGTTCACTATTTATCTTAGATCCATATAGTCTTCATTAATACATGTTTTAAGTCGTTAATTTTGTTCAACTATTTAGTTTGATTAGGTCATTTTGATAAGTCAGAATTTTGGCATGTTTTTTATAATTTTGTTTGTTAGTTTTGTTTAGAATATTAGTTTTTGATTTCCCATCTTCTGATTACTTTAACTGTATGTGATTTCAATTGATCTTAATTTGACTTGCTTGATATTAGAATAATTTTTGTTCAGATTCAGTTCTATAGTTAGTTTGGATTTTTGATACTCTTAGTTCAATTTTAGGTTTTCTTTTAGTATAATTGTAGGTGTTTGGTTATAGCTGATAGTATGTAAGTAGGGTAAAGGGGGTTGGGGTTAGTTGAGATAAGGTTAGTAATTTTAGCGGTAGTTAGGGGTATTTTGGGCTCTTAAAATGGGTTAGTTTGTTAAGGCTGAGTAATTTCAGAATAGAAGTGAGGATAGTAAAGGTATTTGATAGGTAGAAAACAAAAATAGAATATCTAGACTCTTCTAGAATAGGGCTTTAGTGTACACTTCAATAGTTTAATGGCCATAACTTGAGCAACAAGTCAGAACCTTAGGGATTATTGACTAAATTCTTAAATAAAAAAGGGAGGAAATGAGTGAAAACTTCCAAAACCTTCTACTCTTATTCATTCATATAAAAGGCAGGCCTAATGCCTTGATAAACAAGTTTACACACCCTAAAAATTCTCCAAACTCTCCAGCTTCTAATTTCCCCCTTAAAATCACCTTCAAATCTGAGTCCCAAATTTGAACTTCAAATCAAAAGAAGTTCAAATCTGAACTCCGATAGTTTTAGACACCTTCATTTAGATCTTAAATTTTGCAGGAAAAAAAAATAAAAACAACAAAAAACTTTCAAAAATCCCAAAATACTGTTCCATTGGAAACCTTAGGTTAATTTTATTTTCAGTGGTTGCTTTACATCGTCTAGATCAATATTTAGTTGCTGAAGTGTTCTGGACATTCCTGGGGTTATATCAAGTCAAATTTGGGTCGTTCAAGCTTATTTTTGGTTGCTTATTGGTTCTACTATCTAAAATCAACTGATGGGCTGATTGACACTATTTTCTGGGTTTAAAATCGATCTAATTGCTACTGTATATTGTTGCTGCCTAGTTGACCTCAATTTTCCTTTTCACTTTGTTCAAATTCCGGGTACATTCCCTCTGTAGCCTTCAAGCATTGGAATTAAAGTGAAACACTTGTCAATTTGGTCTCCTCATTTAGTTTCATGTTATACTTAGCTAGATTTAGCAATGTTATTATTTCTCCATATGTATTCGACTAAGGATTAGTAGAATTATGTTGCTATGGTTATTGTGTTAGAAATTAGCTCATCAATACGCTTTAATTACTTGTATTGGAGTGTTTAAATAAGGACATTCTAGATTTTGTTAGTATAGATCCCTTAGCATAGACTAGAATTGTATTCAATACAATTTTTTTGTAACTCAAGCGTAAATACAAGCTTGCATAGACTGGATTTTGTTGGACATTCTATGAATATAATATAGAAGTCAGAAAGAGATGCATAAATAACTCGAGTGTAAGTTGTGTTTTCAACTGGAATCGGGATTAGATATTGTCATAGGCTTATGCACCTGAGTATGAAATTACAATATTACATCTGAGGTCACGCTATTTGTCATTTATGCCTAATGTTTTAATGTCCAATTAGAATTTTAGCTCGAATTTTGATCAGCATGCTAATTCTCAAATGAAGTATTAATTGATATGTGGATACACAAATCATTATCTAAATATGAAAAGGTGAATAACCGCCTGGAAATTGCATTTCTACAATAACGGTGGTCTCAGTTCTGGCTTATGATTGTTTGGGACATAAATAGGCCCAGTGCCTGCCCATTTCCTGTATCGTTTGTATTGGGCCTATTTGAGCCCCAACAGGATGATTCCATGGAAAATGGACTGTCCAGCTTATATGACCGAACTGCTTCATGTCTAGGCCAATTTTTTGACCCAAAAATGGTGAAGTCAAAAATCCTTTAAATTATATTAGGAATATGGAAATTAATTTATAAATATAAATTTGGGTTTTCAAGTTAAGTAGCGGGTTAAAATTAGGAGGGTTTCTCCTTTTTTGAATTCGGACTTGAACTCGAGGCCCGAATTTATAAATATAAATTAATTAGGCCCTTTTAGAGACAAAAAATAAATAGAAAATCGTAATTTTCTTTAGGTTGGCCTTTAAATAATAAAGGGGGATGAGCCTCGCCGGAAAAAAAAATGCATAAATTGTGGGGGCCTCATTAAATGCATATATTAAAATATTTAGTATTTGGGGCATGTCGTTTAGCAAATTTCACGGCCCTCCGCAAAGATAATAACCCGTTAGACACTTTAGGCGCGATTTTAATACTTTTACCTTCTTAAATATGGGTGTGCATTTCATGCAATCCAAATTCAAATCCAAAAATGTTGAATAAGAATGTGTCGAGGATCCGGGTGCATTTCATGTGAAGTGATCCAAAAACATATTTTTAAATGACGTTCACTTTTTTAAAAAACTTCAATTAAAAGTGATAAATAATCTTAAAATTGTACTATATGTTGTAATATGTATAAAAACCAAATTTTAGCCATTTATAATAATTTAAGCGACCAAGATAGAACCATGGGATCCGGGGGTGCCTAACACCTTCCCTCGAGTCAATAGAACTCCTTATTCAGAGTTTCTGGTTCGCAGAATCCAAATGGAAAGTCGACAATTTTTATCGATTTGGGATTCAAGTTAAACCGGTGACTTGGGACACCAAAAAATCGGTGACTTGGGACACCAAAAGACAATCCTATCCCAAGTGGCGACTCTAAAAACTAAATAAATAATTCCATTTCGAATGATGTCACTTCAAATGAAAAACTCCCTTATACATTATCCTTCGGGGTAAGTGCATAAAAAATAAGGTGCGACAATGAGAGCCAAATATATTGTAGCAATTTAGGAGAGAGATGATAAAATGACATTTGAGACTTGAGAGATGAGTGAAAAAAATGAAGAAAATGAGGAGTCTCTTTATAATTTTTTAAAAGATTAAATTAGTAAATAATAAATGTGTTATTATTTTAAAAAGCCCCCAAAAGGGCTATTTTGCAATTCCAGCAGTGGGCAGTGGTCAAAATGAGAGCTGACCATTGCCAACAGTCAAATGCCTTAAATATTTTGAAATTATAGCCGTCGAACCAATCCGGATGGGTCTGGGTAACCGGTTATTCTTTGATGTGACATTACCAATCTATAGTGGTCTGATCCACCAATAATAAAAGAGAAATTTTCATAAAGCACTATCCTTTAGTAGTAATTAGTCATCTATAGATATCATTTTCTATATTACGGATTATAGATACCTTTTATGTGGTTATTAGATGTATTTGATATATTTAAGCTATTGTATATTTGTATTCATGAATACAGTAGCAAAACTAGGCGTGAATTAGGGAAGTCCGGCTAATCAATTGTTGTATTCGACTGTATTCATGGAGTGCGGATAGATTATTGTATTCAACTGTATTCAACTGTATTCGACTGTATTCACCGTGAAATAGGGGATTACACTATTTTTAAAACGAAAAGTGAATCTATTAACATAATGGAATACCCCAAAAATATAGCAATCTTCAGAAATATTATATAATACATCTGAATACATAAATTATATTAATTAAAATATATATATAAATATATTCATCCCATATAGTGAGACAGTGAATATAATAAAATACATATTATACAACGGGATACATTGAAATATAATGGGAAAAAAGACATTGAATACAATAAAATACATCGAATAAAACGAGATTCATTGAATTACAATGAAAACCCCTAAAACCCTAATGGATCTAATCAAGCAACCTGCAGCAAGGTGAAGTACTGAAAAACTCGACCGAGAAGGTGAAAATCCGAAACGTGAAGGGGAAAGAAGTAGATGGAGAAGTTTTATCAGTTGTTGAATTTTTAGGAGAAAACTAATTAAGAGTTCTCATTGAGGTAAAAATTCTTTCTCACTCTCTCTTTGTCTCTCTCTCTCTAAGATCGGAGAAATCATTCACACAGAACAGAATATTGTAAAGGTCAGTAAAGGATATTAATGTGTTACAACGGGGGATTATGGGTCTTCTTCATCCTTCACTGGATCACAAACAACATACTACTAAAAAATTAGTAGTATGTAAACATTAGTTGGCTGGCAATTTTAATAGGTTTCCCTGTCAAATTCTACAAAGTACAATTTACAATACAATCTACATATCTCTAACAAATCTCATAAATCCTTCAAGGTTTGGAGGAGGTTCTGTTGGCGGTCGTGAAAAAGAAGCTTGTTCATCACCACTTCCCGGCGAAGCAACATCCTCTGCAAGTTCAGCTATCATTTCTTCGTAAGCTTCATCCACTTCCGGTTGTGATTCTGCAAGTCCAAAGTTTCTTCTTTCCAAACGGATCCAATCTCTAAATAGCACTGACTTTTCCAAGCTCTCCCTTATAGATGCTCTATGATCTCCTATTTGAAGTCTTGCTTGACTGAAGGCGCTCTCTGATGCAACTGTTGAAGCTTGAATTGATAAAATATCGCGAGTCATCCTTGCAAGTACAGGAAAATGTTTTTCCCGTAACTTCCACCATTCCAAAAGCTCAAAACTCTCGTCTGGATTCTCCTTCTCTAGTCCCTGTGACAAATAAACTTGAAACTCATTTATATGGGAAGATTCATCAAAATTATCTCCTTGAGAACCCCTAAACTCCGTCCAAAATTTAAGTGCATTCAAGCCCGCGACTCTTTTAGACGACTGTGAAGTAGACGTAGTAGGGGTTGGAACGTTTGGCCTAGAATGTTCTAAGGATAGCTGGTATGCATTATAAATTGTTTGAGTATTAATTTTAATTGATGCTTTTGCATCTGCAAGAGTAGCATGTTCCTCTACTGTAAGATCTAAAGCCTTATAAATATTTGTATACCAAAAATGAGGACCTCCTAATTTTATTATATGGTTTAAAATTGCAGCTACACCATAAATAGGGGGGATAGGGAAAAATATTTTTTAAACTTTTCTTTCATTGCATTTATAGCAAGTTGATAAATTTGCCCACCTTCCTTAAAATCCATAAATAATTCACATAAGGCTGCAATATAAACTAAAAATTTTGAAATAGTTGGATAATATTGTCCGAAAAATACATTTGTAGCAGCTTGAAAATGTTCTAAAAATCTATAAGAATTTTAACATTTGTCCAATCTTGGGTTGTAAGCATTTCATCATCATCCACACCCCCAACCCGAGCATTGAACGTCGCATTAATTGGGTTCCTATATTCGTAAGTAACTACAAAATTTTCGTACATATAATTCCATCTAGTGGGGCAAGGTTTAGGAACCTTTCTTTCTCTAAGGCCATATTCATCATATTTTTTATAATACTCCCTAAGTCTACTTCTATGATTAGAATAAAAAATCCAATTAAGAGCCATTCTAACCTTTTCAATTTCTAAATTTAAAATTCGCATACCATCACCGATAATTAAATGATAAATATGACAAATACATCTAATATGAAATATATTACTAAATGCAGAATTTAATGTTGTTGTAAGAATGCCTACTGCACTAGTGTTGCTAGAAGCATTATCCACAGAAATTGACATTATTTTATCATTAATGCAAAAATATCTAAAAATATCACCAACAGTGTTAGCGATAAACTTACCTGTGTGACGTGAGTTAATTATTCTATACGCAAGAATGTGTTTTTGCATTATCCACTCCTCATCTATCCAGTGACTAGTAACAATTAGGTAATCACAATCGTTATTGCTTCTACCAATATCAGTGGTAATAGAAATTCGATTACTTATATGACTAAATAAATACCGCAAATATTGTTCGTATTCGTGTTTAAATTTATAAATATCGGCCTTAACTGTTGCATGAGGCCAACCTTTATAAGTAGGATTAAAAACTTTTCTAATATAATGCACAAAATTAGGATTAGAAGGAAAAGTATACGGTAAACACATAACGGTAACCATCTTTGCTAATTCTTCCCTATCTTTATTTGGATCATAATATAATATACCTCCGGTGACAATGTTAATTCCAGGTTGAACTAGATTTGAACCTGTACTAGGGTTACCCGCATTTTCTACACTTGTCCCCTCTAGCTTGTGCTTTCAATTTGAAATATTTAACTTTTTCAGTAGGGTGTGTTTGTATGTGCCTAATCAAACTACCCGTGCCACTACGGTCTCCAGTATATCTATGCACCAATAATTTTTTACAATAATTACACTGAGCCTTATTTTGATCTCTTAGTTGACTAAAAAAATTCCAAACTAATGACGTTTCTTGGCGTTTAGAAGATTGTCTACTAAAAGTAGGTGTTTGTACAGGTGGGTGTTCTGGTGCATCAGTTGGGTTAGCCGGACTAGTAGGTGTATCATCTAAATCCGGTTGGGTTTCATCTAAATCATGTTGAGTTTCATCAAAATCATGTTGGTTTTCATCAAAATCCAATTGCCTATGAACTTTTAAATTAGGATAAATAGCTTCCATAATTTCATTATCTAATCGATCTTCTCGTGAAATATTATGGCAAAATTCAGTATCGCTAAATTGAAAACAAGGATTATCACTATCAAGAATAATTGGACCACCAGGACGGGTAGGTCGGGGAACCGGGGGGGAAGTTTAGTTGGTTGACGCCTACTTTCACTCATTTTAGCTTTTCCCTTACCACTAAACATTTTTTTCAAAGAAAATGCCATATTAATTATAATTATGTAAACTAAAGCACACAAAATATATTCTTAAAAATTAAGAGTTGGAACGAGTTTACCGAATTGCCGAACAACTTCTTAAAAATTGAAAATTGAAAATCGTTGAAGACTTGAATACTTCAATTCACCAACTTCACAAAATTTCACAAAATTGGAATAATAATATAAGCAATTATATAAGAGAAATTGTATATAGATTGAGAGAGATTGAGATAGATTGATGAATTGATGAGTAAAAATGAAAGAATGAGGGGGTATTTATAGTTGAGAATTGGCTAAATTTTAAATAGCCAAAACGGCTATATTTGCAGACCAATGGCTATTTTATAATTCTGCCCGTTGGGATCGTTGGGCCCGCCAGGACCGACCCAGGACCGCTAGCCAGTCCCGGTCTTCGCGGTCCCGGTCTCGCGGGCTTAACGGAAGGGACCGGCCCGTCACGGGCTTAAAAGAACACCTGGACCCGGCACACCAGGACCGGCCCGCCAGGACCGCGGTCCCGGTCCAGGCCCTGTCCGGAACCGGCCCACCAGACAACCTTATTCTACATTGTAGAGAATTAGTGGCACCATCACGGCCAAAGCAGCAGCAACAACAATATGTGAAGCAATTTTTCGACCATCATAATCCGAAGAAGAAGAATTAACATGGGCGGTCGAGGGAGAGATACTAGTGTTGAGAGAGAGAGAGAGTGGAAAAAAATCGAGAGAGAGAGAGTGGAAAAAAATCTGAGAGAATTTCATAATAACATTCAACCAGCCCCGACCGGTTCCCTGCTCAGCTCGCCCATGTCCGGCCCCTTATACGCTAGTCCAATCCGGTCAATTCCGAAACTGGGCCAACTCGGCCCGATAGCCACCTTTAGGACCAGAATAAAAAATGACAAATCAAGAGTACAAATCAAGAGCTTGCTGCCAGTGGCTTATCCTCGATCCCCACTAGTAATACAGCTAATTAATCAGAGAAGCACTTGAGTAAAATTTAGAAAGAGTCTTTTTCAGGAGTAAATACATATAGCCAACATAGAGTACATTAATTATTTCCAATCATAAATTTTGGTAATAGAAGAGGGATTAGAATCAGGATCTACATTAGTAAAGTAGAAGCCATCTGATTTCACAATCCAAAAGCAATCAGATGTATCAAGTCCTCCATGATCTGCACATGCCCCTGAGTCTCTAAACACCTCAAATGCTTTGTCTTTTGAACCCCACCAAAAATGACAGAAGAAAACTGTCTCTACAAAAAAATGCTGTTCGAATGTAAACATAAAGTATTGGTTAAACTTGGGGTAATGATATCCAAGATCGTCGTCTCCATATGCACAATGAAATATTAATTGAGGAGACGTCGCGTTAATACGGTCCATTATATGAACAGAAATAGGAGGAATACCAAACCGTATAAGTCTGGATTTTATTTTCATATCATTCACAACTTGCCTACCAGTAGCATTGATCTTTTGTGTAAAATAAAATGTTAAAATGAATAAGCAAAAAATCTGCTTGAACAAAATGCAGCCCATGTTTTTCTTGTATACAAGTTGATAAATCTCGTAATCTGACTTTTAACTTCCCTTTTAAGGGAAACACATTGTATATCATATATATGTAGGGTAATTAATTCTTCTCACTAAATGGTCAAGCAAGAAGTTATGATTTACTTCTGGTTTTGTCATAATTTGAGATAAGACAGAGGGTTTTTAGATAGTTAAGGGTAATTAATTCTTCTCACCAAAGGGTCAAACAAGAAGTTATGATTTGATTTTTTTCTGGTTTTGACATAATTTGAGATAAGACAGGGTTTTTAGATAGTTATTTAATAATACTCAAATTGCAACAGATTACATTCTACAGATTTGGCAACCGGGTTCAATAAAGGCTAAGTTTTCATTTTCTTTCTGTTTTTGTCATAATCATGTGATTATGACATAGCACAGTGGGAATTGGTCTTATTTAGAGAGTTATTTATCCAAAATCCAAATATAAAATGATTAGTACTGGTGACGATGGAGAATATGGTAGTAAGCCAATATAAATTTAATTAAACCAATTATATGAAACAACAATCCTAGTAGCCAAGCATTCTAATGTATATAATCAACTTTCTTATCAACTATTAGTGAAATAATACAATATCCTTATCATATTCAATTTAAGTTTGTATGTTTTTCTAATATTGAGATAGCATTTTATCAATAATTTCAGTCTGAAAGCCTTTATATTGGTTAGGCTCAATTTCCTCATGCTATTATGGTTTTCAATAAAACAAATCGCATAGAACTCTTAAGCTTTGGACTAAGGTGTTCTGTCAAAAAACATTTAAACAGCATATGGTTCACTTGTACAACAAACTTGTGACGTAGATTAATACTAATTTTCATCTTGTTACCGAGTTGTTTAAGAAATACGTGCTCTATTCATTTAACCTTCGATATGTGTACTTCAGTTTAGCGTGACATTCTGCGGACGCTATCAATATTATGTGTTAACTCATAAGTATCCATTTTTTCACTGAACACTCCGGAGTTACTGGTAACTTTCGGCGGGTAACTTAATAGGTTTTTAATAAACACTGAACACCAACAAAAACAACTACCCAATATATTCCCACAAAGTGGAGTCTGGTGAGATTAATACGTACACAGGCCTTACCCCTACCCAAAAGGGCAGAGAAGTTATTTCCAATCGACCATCGGCTCAAGTGAAAGGGAAGAGAAAGAGGAGAAAAAGAAAAGGAAAAACAAAAGAGCATCACTCTAGCAAAAAATGCATAAACAGATAACACATAAACCGTAAATTAAAAGGCATGCAATAACACCTAACAGTAACTATTATAGGGAGCATACAAAACGCAAGACATCTATGAAGGGCCCTACCAAACCACACCTAGCCTCAGGAAAGAAGTACGAAAAACTCTAGAAGCCCCTATCCTACAACCCTAATTCTAAACCTCTAGACTTTCCTATCAAGGGTCGTGTCCTTGGAAATTTGCATTATTACCATATTCTGCCTAATCACATCTCCCCAATACTTCTTAGGCCTCCCTCTGCCTCGCCCCGTGCCAACCACCGCCAGCCGCTCACAACTCCTCACCAGGGCATCAGGGCTTCTCCTCCGCACATCCCCGAACCCCCTGAGCCTCGCTTCCCGCATCTTCTCATCCATTGGGGCCACCCTAACCTTCTCCCGAACAACTTCATTCTTAATCTTATCTAACCTGATATGCCAGCACATCCACTTGAGCATCCTCATCTCCGCAACCTTCACTCTCTAAACACTGAACACCATTTTCAACAATATTCAATTTCGACACCCAACTAATGTTTGAAAAGTATGCTGTCAGAGATTCAGTGCTCGTTGAAATAACATTGATGCAAATATAATGCAAGGCAAGAACAACAAGCAGAAACTTTGGGACTAATAAAATTTCTAGGAATAAATTAAGGTATTGGTAAGTAGGGGCAGAAGATTTTACGTTAGTCAGGTGGCACAAAAAGAAAGCAAAATACTTACTTCATTACTATATGGAAAAATTACATACAGTAGCGACCAATACAGAAGAAAATGTCCGAGGAAAAGAAATTTTCAATAAAATAATTGTTTGTATTAATTCAAACTCAAGCAACCAGGACAAAAAGACGGGGAGGATGACATTTAATTGCAACATCTATCTACAAAGATGCGTATACCAATTCTACTAGTATAACATGCTCGAAATCGAAAGGAGCTCACCGTGAAGAACAAGAACAAGCAACCACCCCCAACAAGAATATATGAATCAATCGTCTCAAAATTACCTAATTTATGACCTATAACCGGATCCAGACGGTGGAGGGCCAGGCGGCAACCTGTTAGGGGTGCGACGGCCAGCAGAACTCGAGCGTGTATTTGCATTACCATTTTCAGCAGGCTCATTGTAGCGGCGACTGCTACCACCAGACCCATACCTAGAGAGGCTAGAAGGGCCATTTGCAGCAGCATCAAATGCAGATCTCCAATCATCACCAGATGACGGGCCCGATGCTGTTGGGCTACTTTCTGCAGAATAAAGCGCACAAAATTAATCTAAAAGACCTCAAGACAAGACAAGACAAGAATATAGTCTTTCACAAATCAAAACCTGCAGAAATGAAAGAATAAGTCAACACCCGATATGGGCATCCACGGGCTTCAGGCAGAAGACATAAAAAAGAGGTGGTGCTATTAACCACCTGCTTCAATTTACCCCAAATCATGCTGCAAAAAGTCTTCGACTGTAGTTAGTGTAACATAATCCAAACAAGGGAGACACATAAAGCTAGCCAGGAACTAACTGGAAATTAGCTAAACATGAAGTATTGGCTACCAAGACCTATCAGCAATCATAGAAATACTTTAAGAAGCATAATGCTTTCAAAAGTACATGGGAAGTTTGTTTCAACTAATTTATACCTTGGATCGGGATTCAGGGGGGACGGGGAGATAGACGGGGATGTCACTCACCGTATAGCGGCGGGGTGGTCGAAGTGGAGGCTTGCATCGGGAGTCTTGTGTGATAAGAAAGTGCCACAGAAACTCAAGGGGAAGTTTTATAGAGCTGTGGTTAGATCTGTCATGTTGTATGGGACGGAGTGTTGGCCGTTGAAGAAATCTCATGTTCAGAGGATGAAGGTTGCGGAGATGAGGATGCTCAGGTGGATGTGCGGGCTCACCAGGTTAGATAAGATTAGGAACAAAGATATTCGGGAGAAGGTGGGGGTGGACGAGAAGATGCGAGAGGCGAGGCTTCGGTGGTTCGGGCATGTGCGGAGAAGAAGCCCCTATGCCCCGGTGAGGAGCTGTGAGCGGCTAGCGGTGGTCGGTGTGAGGCGAGGCAGAGGGAGGCCTAAGAGATACTGGGGAGAGGTAATTAGGCAGGACATGGCCAGGATGCGGATTTTCGAGGACATGACCCTTGATAGGAAAGTCTGGAGGTCTAGTATCAGGTTTGTAGGGTAGGGGCTCCTAGATTTGGGCTACTAAATTTTTCGTACTCCTTTCCCGGGGTGGGCGAGGTGCGGTAGGGCCACCCATAGAGAATTAGTTTGCGTTCTCTTATGGTAGTCATTTCTGGTAGTTACTGTTTTAATATTATTGCATGCCGGATTATTTATGGTATGTATGTCTCGTATGTTTAGCTAATTATTTATGCGATGTATGCTGGTGTAACTAATGTTGTTTTTGTTTTTGTTTGCCTTTCTTTCCCCTGCGCCGAGGGTCGATTGGAAACAGCCTCTCTGCCCTCTTGGGTAGAGGTAAGGCCTGTCTACATATTACTCTCCCCAGACCCCACTTTGTGGGAATATACTGGGTTGTTGTTGTTGTTGTTGTAACAGATAACATTTTCACTCAAACCCAAAGAAAGTCATAAGACAAATAAAACTAGTGGGACTTCAGTTGTCCTCAGACAAGGAAAACAAATGAGCAACCTATAAGGGATGATTACCTGCTTCACCATTTGCATAACTGGCAGCAGCAGCTGCTCTATTGTCATGGATGCTGAGTTGTCTAGTAAGCTTAGAAAGAAGAGAAGATTGTTTTTGGATGCGCTCTCTCCTTCGTTTTACATTCTGGTCTTCCTGGAGCAGCTCTTCAATCTTTGCAGTACTTTGGGCACTACATTCCAGTAAGTCAAACAATATCAACACATTTAACCCAGGTGAATACCAACAAAATGACTATTCAATGTATTAAACCCAGAAGAAACAAACAAAAATGGTCTCTAAGGATGATGGCTTAATACACAGATTCTTGCAGTAACTGCAGGTTTCCATGTTACAACTCCTCCTTTTGGCCAAATTGAATGTCTATATTTCCTTCTACCAATTTATTGGGAAAAAAAATAGAAACTTTGCTGTGTGTAACTAATTAAAAAGAAAATTTTCTACTGAAGTAGGAAAACAAGTTCTGCGTGACTTTAGAAATATTTTCTGAAAAATGGCTGTTCAAATTGTTGAAGAAAAGTACAGTTGCAAGTGGTCCTTTGGATAATGGCCATAATCTTAGGATCATTTGCAATTGCACTTGCAACTGCATTCTTCCTGTCACACAAGCAAATACAACATGCCACAGCAGATGAAAGATGTTGAGACACAGAATCCACGAGGAAATTTTGGACTGCTTACCTGATAGAACTATACAATTTAGTAAGCATGTCTTCTTTGGCCTTCTCCACTTGACAGAGAACAACTGCCTGAAACCAAATAAATAATGCACCACGTGAAATGGGGCTTTACACGAAAGAACATAGACAAGTGTAGAGGACATGCAAGATTAAGACCGACTTTTGGCACATTGGCTGCAAGGCTGTTTAGAACAGCTTCAACATAACCACGCACTTCTTGAGCCATCCATCTAAGTTCTTCTTCGGGATCGACCGGTCTTCTAGTCATTGTTTCCTAAAACAAGCAGCAAATTAGTAAACTAAAAACAATTGGTTAGGGTAATTAGTTCACAGCTTAAGAAAACCACAATAGGAGACTTGAAATACAACTATCAGAAAGAGTACAAAAACATGAAGATCACAAAGAAAAAGTTATATAAGAAGGATAATGATTTGCTGAACAAGGGCCTTTTTCCTGAAAATAATTATTTGCATAAGTGAAACAAATGTATAGTTGCTTACAAGAGATCCATCTGAAAGACTATGTCGGATAGGCGTCCCAGATTCACCCTTAACTTGACCACCTTTAGAGCTGATGACAGTTCTCAATTTATTTAACCACTCCATCTTATCTGCCACACTCTCTGCCTTCAAGATAACAGCGCTGTGTGCTGCAACCAATTAAATTTTTTCTTCTGGGTTATTTAAATAACAAAACAAACCACAGGAAGATAGCAAAGGATTCAGAGATGTATACCCTTTAAAACAGTTTTATATGGAACCCGGCTCGTTATTTTAAATACAAGATTGGGTGCTTTTGCAACATCAGGCCCATTTGCCTTTTTGTCCTTGGAACTTTTGGCAGGTGCCAGAGATTCTTCTTCTTCAGGAACTTCTTCAAGATTACATTCCTGTGTATCAAATGACCATGTTATTGTAGTACGGGTTTGATATACAGGCCTTTTACAGAAGCAGTATAAGCATTAGGAGCACAGGAATATATAATCCAAAACAGTGGTAGAAATGATGATACAGCTGCTAGAAGTTCATGCCAAATTATTGAGAAAGATGCCAAATCATAGTGTGTGATCCCATTAAATTACAAGTGAACAAAGACTGCAGTAAGAAAACCAACTGCAATCACTGACAATTAGGTCATGAAAATGGAGGTAGTCTAGAAAGAGTCAATGTTGCAAACCTTAAAGAGTGGTGCCTATTTGGGAGCTGAATGTGGCACTGTGAGAAACTTTGATGAGCTTATATAAAAAGGAAGTAAATTATGAGAGGCTATTTTTAATGAGTTCAAACAAAAAGGGAAGCACTAAGAAGGAACAGAGAAGAGCTTTAAAAATCATAAGGCAAAGGGTAGAGGTTGGCTCTAAGGCCGAAAGTTCGAGGATATGCTGTTTCATTAACCCCACTGGAAAGAAATTCAACAAACGTTTGCATGTGAACCATAGCCAAGGGAAAGGAGTGAAGATTCATGATATAACTCAAAAATGGTCTTGTTTATTCAATACTTTGCTTCAGTATCCATAATGGCCTTGACTATCCATAATTTTGCACATGTATTTCTGGCAGATTCTGTGTAGTTATATCCATTCCGACATTCAATTAATATAATTTGCATTTAAGAAAAAGCCGAAAAATATAATTAAGTTTAAGCCTTAACCCATATTGCAAATCAAAGACACAACATACCTCCAATGTTATGACACCACGAAAATGACGTTCTTCTTGTTTCTTTGTGTATCCAAGCTGAAAAGAGAAACATTAGAGGTAACTTTATTTATGCATAGTTCGCACAGGAATTAACTTCAGGTTCAAAGTCTCTTCAAGAGAACACCCAATATGACTGAAATGCTCAAAAAGGGAACATAATAGTGACAAAGTTAATGCCTCAGGTAAATGTTCCTGCTTTTAGGTTGAATCACTTATGGTGAACGAGAAAAATCCAAAATTATTGATGGAGTTTCTAAAATATTCTTTTGATGAAGAGAAAAATCGAAAATTCACCACATCTGTCTTTGCAGTTAAAGGATGTAAATTTTATCAAGACTTTAGGTCTAACATTATTTTACAATGTCAATTTATATCAAGTTGGTAATAGAAGGCCAATCTATCTCTATGCATGTAAAAAATTGCTGAGCATGTCACCTACTGACCTTTCCAGTTTTTTCGTTCAAAACAAACCATCGCTTACTCCACCCATTTGTTTTGGCACTTCTCTTCAATAAGAAACCTGGCAGTTATAAAAGCTATTGATAAATAACAGTTTTAAAGGTAATTAGAAGACAAGTCAGGATCAATTAACCACTAAATTTTTCAAGATTACTAAATATTACAGCTTCTAATGGTATCAAAACCATTTTTAAGCTACTAAAGAACAAAAGTTGCACGTTCAAAAAAATCGACAGGAAGAATACCACCTTTGACCTTGACAGCTGGTCCAGCAATTTAAGAAAGAAGAGAATGCACAAAAATCCACATTCATTTGCTGAATAACTTGTGAGCTCCCCACACACAGACATGGAGAACTCACACCAAAAGAAATTGGGACAATTACAAAATGTATTATATTTAGGTTTTGCCCCCAGCTATGCAAATTCATACTAATGATAACTCTCATCTAAAAGGGAACAAAATTCTTAAAAACAATAAATATAATTGAAGAATGGATACCGGCTGTTATCTCTCCCTCAGGCCCTGCAGTTTTCAGAGCTGAGCTTTCTGATGCGTCCTTGTCCTGCTGGCTGGGTTTTTCTTTCATAGATTTCAAGCTTCCTCCACCTTGCTGGGATCCAGTTTGAGGGCTAGTTGCCTAAATCAACAATTAAAGACACTTAGAAGCAGTACAGAGAAGACATTTGATAAGCTTAAGTGAATAATTACAGAACATAGAAATGCCTATGGAGAAAACAAACTAATTTAAAGAATAAAAAGATAAAGTTCCTTAGTCCCAGAATGATATATGTACATGAGTTGATTTAATTATGAATTCAAGAACATGACACTAGATAATATATAGAGAGATTGAAGCTTTGTAGAACAACGTGTTGCTGTGGTGTAGTGGTTATCATGTTAGTCTTACACACTAAATAAGGCAATCCTTTGCAAGACATCATAATGAGTTCAATGAGATAATAGTTTCAAACAGATAATTTGAGAAAAAGAATCTTAATTACCCTATTCAATATTGATTGCTCTGATTCATGTGCCTTCTTCGGACCCCGATTTTTTAGCTCATCCTCTCGTCTCTGTCTGTCCATTCTGGAAAAGAGCCGCGTAGACATTGTGAGAATGCTTTAATTTTGTTAACCATGAATATATTTTTACCTGCTATAGTTATCACTAGCCAGACCAACAAATACAGCAATTTCAAGAAAAGATAGATATTTTTAGGAAAGAACACTGAAAGAGAGATATTTTTAAGAAAGAACACTGGAGGCAACAATCTTTTTTTCTCCTTACATATCTCTACACTGGATAAGATAACCCAAGAAAAGCAAAGCAAATGGTCCCTGGGAAGAAAAGCAGTGGCATGAAAAGGTTGACCCTCAAACAATTGGTAAAGATGCAAACAAACAAATAAATAAAACAATTTAATTGTACGCCCCTCAACTTTCCAGCGCACATGAGATATAATTTGTGCAACAGGATTTGGCCATATAAAAATTGTTAGTAGCTACAAAGCACCAACATGTTTTGCACATTTTGGGATTGGCTCACGTGCCATGTTAAGCTGACATATACAGAAATCAAAAGGGAGAGTAAAAGCAGAACGAGAGATGATTTTTTGCCAGAAGAAAAGTATGCATTGCTGCTTGTGATTGAAGCAGGTTGACAAATGGCTATTATAAATGAAGGATTTATATCCTTATGTCTCTGCTTAGCATTTGTCATTGTGAGATTTAAAACATTGATTTGCATGAAACAACAATCTCTAAACAAGAGAAAAAGTGAAGTGCAGTGTCAACCACATCAAATAACTGAGCACCAAAAAGATGATGAGTCTGAACAAAAACAAGAACACAAACAACATGCGTCCAACCATTGAAGCTTATTTGCAAATTCCAACTCTATTAACTACACCAAAAGTGCATTTTTATTTTTTAGCATGAAATATGATATTTCCTGCTTATTGCAATCAATTTTCCTGATACTACAATATCCTATGTCAACAGTATAGTCTAATATATTTAAGATACAGGGACCAACATGATAGAAAATCAAAACAAATTACATGTAGACAGGCTATAAAAGTATTTGATAGGGATACCTCCTCTGCACCAAGCGGATAAAGTGTTGAGGGGGGACAAAAGCTCGCTCCATGTCAACAAGGGCAACTACCATTTTCTTGGCATCAGTTTTAAACCCATCCAATGCAGCAGAAGCAATTGCTACAACCTGGTATACCAAGTAAATATTTTCATTGAAAGCCATTATAGCTGCCACAAACATTTGTATGTGTGTCCCATAATAACTAGAAAGGAGAATCTGGAGTTGCTAGACATCATTACCTCTCTCTTGAAAGGAGGATATCGTCCAAGTCCAGGCGTGGCATTTGCAGCAGAGGAGACAAGATCAACAAGTACACGGTGCACCTATGTAAAGGTTCACATAGAGGGTTAGAATTAGAACAAAACAGCATAGCTTGAAAAACTAGAAACACCTCTGATAGCCCAGGAACATATCCAACAATATAAGAACCTCGTGGTTACTCTTGCTTCTTCATTTTTCCATTTTTCTTTCTCCTCTTGGAATAGCTAGATAGAGGAACTTATCAGAAATGGAACTCAAGAGCGCAACCCATTTAGAAGAGCCCAACTATTTTACCAGTATAATGATTTGGGAATGTTCCAATATACAAGCAGTGTGCCAAAAAATAGAGAAACCACAAAGATTATAGTTATCTACAAAAGACGCCCAATCAACTATACAAACGGGAACCTTGTGGGTGCACCAAGATCAGGAGGCTATTCCTCAAATTTACATAGTGAGAACCAATTTCTTCTTGGGATAGTCACAAGGAAGTCGCACTTGTAAATGAACATCTTATTTCATCGGCCCATTGGCATCCTACGCCCACCATGTACCAAAAGGCAGATAAAAACTTTTGAGAATTCAGAGCTCTCGACGGCTTGGCTCTCACTAATCGTCATCCCTTAAAAGAAGGGAATGATTCCACAACCGCCGTCCATTGACTACTCAAAATACAGAAAGGTGCCCTATGCATTTGAAAAATCATTTACCATCTTCATTCAACACTTAAGTGTTTGCCCACCCAACTGCATGCACCACTAATTTCATTGTTGGTATGAAGCCTAAAGTCATCCTTCCTATTTGTCTTCTCTTTCTACTTCAATGATTAAGGCCACACACAAGGAAAAAAGCAAAAAAAAAAACACTCAAAAAATACCACTTTAAATCCCATCTACATCAAAATTCAGTGTTATCAAAGGTGAAAAGCGCAAAAAAGCTCTAAGGTAAGCGCAAAGCGCAAATAAAGCATGGGCTTTAATGAAAAAAGGCGCAACTGAAGAAAAAGTAAAAAATATGTATGTCTAAGACTAATAATTATAAGCATGAATAACAAATATACGATGAAAGAAAATGAAAAAGAATTACGATAAAGTGGAATATCAATTGTTTAATGATGCCTTTTCAGGATTACACTCATTTGCAAGTAAAAGTATGCCTAAGAGCCTTGATGCGATACTAAAGCGCCCACAAAGCGAGGCGAAGCACTCAACCTGTTTTGAGCCTCGCTTCGGGGCCTTTGCAACACTGCGTCAAATTTCAATGCCAAAAATCCGAACTGTGCACAACAAAGATCAACTAGGCACCATTTCTCCCACCTCATATCCCCGTGGAAAAAGAATCCCAACAATTTCTTAATTAAACTTCTATGCTCCACTATCCTGGAGAAAAAATTCTCAACTTCTTCCATAACTCTTGAAACCACAACAAAGTCTAGGTTTCCACACTATTAACTCTCATAGAAGCCAAGGAGGAAACCTACAAGGCCAACCACAAAGGCTGACACCATGCCAAAATAAGGGAAGAGGACTAAAAAGGTTGTCATTCGAGAAGAGACCATCCAACAGCCTCTTCCATTTACTCTTTTATTACTCTTTTATCTTTTAGCGAGAGGCAATATTATTCATTCGAATGAACAATATTACAAGTCCTACGTGCTATTTTACTTTAAGCAGATACCATCACCCAAGAAACAGTTACACCTCCAATACTTAGATGTGAGTAGATGGTTCTCAGTTGCAGTTGCTTTTCTACATTCTAGTTCTACAGCTGAACAAAGTTATCATCCATGATACTCAAATACCAAATGTTGGTAGCATCTTGTTACACCAACACTTCCCTCGGATGAAAGTTGTTGATCGCTAGTCTTACACCAATAGCTTTTGTCCCAACAACAACAACAAACCCAAATATTATAGTAGAAATGAATGTACGAAAAGAGGTGGATAAAGATATTTTATAATATTTATATTTTGAATCAATTAATAAACAAAAAATAAATAAATAGAACTCAAGAAAATTATTGATAAATTTAGACAATTGAAGAATTTTAAACAGTATAATAATTTATTTGATTACTATAATGCTTTGTATTATTTGATTTTGTATAGAATTTATTATATTTATGTACACTATATTATAATAAAATAGTAACTAATATTTATTAAAATAACATGATATGTTAGTTCATAATTTTGTAAGATTAATATTCCGTCAAATTGTGACCAAAAAAAAAAACCGTCAAATTATCCCGCGATGCGCGGGTTCTAACACTAGTTGAAAGAATAGAGCAACAAATCAGAGCAAACAACAAATACAGAGCAAAGAAACAGAGCAAAGAAAGAAGAAGAAAGAAACAACAGAGCTACTGCCTCTGCTCGATTTCCAAGAACAGAACCCAAAAATAAAATAAAGCTCTGGTCGAGAAACAGAGCAAAGAAAGGAAAAAAAAACATAGCAAAGAAAGAAGAAGAAAAACAGAGCTGAAAGAGAAGAAGAAACAGCGATCACCAAAGAAAGGAGAAAGGAGAAAAAATAAGACAGCAATGGTGGTCAACCAGAGCTGAAATAAAAGATGATGAAGAAGAAGAAGAAGAAGAAGAAGAAAGCAGAAGAAGAAAGCAGAAGAAGAAAGGAGGAGAAGAAGAAAAGAAAAGAAACATACCTGATGTGCCCTGATGGCTGATGATGGAAGAAGAAGAAGAAGATGTGAAACCCAAGCCCTAATTTTTGTGTTTTAGTAAAATCGATGCCTTTTCTTCCATTATTTTCAAATAGCTACGCCTCGCAGCGCCTCTCGCTACACAGGCAGAGGCGCTCGCTTTTCTTCTTCGCATCGCAACAGCCCAGAAATAGCGACACTGCCTCGCCTCGTGTCGCTACACGCTTTTAGTGCAGTAGCGCTCGCTATTTCCAACACTGTCACGTCCTAATGGTGTCATGTTCTGCTATGTTTTGAAAATCCAGGACTTTGTACTCATATCGGAACAGTACAGCCGGTGTCGGTGCTGAATAGATTACTAGTTCTAAGGGATTAATTACAACAAACTGGGCAAGACCAAGACCAAGTACACATGATTATGCTAAAGAAAACAAGACAATGAATTTTGTAAAACAGGTCTCAGGTCACATATTTTGAGTTGAAGCAATATATTATAAAAACACCGATACTTGTATTTTAAACACTTGAACAAGTTCAATTTTGAAGGTAATATGATTCCACTATCAGCAAATGTACTGACAACACACTATGCTAATGCATTGAAGCAAATTCACACAGATTAACAGAAGGATACAAGGGACATGAAGAACAATGAACAAAAACAAAAGACTAACCAAAACCGAGAGCAGAAACAATCAGAATTTACCTCATCAACACAAAGGCGTGAAGGTTCTTTTGCAAGCTCTAGAACACCTTTTATCAAAGACCTCAAACCTTTCTCCGGAGAAATCAGATAAGGTTGATAACCATCGGCTTCTAACACAATCTGGTGGCAAGCAAAAACAATTATCAAATAAACAAAGAACAAACTAGCAGTCGACAATACAGGAGAAAATGCACGTTATTGAAAACTATTGTGGTGGAAAACAAATACCCGCTTGACATTGTTTATGTCAAAATGTCTATCTAAGGGGAGCTGCTTTATCCTATTAGGAAAGTTCCCTTCGAAACTTGCAACCACTTTCCATCCATCACCCTGAAAGAAATGAACGAGCTCTAAAATCTGAATGCATAGTGAAGATTTTAAGAACCCTAACTACATACCAGATCTGCTTTAACAAATATATCAAACGGACACCTCTTTTATTTTCTTTTTCTTTCTTTTTGGTTTTGATTAGTCAAAAAGACACCTTACAGCGCCAATAATGGTGTGATGGGTAACGTAGGACAAACATATTAAACAAAGTCCATTTATGATAAATAATGAAACACATAGAAAACATAGGATGAGCAACAGAAAGAAAATACTTAAACAAAGAGACAAACAGAAAGAAGAGAACAGAAAAAATACATGTAAAAAATTATAATTAGAGCATGACATCGCTACCATATCTACTAAGGAAGCTTTTCCCAATCCAACAATAAATCTATATGGATATCTCACATTCCTCAGAGTGCTGATATATTTTTGAACTTCACGGATTAGGTACACAATTTTCATCAGTCTTTATAAGCACAATATATTGAAGAACATAAGCAATGTACTTTTCTCTCAGCAAGGGTATCACCAAATTTCTTTGCAGGAACCTTCATAAATAAAAGCTAGTTGCGAAACAACGAGAAACTACAACCAAAAAGTAGTATCAAAACATTGGGTATTTGCAATTCCAAAGACTGAATAAGAAAATTAAGAGTTCACTTATATTTTACCCACCTCACCGCCAGTGATATGCTGCAGAAACTTATCCTCAAATTCACGGCAAAGCTCAAGTGCTAAGGCTTTGGTACCTTCAGCACTATTAACCATTTTCTCCCCAAGCCTAACCAACTCATCCTGCACAACTTGAGATTTCCCCTGAAGCCTGACACAGCGAACTCCCAAATATGAGTAAATGGATTGCACGGAAACTTTAAATTAAAAAAAAAATGAGAAGGAACATATTTATAAATAAGATAAAGCAACCCTTATCACAAAGATTGTGCTAAGAGAAAACAAAGTTACATGACCCCCAAAAGAGCAAAAACCTAGTCTCGTGGCAGCTACAAGGCCCCAAAATGATTCAACTATGGACTCTACATCTTCTACAAGGGCTTCTATACACCACAAGTGAAACAAGAATATACAATTCACCTTGATCTTCTGTTCAGAACAAAACCTATCTTCAAAGCATCTAGAGTCATTAGTTGACAAGTTGACATCAATTAAGGAAAAATAAAGGCCAATAAATGACACAAGCATAACGATCAGAAAACGCCAATATTCACCCAGATTCGAGAGAGAAAGTTTGATTAATAAGGGCATTCTATGGATGGAGGAATTGGAACAAACCCAATCACTTTGATAGTTTTACCAAAACAAAGGTTCTTGTAAATGGTATCACGTCACCAATCATATCAAATACTAGTAGGAAGGTAAGTAAAAAAAACCAAGATTCATTTAATTTGACAATGTAAATTATCCAGGCCTTTCTTTAAAGAACCTATCTTATTTTATGAACAATCAAAATCCCACAATACCGTCAGATCCTCATTATCACCTTATTTCCTGATTGCTCAAAAATTAAGTGTCTTTTCAAGCACTTATCTACTAGCACAATAGTTTTTCCAGTTTTAGAAATAACATTAGAAGTATGATTTGCAGGTATTTTGAAAACGATAAGATAATTTTACCTCCAAATTAGACAAAATTCTACTAGAAAACAAATCGGTTTGATTTGAAATTACGGTGTAGGTAAAACAAAGAGATCAACACAAATTTTCACAATCAATTGCTTCTGCTGACAGAGAAAAACAGTGAAATGAATTGTTAGAACTTCGTGAAATAACAAGGCATTCAAGCAGGCGAGATTACCCGGAAAGCAGATTCGGAAGTCTGACTTTCATTCTATTGCGTATCTGGTGAGCAAGGGTCTCGACCAATGCTAACCTACCAAGCTTACTTTGAGGGGCTCCTGTTAAAATAGATTTTAAACTTTCACTCTCAGCTCGCCATGCAGTCTCCAGTGAGTTATCAGATCCAACACTTCCAGACTGGGCAGAAGCTATGGAAACAGATTGACCAATCAAGGCAACCCAGGGGATATCAGCTGTACTTCGTGGTCCTTGACCCGACAATAGAGCTTGAACAGCTGCAAGCACTTTTGGCTCTGAAACTGCTTGATCTATCTTGCTAATAACACCGACAGTTCTAGTACCTAATGGAACAGAAATAAAGCAAACATGTGTAGAGTTTCACATATAAAACAGACTGTGATTATGGTCTACAACAACAACAAACGAAGTGAAATCCCACAAGTGGGGTGTGGGGAGGGTAGTGGGTACATAGGCCTTACAAATAGACAATATCCATTTCACTCTTTCTTATTTCTGAAAGACAAAAAAACAATCTGGGATAGATAGACCTACATTCACTATCATACTCCTTAGCAATTCTGATAGCTTTACATGAAGCAACTTCAGGTGCCTGAGCAGCAGATATTACGACCAGCAATATGGCATCATTGTGCTCAACATATTCAGTCTGTTTCGAAAGATAGTCGGTAAGTATGAAGTCTAAGCTATCTGACAAATTTGACCACCATATTTTGTATAAATACTCACCAATGAATCATCAAGATTTCCCTTGTCAACCCCAGGCAAATCAATCAGCTTCAATGGTGGGGCTGTATGCAGTAAAAAGAATAGGTAAGTCAAAGGAAAGCCAGGAACCAAGCATAGGTAGGTTTACAAGTGTCTCCAAGTAAGTTTCTTACCCGTGCTTGTTCGTAGCTTCAAATATATTTCATCACGACTCTTGCTTGAAATTTTGCTAAGTCTATCCTGTAAAGAATGTCGAAGAGCACCTGTGGAGATGAAACAAGAAATGTTAATCTATTTAAAAAGACACAAGAGCTGGTAGATTACCATTCTCTTGCTTCAGGGGTCAGCTTCTCATTCATGTAAAAGACTACCCTTCCTCATAAACCCACAAGATCACTAAGAAACTTACTTGCAGACACTGGCTGTGATTTACTATCGATCTGCAAAACGATTGACTTACTGCTCAACGAACTGTCTCGTTTTAGATCGATGCATATGGGGGCACGAGTAGCACCACCTTCCCCTGTTGGCTGCAAATATATAGACGTATAGGCATCAAAAGCACTTTGTTTCGAAACTTGGGATAAGGAGTTATCAGGGCAAAACAAGATGTGAAAAATAGCACTCTAATTCCACAGGGAGAAAACCATACCAAAGCAGGATGTCCAACTAGACTGTTCAGTACAGCTGATTTACCTGCACCCTGTAAGTTTACACCGCTTAATGCATCAATATCTTCACAACAATTGAGAGAGCAATGTCTGCATTAACACTTCATGCACAAAAGATCATGATGGAATAAAGAAGAATAAGCAGCTATACAGACAGTAATATCCCTGTCACAAAAAAGACTTTCTTTTAATGGACAACAACAACAACCACCCAGTATAATCCCACTAGTGGAGTCTGGGAAGGATAGTGTGTACGCAAACCTTACCCCTGTCCAAGGGTAGAGAGGTTGTTTCTGACAGACCCTCGACATTCTTCCCTCCAAGAACTCCCCACCTTGCTCTTGAGATGACTCGAACTCACAACCTCTTGGTTAGAAGTGAAGGGTGCTTACCATCAGAGCTACCCCTCTTGTCTCCAAGAGCTCCCCACCTTTCTTTTAATGAACAGATATTCAATATATCATCCACATCGTCAATCTCACAACTCAATCAAATGACTAATGCACTAGACAAGCAGCTCAACAGTGTATACCTTGATAAATCAAGAATAATTTATATCAATCAACATTCATCAGAGACTATCCAAAATATCTTCCAACTTGATTGAACGAAATAAGGAAGCCATGAAACATTGCAAAGTTCCAATTTGGGACTATTTAAATATTTTCTTCCGCTTTTATATCGAGGAATAAGTGAATATATATTATGATGAACGACATTCAAACAAAATGGACTCTCAAGAGGTTCTACAAAATATTATGAAGTCTCACCATTTTTTCATCTCTTAAGAAATGGGATCAATGATGTTCATATACATCTTCATGGCCTATATTGTGAAATTTTACATTTTTTAAATCCCATAATAAACATTCCTGGCTCCGCAACTACTGAACTGGCATCACATTATCGCTATATGTGATAGAATAATTAATTTTAGTACCAACTGTATATAAAACAGTAGAAAGGTAGACATTACTCTAAATCTACGATCAAGCTAATTATATGCTATATGTGATAGAATAATTACTTTTGGTAGCAACTGTATATAAAACAGTAGAAAGGTAGACATTACTCTAAATCTATGATCAAGCTAATTGTACACCCTTTCAGAGGCTGAAACAATTTTCCACTTTAATTCACAGACAGGATAGTTAGAACGCTATCTGGACACATATGTACATCTTTGATGCGTACAATAACTGAAAAAGAATTTATTTTAGGGAAATTGTCAGTCACCTTATTATTGAATTATTTCAGCTTAATTGATGAAACATTTGCGGACAATAAACTGAAGCAAGCATCTACAAAACCAAATTGAAACAAAACACGAAAAAGGCCAACAAAATAGAGAGAAAATATCAACTTCATACATTAGATCCTACACTAGTCAACTAATAGTAAAAGTTCCATCGACAAAATTGCAGTCTCAACTACACTAGATCGTCGGAGAGTAATACGAATCACAAAACAGCGAGTTTCACAGATCGAATCAGCACGCAACAATTAGCAAATCTAATCACTTAAAAAACTTACAGTGCCACCTATAGCAACGACATTGAGAAAAGTGGACGACCGTTTGGAAGAAGTTTCATCCACATCTTCGTCGGCAAGCAAAGACGCAGCTTGCTTCATCGAATCTGATAGCTGTGCCAATTCCTCGATCGCCTCCATTTTTACTGTCTTCAAAAATCAACGGCCAAACACGCAACGGGATCGTCACAGATCGGAGTTGAAAAGTGAAAAAACCTAGATTCGCGCAAAGAATGGGTGAGGATCTGAGTCAAAGGGAAGTAAAAACGGTGAGAATAGGCGTAGAAATGCTAGGGCTTTTGCTCCGATGGACGCGTGACGACCGGATAGAGAGATTTGAAAAGTTTTGAAGTTTTTGAAAGAAAGGTTTGCTGAAATAGCTGTGTTGTGTAATACTAGGATAAATATTTAACCCCACTCAATATTTACGCCAAATTAAATAATTAAGATTGAAATATAAATTCATATTGTCCCATCCCCTAATGGGGCAATTTTGAATCAAATTATCCTCCAACCATTCCTTATTTTTGTTCATAAAAATTCCTTATTTTATAAAATAAGGATGAATAGTGTTTTCTCAAATATAGTATACACTATTTATCTCCCCATTACTATTCACCAATATTTTATTATTTAATCTTTTATTTTATCTCTTTATATACACTTGATGATGTTTATGTAATATTTTATAATATTAATATTATATCTTAGCTTTGACGTATAATTTTGATAAATTAATTTTTGCGTATTTATTATTTTTATATAAAATTATATGTATTTAATTAATCTTGTATCACAATAATTTCACTTTTATTTGAATTATTAGTTAATATATAATAATTGCTTACAAATTATATTATTTAAAATTTTATGGAATTTTTTTAATTATGAAAATTATAAATTAATAAAGTAAAAGATGAAATTTGTTTAATGAAAATTAAAAAATAAAATTGAAATGAAAGATAATAATATAATATAGAAGAGAGAGAAGAATATAAAAAAATTTGGGAGCGGGAAAATGGGGAAATGGTTAGAGTAGGTTATCCCAAAATAAGAAAATTTTTATTTTGGAATAAATATTGGGGGCAAGGTTGGAGATAGTTAAATAAGTTATATATAAAATAAATATCATGAATATATATTCATGATGTAAGCATCTAGATCTGGTAATATAAAAGAAAAGTTATAATCCAAAAAATACAAAAGTTTATAAGAACTCATTTTTGGATATACCAAGGTTAATTCATTTTTACTGTTGGAATCAGAAGTCGAAGCAATTGGATGCTAGTCGTCGCTCTAGACTCTAGTTGCCGACCAAGGGACACTTTAGAAAAGGAAAAAGATCAAATCAGTCCTAGAATTTTGCAAAAATAGTCTAAGTGGGCCTTTGGACACATGAATAGTGTTTATCCCGAAAAATGTGAGTCACAATTAAAATAATTTATGACTATATATATTTATATATATTTAATACTGGTTGTTGATACTCAATTTTTCTCTATATATTTTTAATATGCATAAATACTTTCAAAATAGCATACATATGCATATATAAGCATGCACAAGGTTTTTATAATTTTTCTATACTTTTAAAAAATTTAAATTTGATTTATTTCCTCCCCTTTTTACTCATAAAATCCTCAATAATTATCCCTCAAATTATTGTTGTGGTGATTTAGTCATTTAAATTCTATACTTATTCCAAAATATTGTTAAAATATTTTTAGTGCGTTTTTATAATTGCATTTTGTATTTTTAAAGCTAAATTACATGTAATTATAATTTTAGCCCTGTTAATGTAAAATTACATTTATATGCATAAAGTTGACCTTCTATATTTTTAAAATGTTAAATATTTATTTTAAATGATTTTACTACATAAAAAAGAATTTAGAAATTATTTATTGTTTATTACAAAATTATATGGGGTTAAATTGGCTAATTAAAATATAGCCAGATTTTATTTCGATTTTAGCCTCAATTTTAACCCAATCCCAACCCAAATTTTAATCGGCTTACCCGACGCAAACCCTAAACACACCTACCCAACCCAGAACCAATTAAATCATGGCCACGGCCTGTATTGATCTGAAAGATCAACGTCCCATATTGATCTGAAAGATCAACGGCCCGTATTGATCCTTACCTTTTTTAATCCTAAACCACCCCCAACCTTAATCATTTCCCAGAACCCACGGCCCTAAGATCCTTTCCTCTCTTAGTAATGCTCAACCAAACACTAGCCCTTCAACCGCCAACCTCTCTTCACCAGTCATCTCCGGTGACTTCTCATCGACTCCTAAGCCTCCAATGGTTTCTCTCATGCCATGCTTGCCTTCTCTAAGGTCTTCAAGGGCCTAGGGCCATGCCGACTTGCATCTAGGGTTCGTCACTTGTCTGTTCTTGGCTACTCCAGAATGATTTCGAGCAAAATCATGTTGTATTTGTTACGATCTTTGGGATTCTAGACAAGTTCTTTCATCTCTATATGGGTTTTCTTTGAAACGGGTTTCAGAACTTCTTTCTAAAATATTGTTTAACTGATTTGTTGTGTTTAAACTTCTATTTCTTACATTATTTTTACTAATTCTATGATTTTTCTACCTCTTCAACTTGTCTATTTTGAAAGCCCTAATTTTCTAGATTTTTTTGTTGGGTTCTGTGTATTAGCTTGACTAGTTGTTTCTTGTTTGAGTTTCTGTGACTATTTTGCCTCGAATAAGTTCTTACTGTTTTTAGCCTAACTTATATCACCTTTATGTGCTTATGTTCATCTTGACTATTCAAGACCCGCCTCTTTCTATCGGAGCTATTTTACATGCGTGTTTGTTATGTCTATTTATTCTTATCTCACTCTATTTATATGTTGAATACTGAATCATGACTTTCTCTTTGATTGATTCTGGATTCCTTATTTCATGGTTTGATTGGAAGACCTTCCTTTAAGCATTTGATTCTTACCCCTTTTTCTATTCAAATTAATTGATTCGCCTACCTTGTCTGCATTGGTATTTTATTCCTACTGATATACTCCTTAATTAGAATTTTCTGAACTTAGCCCTAACTGTTTACCATATACTTACTGAATTTAAAATCTTTCCTTATTGGTCATACATTGATTTTCTTTCCTTATTTGTTACTTATTCTTACCGTTTGAATTGATTCACTTAACATAAGGGAGTACTTGTCATGATTTTGCTCTAATTGGTTCTGAGTTCCATAATTACTATACTATTGTGATTCTTGCCTTATTTCGAACTACTATATATACATACTCTCTCATTAACACAAACACACGAACATATTGGTTCAAACTCTCTCTCTCACACACACTCAACGCTTTCTATTTTTCTTTCGTGTTACTTGCCATCTTCACCTTGTGTTTACTATATTTATACGGGTATGCTCTGATTTCAATTCAAGCCCCAAAGGCTATATGTTTCTTTTATTACTTTAGTTCACCATTGTTGATTTGTTTTTACCTATGATTTTGTTGTTCAGCATGTAATTAATCTCTTTGCTTCAACATGCTCTTATGAACTAGTAATTTCTAATGTGCACTTATTGGAATATTGTCCCAAGTTGGTTTAATGCTATGCACAATCATGTTTAGAATAACATCATATACTTTACTATCACCCAAACCAGTGGATCTCCCTAGGCATCTCTGGTTTTGTAACTGTATTCTAATTAACACTCCTGAATCCATGTCCTACTACCTGCACTAAGTGTAAAGGACTTCTTCTTGTTACGTGTTCATCATACCTACCCTATTTGTCCCAACCCCTAATTGACCTTGAATTTAAAGAATTTGTTGAACTTGCTTGACTGACCCGCTGTTAGTTCAATTACATAACTGTTCTCAAAAGTTGTTTTACTAAACAACCCTCTTATTTACAAAAATATTTCAAGTAAATCTCTTTTAACACTGCTTCCCTACTGAAATCATTTCAAACTATGTGAAGCACTCTCACTCTTCTTTTAAGTCCCTGGGTTCAGCCTCATCCAGTGTTTGTACTACCTTAGGATCCTTTTGAACACTTTGAACTCTGGCACACTGAGGCTGGCCCTTTCATACTGCACTTATTCAATTTGGTTACTAAGTCTAGGTGTGAGCACTGCTCGTGATCGTTGAGATCCATAGAGAACTCTGACGCACCTCGACAATGATATTATCTATTAAATTGGCATTTGATGCTATTACAGGTCTTGGTAAATCACTTGGGCCTGTTTTAGGCTCCATATAATATAGATTCTTCTTTTAATTTTATCTATTTATGTCGTTCATTCATCTGGTTTGTAATCATTTGTAAATAAATATTGGGGTGACTAGTGAAACGGGGTTGGGTAGTTACATAATTGCGGGGTAAATGGGTAGAAACCATGTCTATAAGGTTTTATATTTGTTATGTTAGAAATCATGCCTATAGGTCTCAAGTGGTTCCAATAATAGAAATCATGTTTATAAGTCTTAAAATCAACTTCACAAGTAGATACCATGCATGTGGGATATGATTCAGTCCAACTTATGTTATAATGAGTATTTATATGTGCTTTCATTTGCTATCATGCCTACTAGTCTCTAACATTATCTCTTCGTAATTAGATATCATGTCTATAGGGAACAACGTCAGAAATTCTGCCTATAGATCTAAAATCAGTTTAGTTTAAATACGTTAATACAATTCATGATCAGTCTATTTTGAAACTGGTATAATTAGTGGTTTGTTTTCCCTGAAATGAATTCTTTCAAATACCGTCCTAATCTATCACTATACAACATCCCTATAGGGACTTCAGAGTCAGTTTTAAAATTTGCTCGCTATTGCGCTATATCAAACGTGGTTATCATGCTCCCAGGACCACTATTCAACGGTAGGAAATCCTATAAGGCGTTTTCAAATCTTGCAACTCTGAAAATGTTTCTGCTACTTAATGTCATTCTAATTTAGTAGGCTTAAAATGTCAGTAGGCAAACTGATAGAGCCACTACTTCTGAGAATAAAACTGCATATCTCATGTATTCTGATATTCGCCTATATATCATGTCTTAGGACACTGATTAACAATATTGCCCTTATTTGTGTTTGAGTCGTGTTGTTCACGTGCATTATCTGTAGAGTTAAACCTGAGCCTCTTATCTACCATTTCATGTTTTTTTTATCTGCCAAAGTCCTATCTGTTCTTGCATGTTGCCTTAGTATTTTCTCCTTTAAAACCTTAAGGGTTTATCTAGAATTACCTATAGGTAGAGGTCCTAAATTTCCTCAAGAACCATTAAGAAGGGATGGGTAACAACACACACTAGAGATTTCTAACCAACACTCGCATTAATGACCACTAAGGGGGTGGGAAGGGTAGATATAGGATATGATGACAACGCGCTAATGTCACGTGTAGCCCCTCATTGATGAGTGTTTACCGGATATTGCGTGGGGTGGTCCTATAAGCTAACCAACCTAGGACTCCTCATTTTCCATCATTTTGTTTAAAACTTTGTTTTATATGTATACAACTTGTTCAAAATCTTTGCCTTGTTATTTGAGTTATACAACGTCCAACATGTTTTACTTGCAGACAATTTGATTCAACTATTTATTTGCTAATGTACTAATTTGTAAGTATAAGTTCGATTGGGTCCCGTAGTTGTGGACCAAGAGGGGTGCCTAACACCTTTCGCTCGAGGTCATTTTGATCCCCTACCCTAATATCTGGTAATGCAAACCTTTCCAAGAGTTAATCGCTCTAGGAGCCCTAACGCACCTTAATTCGTTAGGTGGCGACTCTTCAAATACCCAATTCCCAAAAGGAAACGAGTTATTACCTCCCCCCCCCCCATGAATGTCAAAACCCGAACCCCGTCAAAAAAGGAAAAAAATGGGCGCGACACTAGTGATTATACAAGTAATATTAAGCTTAAGTAAGAAAAAAAGGTGAGCCAAATCAATGTTGTTGGAACGATAGGGGCCTCGAGCTCGGTTATCCCGGGGACCTCGAGGTCAGCTGAGAACATTAAAGTATGAACGATAAAGTAAAGACAATAAAGCTTAAGAATAATAGTTGAACACGTTAAACAAGAAAGGTAAAACATAATGCTCTATTGCAGTGAATAATATCAAATGATCCTTACAAACTTATACTAATATAAAATGTTGGGCCTTCCCCTTATTTATTAGTATTAGGCAAGTTGTTCGAGGACTTCTACTGGGAATGAAAGTTCCCTATTATAGGATCCCTAGTAAAGCCAATTTAATGATTGGGGTCCCCTTTATATAGTAGGAGAAAACCCCAATATAGTACATTCCTAATTGTAGTAAAGAATTCTATTGGTACATGTATAAGAACCCAGTACAGACTTGCACCATTTCGTACAAATCTTCTTTTTTAATTTATGCCCCATCCACGTGCCCTTGAAAAATTCTCGCTCTTTATCGATTGACTTCGAGATTGTGATGTCCTTGATGTAGGTCGTGCTAGGCCATCGATCAGCTTCCTCGAAGTTTGTGTCCCTCAGCTAGGTCCGCTTTTTAACTAATTACGCCAAATTAAATAATTTAAATTAAAATATAAATTCATATTACTTAATTATAATTGAGTGATAAATAATTTATATATAAGATTAATATCACATATTCATGATGTAAGCATCCAGATTGGTAATTGGTAATATAAAAGAAAAGTTATAATGTACCAAAAAATACAAAAAAAATTATAAGAACTAACTTTTGGATATACCAAGGTTAATTCTTTTTTACCGTTGGATTCGGTTAAACCCCAACTAGAATTAGAACTCGAAGCAGTTGGCTGCTGGTCGTCGCTCTAGACTCTCGTTTCCAACCAGGGGACACTTTGAAAAAAGGAAAAAGAACAAATTCGTCCAAGAATTTTGCAAAAAGAGTCTAAATATGCCCTTTATTAATAGTTGGGGTTCAATAAGCTTTCGTCGTTACAAAAAATGGCATATATTTGTGTTTGACTCAAAAATTATCGAATACTTCCCAAGCAAATCAATTGAAATAAATCAAGGGTAAATCATAGCCAATTATAATTAATCATTGAATCAAAAGACAAATTTGAGATATACGAGTAATCAATTAGAGAGTGATACAAACAGGGTTTTATTCATCATAGTAGCTTGACATACATCTCCTTGAAGAGGTTCAAGATCTTACAGTGATCTTATTTATCGCCCCATTTATAGAGCATATTTCTCCATTTCTATGTATTCAGAGTTGTGTAGAAGAAGAAAACCCCTTTTGAAGGTTCTTTTTCTTGGTATTTACAGCTTCAAACTCTGTGAGATGGTCATGAGTTGGCGTCGTTTGGTTGCGGAGATGTTCTCTTGTTGCGAAAGGGTCGTAACCCTCTTGTTCACCTCAAGGACAACTGTCGTGAGTCAAAATTCAGTGGCATTGACCATTCACTACAAATTGGTTATGAGGGGGTTGACCCTATGGCCATCGAATTTCTACCAATACAATTAGTCCCTCCGTTCGTCGGGGTCATGCCCGGGTCAACCTCGATGGACGAATAGAGTGGCATAATCAGGAGGATCAAGATTTGTCGGTGTTAAGAACTTCGAAATGAAGTCTCGAAATTGAATCACCGGTCGATGAGTGGAGCGCTACTTTGCGCGATCGTTCGTAATGGAGCATGTTTTCATGAAACCAAATCGTTTCATGTTCGATCAAGTATTAATGACGATTATCGGGTTTCGTGCATGCATAGTTTATTATTTATAACTAGGAGGATGTATCATTTTTCTCTTTACACATTCATGTTTCTTCTAAGAGAATTCTCGAGAAGCATTTTCTTCTGTTAAATCACATTTTTCTCTATTCTTTCGATCCTTATCATCATTGATTTCCTTGTTTCTCCTACCAAAGTTCTTCTTTCTCTCACTCGTGAATCAATTATAAAAAGAACTTCTTCTCGCGGCAATCGTCTAGCTAATTCTCCGGTGGTTAAATGTCCGGCTTAGTCAAATGAAGACTTAGAGTTAGTGGAAGATGAAGAAGTTCCTTCATTCGATGAAGTTTTGCCTCATCCAGGAAATCAGGTGGTGGATTTTAATGCACCGGGCGGTGTGGAACAAGGGGGTATAACTTCTCTAATGGGGGAAGTGGGGATAGCCTAGATGCTGGAGCAATGGGGTATTCCACATTATGTCGAGATCGAGCTTGCGAAGACTGAGGACAAGGTGCAGACCCACCATCGAGGGTATCGCTCATTCTATGCTTATCCCTTCCTGGTGTGATATACACTTCCGCTCCCGATGTTGGTAGTCGACTTCTACCGCTATTATGAGGTGTGCCCGGCCTAACTTTCTCCTTACCTTTATAAATTGTTTATCATGATTATCAAGTACGCGGAGCTAGCCGGTAGGAAGATCATTCTGAGGCATGTGCTCACCCTCTTTGCTCCTCAAAAGATCCACAACACCATGATCCATGCATGCCCATAAGGATCGATGGGCTTGATGGTTGGGATGGACGATAGGATCAATCATCATTTCATTGAAAAAATTCTATATCTGGACCGAACACATGGCGGCGGACCCGAATGGGTTCCCGGAAGTTTGGAACTTTGCACGTAAGCCCTCATTCCTGACTAGGCAACCGCCTTATTTTGACATTCTTTACGCTTCATGCTTGTCGTTATTGATTTATCTTAATATTTTGTAGTTGAAAAACTGTCGCCGCCTCCTTTGGAGGCGATCCGGGACTGGGTCAAGGCTGTGCTTCCTTGTACTGTGGGAATTCGCACATGGGCAACTTTTTGGGAGAGACATGGTCGCATGCCAGTGACAGGTGGAATATCAACCATTTTTTTTCTTGTTTCGTTTTGTTTTGACTACGTTCATTGATTCGTTTGTTAGTTGTGCTTAGGGTGAACATGCTGGGTCAAAGCTCCTCATTTGGCTTTCTGTTGGCTGAGTACAATTCCTCGACTAGCTGCAACGCCCGTGGGTCCCCCAGTACCGTGGGCAGCATCAATTGAATTGTCAGCGGCCGCATCCCCGACACGGGCTACGCCACAAGATGGGGGGCCGTCTAGGCTTGTCCATCCTCAGATGGGCTCGCATTCAAATGGAAAGCAGGAAAGGCCCTCGCAGAGGTAGCGAGTGGAATTTGTGGCGACTACTCCATCGGTAATCAACTTGGATTCCCCCCCTACGGATTCAGAGAGTGGTGGGGTTGTGGCGTTTGCTGTCGATGAGGGAAGTTGGTTGGAGTTACCCCAGTTAGTCCCAACCAAGGGAATGTTTGTTGCCTTGACGACCCCATCAGAAGTTCCTACTGTCGAGGCGGATGGTCGATCCTTACAGGTCGCCGTTGAGATCTTGTATGTACCATCATTAGCCATGTCACACCTTCTTTTTCACTACTACACCCCGTGAATGGTATAAAGAAGTTTTTCAATTAAAGGACAATTGGAACGGGATTTGGTTATTAATTATTCAGAGTCGCTGCTTGGGAGATTAATGGTTCCCTAAGTCACTGGTTGAATCCCGAACCGAGGAAATTTTGACTTTGTTAACAGTCTGCGAATCAAAAATCCGAGTAAGGAATTCTGTTAACCCGAGAGAAGGTGTTAGTCATTCACGGATTCCGTGGTTCTAACACGGTCGCTCAACTGTTGTATTTGTTTTTATCTGATTTTAAAACATGTTCTAACATGTGTGCCTTTTATTAATAACCCGCTTTTATTATTATTATTTTTTATTATTTTAATAAGAATTGCATCTTCGTGAAAAAGCATCTCAAACCACACCGCACCAGTGCACCCATGGTTGTCAATATATTTTGACTCCGTTGAGATTTGGATTTGGGTCACATAAATGTGCAACCATATTTAGGAAGGTAATATTATTAAAATACGCACCTAAAAGCAACTACGCAATTGTTATCTTTTGGAAGGACCGTGAAATTTTCTAAACGATTCATCCTGAAGTCTAAGTATTTTTGTATGATATTTATCGAGGGCCCCGCAATGGTATATTTTTAGTGAGGCTCATCTCTTTTCGTTTAAAAGTTGATCCTAATAGTGGCTACAATTTTTCTAATTATTTTGTCTCTGAAAAAAGGACCTTAACTAATTTGTCAATGGCCTAAAATAACAATTTTAAAACCAATCTAGGCCCGAAAAGAGGCCCAAGAAGTATGAAGAGCCAAAACGATGTGGTAGATATGAGGTTATAGTAACAGGCCTAGGCCCAAATGAAAAAGAGTTTCAGCGTCTGACTTGGGCCTAGTAGGATCTTTGTCAACTTTAAGTAGGCTATCGAGCCTTGGCTGACACATTCGTTCAAATACAAGAACATGCTGGGCAATTGTATATTATTCTAACATGAATTTACTAATTATCAATATAGACAGGTAGTTGGTACTTATTTTAACTAACTATGTGATCTTAGCTAGAGTAATACTGATATACTAACAATTCAAATCCAAAAGAGTTCATGAATTTTAGAATGGTAACATCGCTAAACTAAATAATCAAATTCACAATTTCAAAACTAAATTACTGAAATAGGCACGTTAGGATACCAAGCCATTTGAACATGTTTTGCAATTACTGAAAACAAACTAGGATATTCTACATTACAATGTACCAATAACAGAAGACTAACTCGAGCATAATAAGTTCATCAGTCCAAATTTAAACTAGCCAATCTGATTACAGATGAATTAGAGTGACAGAATCATTAAACCAAATCCTAAACAAACTACAATAAAATGAGATGATAGAACGGTAAAATAAAAACTTCACTATGAATCAAATATCAATTGCATTGCCATTTCATGGGAAAAAGTACATCACAACAAGCTCAAACGTGTACCTGGATATGAAATAAAATGAGGGAGAAAAGGTAAGTCAGCAGCAATAGCAAGATTTTAGCAACAATCTAATAGCAACTTTGAAATCCAGCAATGAATCAATCAACACAACAATAGCAGGAGCAATTTTGAATCAAAATAACGTCTCCAATACCCAAGAACACCTCAGCAATTAAAAGTTCACTAAATTGACCCCAAAAATGACTTGTTCAAATTCGAAGTTCAATCATAATCAAACTAGGAACAATTCTAAGCTTCAATTAACTAAAAATGAACTAAAACAGTTAAGAACAACAACTAAGATTGCTAATGGAACAATAATTTTTTTGGTTTTTTCTATTGATTTCTATTTTTGGGGGTTTTTGAAAGGTTTAAGTTTCAAATTGAGATCTGGAATTGAAGAGAATATTTGGGGGGGGGGGGATTTGGAGGCTGAAAACTTCTTCTACAAGTAAGGGTCAATCCCTTTTTATAGACACAAAATAAGGGATTTTTTTATTTTCAACTTTGCAAAATAGTCCCTCAATTATTTTTATTTTACCCCTTTATTTTATGACTTGTACTACAAGTAACTACTACTAAACTTACTAAAAATCATTTGTACCGCTCTCTAGAAGATTCTAGAGGCTTCTAATTTATGTCACTACATATTTTTTCTTATCTAAAAGTCTATATTACCCTTATCTAGATTCTGAAATTGCTATTTTGGCAAAACATGTCATTTTCGATCCCTAAAATACCCTCAACCCTCACCTAGAATTACCAACCTATTTTAATCAGTTACATCTAACCAATTCATTTTGAAACCTAAATTTATTAAGGCTAAACAGTAATCTAAAGAAAAATTCTAATTAACTATAAACTAATTTCCAATTAAACTAATTAACCCTAGCTAATATCAATTATAAAAAATTTAAAATTCAGATAATATCAATTAATGAATCAAAAATAGAGTGAGATAAATCTGAAAGTTAAATTACCCTAGAATCTGGACTAACAACAAAATTAAAACTATTAAACCATTATTAAACACATAGAATCTAACAACTAATAATGAAACTAATCGATAAGAATTCGATCAACTAGTAACAATTAACATAGTTGAATCGAACCAAAATCAAAACAAATTATCAAAACAAAAGTTAAATTGAAACCCTAGAGCCCTAATTTGAGTATCATGTTGCAGGAAAAATACCCAAATCGAAGCTAAAACAATCAGATAAAAAAAATTCAATAATCAAAAAAGAAAAGAACAAAAGGCTTACTAATTTAAAATGAACTTCGTCCAACCATTGTTGTTTGAATCCTCTAATATTCCTGCCACATAACATCCCTAATCTTGTGTTTACAAAAGAAAACACATGATTAGAGATATTACGGTCCGAAATCCCCAAGATTTTGAGTTAGGGTTTTGCCAGAATTTAGATTTAAAATTTGAAATGTTCTGGGCAGATTCGAGGGTTCTGGGTAGGGTTTAGTGATGAGGAGTGTAGAGTACGAATTTGGGCTGATTTGGACCATTTTGAGACTTGGCCGAAAAACTAAAATTGCAGATTCGAGGAATTGGGTTGATTTTTGAGGGATTTCAGTCATGGGAATGGAGAGAGGATGGAAAGATGGTTCAATGCTGAAAATTTTGGGTCATTTGGAGCTCTGCCGCCGGCAGCGACGATTTCCGACCGGCGGCGGACAGTGGAATAGGACGGAGATAAGGCGGGGTAACATCGGCGTTACAGGGGTACGGGAAAGGGTGTGAGGATGGTAAGGTTTGTCTAGGGTTTGTACAATGTATTATTACATTTTTATACAAATTCTATGGGGAATCTGGACCGTTGGATGAATCAATCTAGACAGTTCCACATCTTTCACACATTAAACAATGTCGTTTGATCTATTAAAGAGGCAGGTCGGGTGATTGTTTGGGCTAGACCATGCAATGGGATTGGGTTGGGGTATTTGGGATTGGGTTGAGTGATTTGATTTGGGTATTTGGGCATAGACAGAAGTGGCCCAGTTCAAGGCATTCTTTCCCCCTTATTTATTTGCCTTCTTTTTGTACTCACTTTTTCATTTTGTATTTTTTTGGAATTTTTTTCATATTTTATAAAGGTGTAAAAGTTAAAACAAAGACCTAATATAATTCAAAATTAAACTATTTATCTAAAATTCTATTTAAAGATAAGTGCAGCAATTAAGAAGTAAAGGTGCAAAGAAATTATTTTTTGTCCTTTTTTTAAATTTCATTCTAAAAGAAATTAATACCTAATTAATAATAAATGTGACATTAAATCCTAAATGCAAAATGCATATTTTTGTATTTTCATGCACATATAAAAATGCAACCAACTAATGCAAAATTCAACAAAATTCACACAAATTATAAAATAATAAAGAAATCATTTTATTTGAAATTTTTGGAATAATTTGCTTAGGAAATAAATCACATGCTCACAGGCCACAATGGGTTGCTCTACACCGTTGGTGGCAGAGAGGGGGAAGGACGTGGTGGAGGACGAGTATACGTCTGAGTCCGATTTGGACTCTGACGACGTCTGTATGTTCGAGGAGGGCATTACCAATTCTACGGTGCGCAGAGGGTCCGACCTGTTTTATTGAGGTTCCCTCGAATATGAACTTACTAATTTAAGGAAATAGCTTGGTGTCGCAGTTTGAGTTGTTGTGATCGGATGCCGAGAATGCGTCTTTGAGGAGCGTTTTGGATATTAAAGTGATGGATGAAGTGGTCACGATGGGCCTAAGGGTACGCAATACGTTCCTAGTTCGTTCTTTTTTGTCTTAGCTTTTGCCTCAGCTCTACCTTCTCTTTGTTTTGCAGACTTACTTGTTGGAGGTGGAGAACATCCGCAAAGCCAATGTCCGCTTGAGGATCTTCCTGTAGATGCTGGAAAATATCATCGTTATTGTGATCGGTGCCTAGAGCTGTACGAACGTTTGAGGAACGATCCTTGCGATCGAGCTTTGGACGAGGAGTTGGCAAGGCGGGACCAAAAGTTGTTGTAGGCGCTTGGCAGTAAAAGTGCGCTTGAAGAGCAGATCCGTTGGAAGGATATGGAGCTCGAGGTCGGAAAGGGAATCGTAGTTGAGTGTGCCCACGTGCAGGGTAAGTTGAGGGAGATAGAATTAGAGGCGAAGTAGAATCGGGTCAAACAGCGGAGGCGGCTACAGAATGGAGTGGGAAACTGACGGCGTTGGAAGGCGAGGTTGCTGCTTTAAAACTTCTGGAGAAGGGTGCCTTATCCAGGGCTGGGGCGTTGGCGACATCAATCTGTGTGCACGAGTCCCGACTTGAGTCGGAAAGGGAGACAACGACTCTTAGAGAGGCGGGGCTCGAGGAATGGATTGGTGTTCTTGAGCAGAAAGCCCAAGTTATATCAGATCAGATTGTGACCTTGGAGGAAGAAAATCGACGACTGCAGAACCAAACTGGTCTGTCACATACTATTGTTTCTCACCAGGCTCATGAACTTTGGGTCTATGCCGAAGCTCAACGCGACATTTACAATAACTTGTAGGAGACAAGTATTGTGACCCAAGCTGTCTTCGAGGTGGCACGCCAGAAGGCTCGTGAAGCCCGTGCCGACTGTGGTCATGATGTGGCAGCGCCCGAGGCTGACAGTGGTGCGAGTGGCAGCGATGGTGGCGCCGAGTAAAAAAAAAGATTTGATATTGGTTTTTTATTTCGTTTGCCGGTTGGCGTAAGGTTGTTTTTTGTTGTTTTTCTTTATTTTTCTTTCTCTTGTGTTGACCGGCCGGTGCCGTGTGTAAGCGGGGAGGACCCGTGCTCTTTACTTTGTAGATAAATGTGCTCTCATTTCCATCGTTTATCTCGTGCTTTACTTTGTGTCTTCCATTCCTCTCCTTTTATATTTGAACATGTTTGAAGAGACGACTTGCTCTTGAATTTGACCGAGGTAAGCGTGTCATTTTTTTATTGATAATGGTTTTTGCTCTTTGACTCGATACGAACGCGGCGGGGTGGTCGTCTTATAGCGATGACGCTTAGCTTCTCTTCGCCATAGCCCCAATCTGACTAAGGTCGAATCTAATAAATTTTGAGGGCGAATGCACTCTGCCTGAGACCCAGTTCGAGCAAGGTCGAACCTAATACATTTGATGGCAAAGACATTTAGCTTGAGTCCTAGTTCGACTGAGGTCAAAATAAATTGTGAGGGCGAAGGAAACTTAGCCTGAGACCCAGTTCGAGCGAGGTCGAACCTAATACATTTGATGACGAAGGCATTTAGCCTGGGTCCTAGTTCGACTGAGGTCAAACCTAATAACTTTTAAGGGCGAAGTCACTTAGCCTGAGACCTAGTTTAAGTGAGGTCAAACCTAATACATTTGATGGCGAAGGCATTTAGCCTGAGTGCCAGTTCGTCTAAGGTCGAACCTAATAAATTTTGAGGGTGAAGGCACTTAGCCTGAGACCCAGTTTGAGTGAAGTCGAACCTAATACATTTGATGGCGAAGGCACTTAGCATGAGACCCAGTTCGAGCGAGGTCGAACCTAATACATTGGATGGCGAAGGCACTTAGCCTGAGTCCCAGTTCGACTGAGGTCGAACCTAATAAATTTTGATGACGAAGAAACTTAGCCTGAGTCCCAATTTGACTGAGGTCGAACCTAATAAATTTGAGGGCGAGGGCACTTAGCTTGAGACCCAGTTTGAGCGAGGCCGAACCTTATACATTTGATGGCGAAGGCACTTAGCCTGAAACCCAGTTTGAGTGAGGTTGAACCTAATACATTTAAACTTAGCCTAAGTCACAATTCGACTGAGGTCGAACCTAATAAATTTTGATGGCGAAGGCACTTAGCCTGAGTCCCAGTTCGACTGAGGTCGAACCTAATAAATTTTGATGGCGAAGGCACTTAGCCAGAGTCCCAGTTCGACTGAGGTTGAATCTAATAAATTTTGAGGGAGAAGGCACTTAGCTTGAGACCTAGTTCGAGCGAGGTCAAACCTAATACATTTGATGGCGAAGGCACTTAGCCTGAGTCCCAGTTCGACTGAGGTCGAACCTGATAAATTTTGAGTGTAAAGGCACTTAGCCTGAGAACCAGTTCGAGCGAGGTCTAACCTAATACATTTGATGGCGAATGTACTTAGCCTGAGTCCTAGTTCGACTGAGGTCGAACCTGATAAATTTTGATGGCGAAGGCACTTAGCCTGACTCCCTGTTCGACTGAGGTTGATCATAATAAATTTTGAGGGTGAAGGCAGTTAGCCTGAGACCCAGTTCGAGTGAGGTCAAACCTAATACATTTGATGGCGAAGACACTTAGCCTGAGTCCCAGTTCGACTGAGGCCGAACTTGATAAATTTTGAGGGCTAAGGCACTTAGCCTGAGACCCAGTTCGAGCGAGGTCAAACCTAATACATTTGATGGCGAAGGCACTTAGCTTGAGACACATTTTGAATGAGGTCGAACCTAATAAATTTTGAGGGCGAAGGCACTTAGCATGCGACCCCATTCGAGCGAGGTCAAACCTAATACATTTGATGGCGAAGGCACTTAGCTTGAGACCTAGTTCGAGCGAGGTCAAACATAATACATTTGATAACGAAGGCACTTAGCCTGAGACCCAGTTCGACTGAGGTCGAACCTAATAAATTTTGAGGGCAAAGGCTCTTAGCCTGAGACCCAGTTCGAGCTAGGTCAAACCTAATACATTTGATGGTGAGTAACTTAACCTGAGTCTCAGTTTGACTGAGGTCGAACCTGATAAATTTTGAGGGCAAAGGCACTTAGCCTGAGAACCCGTTCGAGCAAGGTAGAACCTAATACATTTGATGGCGAAGACACTTAGCTTGAGTCCTAGTTCGACTGAGGTCAAGCCATATAACTTTTGAGGGCGAAGGCACTTAGCTGAGACCCAGTTCGAGCGAGGTTAAACATAATAAATTTGATGGCGAATGCACTTAGCCCAGTCCAAGTTCGACTGAGGTCGAACCTGATAAATTTTGAGGGCGAAGGCACTTATCCTGAGACCCAATTCGAGCGAGGTCGAACCTAATACATTTGATGGCAAAGGCATTGTCACGACCCAAAACCCGGCCGTGATGGTGCCCAACCCTTGTTAGGCAAGCCCGACCATTGAACATTCCGTTCAAATTAATCAAACGTGAAATAACAATTTAAGCATAAAATCTCAGATTTGTTAATAATAAGATAATGCGGAAACCAACATAACAGTAAATATAACCCAATAGATCTGGCGTCACAAGTCCGAGCCTCTAGATACAACAGAATATCATCCTATACATAACAAGTCTAGTGCAGGAGTAAAGGAAATAACAAGAGGAGAAAACGGCATCTGCAGACGCCGGCAGCTACCTCGAAGACTCCGACACTAATTCGGGCAACATCAAATAATCTCAGCTAGACTCCGGTATCCATGTATCTGCACACAAGGTGCATGGAGCAAAGTGAGTACTACAACTCAATGAGTAATAGCAATAAATAACAACTGAAAGAAAGGAATCCCGTAAGAACACTATGCAGTTCTATAAATAACAGTAAGGGTAGAAGTATTTCTGAAAGGGGAGAATCCAGTACCAGTCTCTTACAGTCCAACAGTTTTCTAACACTGCTGCGGCGCGCTGCCCGATCCTTACTAATACTGTTGCGGCATGCACCCTAATCCAATATAATATATATAATGCTGTGATGTGCAACCCGGTCCAATATAATAGTAAACTGCACTCACTGGGGTGTGTGCAGACTCCGGAGGGTGTGCAGTCCGATCCATATAATATATCATTGCGGCGTGCAGTCCGATCCATATAATATACTACTACGGCGTGTAGTCTGATCCATATAATATATCACTGCGATGTGCAGTCCGATCCATATAATATACTACTGCGGCATGCAGTCCAATCCATACATGTATATGCATATACTGCTGCGGCGTGCAGCCCAATCCGGTATATATCAACTACCCTCACTATGGGGTCCTTGATCGAATACCTCACTATGGCGTCCTTGACCCCTCTCAGTCAATATAGACTTGGCCTCTCGGGCCCACTCAGCTAAGACATGGTATTCAACCCTAGGTATTTCTTATTTAGAGTGCAATTTGCTAATACTGGTTCATATTATATTTTACAGTTAAGGATATGACTGAGAGTATGCGTTCAACAGGTAAAGTGTGATCAATTAGCTCAACAGACTCCCCTAAGGGTTCTACAGATCGGCACAAGGCCATAAACATGGCAACTAGCCCAAAATGTACGGATATAAGCTCAGTCTCAGTCAAAAAGTACAGCAAGCCATCAATCGGGATGGACCAAGTTTGAATGCCTAGCAGTAATATCACCACGCTCATCACACAATGCGTGTTTCATCTCAATATAGTACCATATAGTGCAAATACAGGGTTTCAAACCCTCAGTATATCATTTATACCTATTACTCACATCAAACCGGCCAAAATCCTAGCTCACCTTGCACTTTCCTTGCAAATTGACCTCCTCGAGTGTAGAATATGATCAAAACCACAAGGAATAGGTTATATTAAGCTAATAGGATATAACCCAATTGAAAGGACTCGAAAAACACCCAAAAATACGAAGTTGGAAAAACCCGAGCCCCGGGCACACTTTTCGAAAAAATATGAAATTCACCTTTTCGAGATCCTCATCTCACCACGAGTCTGTACATATAAAGTTCACCAAAATCGGAGTTCAAATAGGCCATCAAATTCCAAATTTACATAGCAAAAACCAAGCCCTAATTTCTTCAATTTTATTCCCAAATTTAGAGAATTAATGGATGATTCTTCGATTAAATGATGTTTTTGGACCACGAGACTTACCTCCAATCACTTCTCGTTGAAACCCCCTTCAAATTCTATCAACAAGCTGTCAAGATAGTGCAAAAATGGAGAAAAGAATGATGGGTTCGCGACTAAAATTTTCATTTAAAGCCTTCTGTCCAGATAAATTCCCTTCTACGCGAACGCGAGACCTCTCACGTGTTCGCGATGAACAACTTTCCAATAGGCCACTTTTCCTCTAAGTGAACGCATACCACAAGACGCGAATGCGATGATTAAATTTCCAATGCTACGCGATCGCGACCTCCCTCGACCTCGAACACGACATTGCCATCGCGAACGCGATGGTCCACAATTTAATACTACGTGAACGCGTCCTTCACAATGTGAGAGCGATGACCAAGCATGCCTTTCCTACGCGAACGCGGCCAAAGCCACGCGAACGTGAAGGCTTAAAAATTCCTGCACAGCTGCTGCAACTTTCTGCAAATTTTATAAGTTCCAAATGTCCCCGCAATTGTCCGAAATCACCATGAGGCCCCCGGGACCTCAACGAAAAATACCAACATACCCCGAAACATCGTACAAACTTGTTCCAATCATAAAAACACATACAATAACACGAGAATCATCAAATTACCACAGATTCAAGCCTAAATTTAACTAAATCTTTCGAAACTCATATTCGATAAAAAACCCGACCAAATGACATCCGAATAACCTAAAAATTTGTAGACATATCTAAAATCACCTAACGAAGCTATTGCAACTCTCGGAATTCCATTCCGACCCTCGGATCAAACTCTCACCTACCAACCGAAATCCGCCAAAATTCAAACTTCCCGTTTAAGCCTAATTCTACATCGGACCTCCAAATTCAATTTCGATCGCTCTCCTAAGTCACAAATCATCCCTCGAAGCTAACAGAATCACCGAAATTTACATCCGAGCCCTCTAACTACATAGTCAACATTTGGTTGACTTTTCCACAACAAGCTTCCTTCTAAGAGGCTATGTGCCTCATTTTCAACTAAAACCAACTTGATTACACCCAGTCAACTCTAATAACGATATTGAAACATGAAGCAACACAATAAGGGACAACGGGGTGGTAACTCACATGAAAATGGGCCGGTTCGTCACATCCTCCCTAACTAAAACAAACGCTTGTCCTCGAGTGGGTCAGGAAACATACCTGGAGTCTCAAATAAGTGGGGATATCTACTCCGCATCTCCTGCTCGGTCTCCCAAGTAGCCTCCTCCACGGGCCGACCTCTCTACTGCACCTTTATTGAAGCAATATCCTAGGACCTCAACTTTCGTACCCGTCGACCTAGAATAGCCACCGGCTCTACATCATATGATAAATCATTATCCATCTGAATTGTGATGAAATCCAACACATGAGACAGGTCCCCAACATACTTCTGGAGCATAGACAAATGGAATATCGGATGCATACTAGACAAGATGGGTGGCAAAGCTAGCTCATATGCCACCTCTCCAATCCTCTTGAGTATCTTAAAAGGGCCAATGAACCTAGGACTCAGCTTCCCCTTCTTCCCGAACCGCATAAAACCTGTCGTGGGCGAAACCTTCAATAAGACCTTCTTGCCTACCACATATGACACATCATGAACCTTCCGGCCCGCATAACTCTTCTGGCGCGACTATGCTATGCGAAGCCTCTCTTGGATCAACTTCACTCTCTCCAAAGCATCATTAACCATCTCAGTCCCTAACAATCTAGCCTCGCCGGGCTCAAACCATTCCATAGGGGATCTACACCATCTACCATACAATGCCTCATACGGGGCCATCTGAATACTCGACTGATAATTGTTATTGTAGGAAAACTCTACAAGCGGCAAAAACACATCCCGTAAACCTCCAAAATTGATAGCACATGCACGCAACATATCCTCCAGGATCCGAATAGTGCACTCAGACTGTCCGTCCGTCTAAGGATTAAATGTTGTGCTCACCTCTACCTACGTACCTATCTCCTGCTGAAATGCCCTCCAGAACTGAGAAGTGAACTGGGTACCTCTATAGGAGATAACAGACACTAGAACCCCATGTAACCTAACAATCTCCCGAATAAAGATCCATGCCAACCGCTCCGATGAGTAAGTAGTACATACTGGAATGAAGTGCACAGATTTGGTCAGCCGATCCACAATCACCCAAACTAAATCAAACTTCCTCGAAGTCCGAAGGAGACCACTCACGAAAACCATAGTAATCCGCTCCCATTTCCACTCAGGAATAACCATATGCTGAAGAACACTGCCCGGTCTCTGATGCTCATACTTGACCTGCTGACAATTGAGACATCAGGCTACATGACTCACAATATCCTTCTTCATCCTTGTCCACCAGTAATGTTTTCTCAAGTCCTGATACATCTTCGCGACACACGTATGAATGGAGTACCGCGAGCTGTGAGCCTCCTCTGGTATCAACTCTCAAAGTCCATCTACATTGGGCACACAAATCTGACCATGCATCCTCAACACACCATCACTATCAATTGTCATATCCCTAGAATCATCATGCTGAACTCTGTCCTTAAGGACAAGTAAATGTGGATCATCATACTGACACTCTCTGATGCGATCATAATCATCATACTGACACTCTCTGATGCGATCATATAAGGAGGACCGATAAATAACACAGGCTAACACCCGACTCAGTTATGAAATATCCAATCTCACCATCTGATTGGCCAATGCCTGAATATCAACTACGAATGGTCTCTCCCCAACTAGAATATACGCCAAGCTGCCCATACTAACTGCCTTTCGACTCAAAGCATCGGTCACTACATTAGCCTTCCCTGGATGATACAATATGGTAATGTCATAATCCTTAAGCAACTCAAGCCACCTCCACTGTCTTAAATTAAGATCTTTCTGGTTCAACAGATGTTGAAGGCTGCGATGATCAGTATACACCTCACAAGAAACTCCATACAAGTAGTGCCTCCAAATTTTCAGAGCACGAACTATAGCTGCTAACTCCAAATCATGCACGTGGTAATTCTTCTTATGGGGCTTCAACTGGCGAGAAGCATAAGCAATAACTCTACCCTCCTGCATTAGCACACATCCGATGCCAACTCTCGAGGCATCATAATACACTGTGTAGGAACCTGAAGCTGATGGCAATATCACAACTGAAGCCGTGGTCAAAGCTGTCTTGAGCTTTTGGAAGCTCTCCTCACACTCCTTGGACCACACAAATGGAGCACCCTTCTGAGTCAACTTAGTAAAGGATGATGCAATAGAAGAAAATCCCTGAACAAACCGGCGATAATACCCTCCTAACCCAAGGAAACTACGGATCTCAGTGGCTGCGATCGGTCTAGGCCAACTCTGCATCGCCTCTTTCTTCTTTGGATCCACATGTATACCATTACTAGACACCACGTGTCATAAAAAAGCCACAGACCCAAGCCAAAACTCACACTTGGAGAACTTTGGATAAAGTTTCTCCTCCTTCAAACTCTACAACACTACTTTTAAATGATGAGCATGCTCCTTATGGCTACACGAGTATACCAGGTTGTCATCAATAAACACAATCATAAAGGAGTCTAGATACGGCCGGAACACGCTGTTCATCAAATTCATGAACACGACTTGGGCGTTAGTCAGTCCAAAAGACATAGCTAGAAACTCATAATGCCCAAATCTCATCCTATAAACTATCTTCATGATATCAGAATCCCTAATCTTCAGCTGGTGATAGCCTGAACGAAGATCAATCTTTGAGAATACCCTTGCTCCCTGGAGCTGATCAAACAATCATCAATGCATGGTAGAGTATACTTGTTCTTCACTGTTACCTTGTTCAACTGCCTATAATCGATACACATCCTTATTGAGCCATTTTTTTTCTTGACAAACAAGACCGGTGCACTCATGGTGACACACTAGGACAAATAACCCCTTATCTTAGAGATCCTAAAGCTACTCCTTCAATTCATTTAACCCTGTTGGTGCCATACGATAGGTAGGAATAGAGATAGTCTGAGTGCCCGGCACCAGGCCAATAACAAAATCAATATCCCTGTCCGGTGGCATGCCCGGTAGGTCCGATGGAAACATATCTAGAAAATCCCTTACAACGGGAATAGAATCAAGGTTGGGAGTCTCAACTCCAACATCTCTCACAAATGCCAAATATGATAAACATACCTTCCCGACCATCCGCTGGGCCTTTAGGAAAGAAATTACCCTACTGGGTACATAATCAGTCATACCATGCCATTTGATCCTCGGAATGCCTGGCATTGCCAACTTGACTGTCTTGGCGTTGATAGTATCGAATAGCATGGCACAGAGATAGCCAATCCATGCCCAAAATAACATAAAAATCAACCATGCTCAATAGCAACAAGTCAACACGGGTCTTTAAACCCATAATAGTAACAAGACAAGACTGATACACATGGTCCATAATAGTAGTATCACCCACCGGGGTAGATACATGTACATGCAACGCAAGACACCCTCGGGATGTACCTAAATGATGAGAAAAGTATGAAGATACATAAGAATAAGTGGAACCAGGATCAAATAATGCTGAGGCATCCCTGTGGCTGACTGAGATAATACTTGTGATAACAACATCCGAAGCAACATCATCTGAACGACCCTGAAGAGCATAGAATCGAGCTTGACCACCACCCAGTCGGCCTCCCCCTTTAGGGAGACCCCTAGCTGCCCGACCCTCACCCCTAGCTGGCAGGGCATGTGCTGAAGATACTGGGCCAAAAGAAGAGGGATGGCCCCTCTGCTGAGATTAACTGGATACACGATGGGGGCACTCCCTTCTCATATGCCCGAACTCTCCATACTCATAGCAACTCCTAGGTGCTGGGGGATGGGACTGAAGGGAACCTCTCGCATTAGAGTGGCTAGCTGATGAACTCGGCTGGGATAAGTCGTGAACAGATGGAGCCTGAGACGAACTATGCGTTGGAAGTGCACTGAGAGATGGATGACTCTGAAGAGAGCCCTGATAACCTCGACCAAAAGATGATACAAGGTACTCTAAGCGAGCTAGCTGTGGAGACTTAAAAGAATGACCCCTCCGCTGCTGAACCTGGCCCCTAAATGGAACACCACCGAAGCTACCTGATCCTCGAGTCCTCTTGGCCTCCCTCTCTTCTCTCTCCTAACGGCGAGCCGTCTCAATGTCACAAGTAATATCCACTGCATCCTCAAAGGTATAACTCAGGGCCCTCTCTCAAGTCATCAAAATATGAATAGGATAAATAAGTCTGTCTACAAATTACCAGATCCTCTCCTAACCAATCGGAACCATCCATGGAGCATAACGAGCTAACTCTGAGAATATCACCTCATACTGCATCACATACTTGTCTCCCTAATGAAGCCACTCAAACTGCTTACTTAGCCCTTCCCTCTGTGACCGTAGGCCCACTTTTATAGAAAGATAGTAGAGAACTCCTGCCATGTCAATGGTGCCGCACCTACCAGCCTACAGCGCTCATATGCCTCCCACCATGTAAAGGATGCTCATGAGAACCGAAAAGTGATAAATGGTACCCCACTCGACTCTATGATTCCTATTGTACGGAGCATATGTTGACACTTGTCGAGAAAACCCTGGGCATCCTTGCCCGGAATACCGCTGAAAGTAGGAGGTGAAAGCTTGCTGAACCTCTCAAGACGATGTTGCTCGTCGTCTGGCATCATTGAGACCCTATCACTCTGAACCGGAACAACCGGCTAAACTGGGGCCACTGGCTGGACTAAGGCAACCTGCTGAACTGGTAGTGCCTCTGGAGTATACAAACCTACACTACCTACTCTGGAGTGCGAGCTGTGGGGGTCTGATTACCACCACCAATCTGAGATGTAGTTGCGACAGTAGTGGCCAAGACTGACTGAGCCAGGCTAGTGCAAACCGACAAAATGTGAGCTAGTGCCTCCTGAAGACCTGGAATCATAATAGACACAGCTGGTGCCTTAGTAGGTACTGCTAGAACCTCTACAGCTGGAGGTTGATCCTGAGTGGGGGCAACTGGTGGGTCAACTGGTACTGCCCATGTTGCTCTGCCTCGACCACGACCACGGCCGCATCCATGGCCTCTAGTGGGTGGCAATGGTGGTCGTCCACCACGTCCGGTAATACGTGTTCTCGCCATCTCGAGAGAATAGAATACAGAAGTTTAGTTTCGGATCAACAAAACAACAAGAATTTCAAGAATATAGAGTTTTTCCTAAAGGTTCTGCAGCCTCCTGAGGATAAGTACAGATGTCTCCGTACCGATCCGCGAGACATTACTAAATCGGTTCATGACTCACGAGACCTGATAACCTACGCTCTGATACCAACTTGTCACGACCCAAACCCCGATCGTGATGGTGCCCAACCTTTGTTAGGCAAGCCCGGCCATTAAAAATTTCCCTTCCAATTAATTAAACGTGAAATAGCAATTTAAGCATAAAATCCTAGATTTGTTAATAATAAGGTAATGCGAAAACCGACATAACAGTTATGAGCACGTGATTTTTGCCCCAAGCAAATTATTCCAAAAAATATATAAAAAATGATTTTTGTGTGGAAACTTGTTGATAATTATGTGCAAATACCAGTATTTGTATTTGTTTTTGGAAAATAAAGCAAAGAAATTTAAAACAAAGTACATTTTTGTATTAATTAGAAAATACCAAAAAAATATAAAAATTACTCTTTAATTCTAGAAAATTAGAAAAATTAAAAGAAAATACAAAGGAATAATAAATACATGAGTAATACGAAAATACAGAAAAAATAAAAAAATAAAAAATACATAATACGAAAATACAAAGAGATAATACAAGAAATACAAAATATATACCAAATACATGAATTGTGCAATTCAATGGCCCAAATAGACCATACACAGGCCAGGCCCAAAGATAAAGACCAGTCTGCCTATACAAAACCAAAACGACACCGTTTTAAAAACTAAATCTGGACCGTTGATTAATTGATCAAACAACCCAGGAATAGTCGTTGTCTAAAAATGAAACGATGTCGTTCATCTAAAATAATCAAGAACGTTCGTTTGGTTCATCTAACGGTTTAAATTGAGAACCTTATTAAATCACACGACGTCGTGTGATGTTAATTGAATCCTGTCCGTTCATTTGATCCAATCTAACGAATAAAATGCATCTGTTAGTGTTAAATATATCAAAACCCCTCTTTATATATCTCAAAATTCATTCCCCCCTTTTAGTCTTATAACCCAAACCCTAGCCGCCTTCTTCTCCTTCTTCCTTTCACCTGAGCCGCCACCCAAACCTCACCGGAACCCTACCGGTGGTTCTGTGCGGTCATCTTCTCCATTCACCCTTCACGCCCCCTAACCACCATGAACTCCTCTTTCACCCTCTCTCCTTAGTTTTCTTCAAAAACCCCTCATGTGGTTCAAATCTAGAAAAACAACTCGTCGGAACCCTAGTCGGCGACCACCACCTTTGAACCACCGACTACCATTAACACCCCCGAGCCACCATGAACCACCATGAACTCCTCTTTCACCCCATCTACCTATTTTCCTTCAAATCAGACTCAAACTCGTCGAATATTGAAAAGTATCTCGCCGGAACCCTACTCCGGCGGATACAGTTAACCCCAACACTACCCCTATCAAACCCCTAGCCTCTTCCAAGATCTTTCTTACCAAAAGAAGACTCAAAGAGTCTTGTTCAAAGGTCCAAAAGCCAAGAAAAGGGCTTATGGGTTTATGATGCCGGAATATCAAGAACAAGAAAAGAAAAATGAAGAAAAAGAAGAAATAAGAACGGAAGAAAAAGGAAAAGAAAAACACACGAAAAAGCTAAGTACCCAAAAAACCCTAATTTTCTCTATTGTGGATACTTGTTTTTGATTGTCTCTTTTCTTCATCTGTCTCTTGTCATCTTGGGTATAACATAAGTCATTTGCATGCTTAAGTCCTCTTTGCTTGTACTTAATATCTTGACTATGTAATTTTCTGATCTTATACTCTGGATTCGCATGCTTATTTGTTCTCTTTTCTGATTAAGGCCACTAGTTAAATCATATGCTTTGTAGCCATTTAGGTTTCTTACTTGATAGATCTAAATTCATGATTGAGTGTTTTGTTAATTGGATTCAACCCATTATCAATTTGTTCCTATGAATCCTATTAATTGAGTGCTTAACTGTAATATGGCTATATTTGTAAGAATGTCTAATGTTGGTTATCTTTGCAATGCAATTTTGACTTTTGACTTTTCTGAACTTCTGATTAATTAAATAGTTAATTTGGTAATTAGTCGTAATATGGCTATATCTGTAAGATTGTCTAAATGTCGATTATTTCTGCAACTTAGACTTTGTTACTTAGTCTTAAATTGACTATATTTGTAAGACCGTTCATTGGCTATTTGTGTAATTCGATTTTGACTTTGACTTTTAAAGGTCTGATTGATTAAAGGGTTAGTCGGGTAAATAAAAGAAAAACGCAGGGATAAAAGGGGAAGGGATAAAATGGTATTCTATAATTAAACAAAAGGGGTAAGGGTATAAAAGGCAATGCTGCCTGGCTCTTGTGTAATTAACCAAACAATAAAGGGTATATTAGGTATACTAAAAGGGTAAATAAGTAGAAATTAATAGCAAGTGAGGGTAGTAAAGACATTTAAGGGTAATTAGAACCATGTGGATGCCACTAGAACCTTCTAGCAGGGGTTCTAGTGCATTCACAGTTAAAATGTGTGGACTAAACTGAAAAATAAGTTGAACGAACAGGGGTGGGCAATCTGAATATGAATTTCAAATTTCCCTCCCATTTTGCTCTATAAATAGGCCTCCTTAGACCACAATTAAAGAGATTCAGAAATTTGATAAGGCTAAAAATACATAGAAATTATACTTAATTACTGTTTCATTGGTTTGATTGCAATTCGAGTAAGAGAACTCTTGATTCCTAGTGTTTTCGTCTACTGTTCTGCATTATTTGATGAAGCTATTGGGTTATAATCGTGATTCAAGCTTGTGCTGTGTTATTGCTGTTATCGCTTGGATTCCTGTATTTTGCTGATCTTCTTCTTCCTTATCACCTTAGAACTCATCGAGTTTCATTTCAATTTGACCAGGTACACTCCTGATCTTCGAGGATGTAACTAAAGCTTTGAAGATATGAAATATTCATTAGTTTTCTGCTAATTTTGATTCTGTTCATCTTATAGATATGTGATACTTTAGATCTATGTAATTTGTTAGGATTTTATGTACATTATTGACTTGGACTGTGTAAATTCTGGACTGAAGCTAGTGATTCTGAGTTAGTTTAGATGTTAATATAGGATAATACTAAGTAGACCAGTTAAAAAATGATCACTTAGGTCACATGTTTAAAAAATCATTAAAATTTTGTTGATTTACTTGTAAATGTTCACCCGTTCTTAAACTAGAAACGTAATATAAAAATGTTAAAGTACTCTTATTAGTTAAGTTCTGAATCAGTATTTGTTAATGAGAAAAGCATGTAGTATTTTCCGTTTATGATCCCGAGCCGTTTAAATTAGCTTAATAACTCGCAGTTAAATTCGGTAATCAGATATGAAATAGGAATAAAAATACAAATGAAGTTCAGGATTTAATTCGAATATATCAACTGTATATCTAGTTTAGTACCTCCACGTTAACAAATAATAAGGTAGTTCTGCATTGAATAAGTATGCGTTTTGACTGATAAACGTAGAGCAAATTAATCTAGTAACTAGACAGTAGTATATAAATGAAATCAGTGTTAAGTTTTAGTTAAGTTCTGATATTGAATGTCGCAATACTTGTATACATACATAATTAGCTTTTGATAAGACTGTCTAAACTTATTTTGAATTGGATTGATAATTTGGGCGTGATCTGGCAAAAGAAGCCAGATTCAACTGTAACGGCTTCTAGGCCATAAAAAATGAGTTTGTAATTGTGAACTAGGCTTTAATTAGCCCTGTGCACTTCTGTGCATTTCCTTTATGTGTAATGACCCGGCCCGTCGTTATGGGAATTACCACCCTGTTACCTTGCATTTACATATCTTATGCTTTTATATCAGTAATAGAGTATATCGGGTGAGTTAGGAGTGATTCGGGTTGAAAATGAAACAAATAGCATGTTGGAAGGAAGCTTGAAATGGGAAGTCAACCTAGAGTTGACTATTGAGTTAGAGTGCTCGGAACCGGATTCTGATGATTCGACTAGTTTCGGGGGATCATTTATGACTTAGGAGAACAATCGGAATTGAATTCGGAGGTCCGGTGTAGTTTTAGGCTTGAATTGGCAAATGTTGAATTTTGGCGAAAATCGGATGGTAAGTGAGATTTTGATCCGGGGGTCTGAATGGAATTCCAACAATTTCTGTAGCTTCGTTATGTGATTTTGGATATGTCTGCAAATTTTCAGGTCATTCGGACATCGTTTGATCGGGTTTTGGATTGAATGTTAGTTTCAGAAGTTTTGAAGAAACTTAGGCTTGAATCCGTGTGTAAATGGTGATTTTGATGTTTAGGATGGTGTTTTTGTGATTGGAACAAGTCCGTATAATGTTTTGGAGTATGTTGGTGCTTTTCGTTGGGGTCCCGGGGGCCTCGGGATGATTTCGGACCATCAATCGGGCAATTTGAACTTGGCAAAATCTTCAGAAAATTGCAGGTTACTGCCCAGGCATTTAAGCCTTCGCGTTCGCGTGGCATGGGCCGCGTTCGCGAAGGCCAGGCGGATCAAAGCATCGCGTTCGCAAGCAGGGGTGCCACGTTCGCGTAGGCCAGGAGTCTTGAGCTTCGCGATCGCGTTCCTGGGGTCGCGTTCGCGTAGGAGGAAAGGGGAGAGGTTCGCGTTCGCGTGGGAGTGTACGCGTTGGCGCAGAAGAAGAACCCGGCGGCTGGGAGATTGTACATCGCGAACGCGTGGTGGAGTGTCGCGTTCGCGAAGGGTAAACTGGAGCTGAGCATCGCGAACGCGTGAAGACCATCGCGAACGCGTAGAACAAATTGGTCTGGCCGTGAAATTAAATTGCAGAATGGAGGGCTTACGGGTTCATTCACCCAAAACACAATTTTGAGCCCTAGAGAGAAGAAAACTCGAGGAAAACACTGAGAAATCATCGGGTATTCATCGGAGGTAAGATTCTTGACTCAAAAACATAATTTCATGGTAGAATTAACATCAATCTTCATGAATTTGGGTAGAAATTTTGAAGAATTGTGGCCTAGGTATTGAAAACGGGATTTTGAGTTTTGAAAGGCCATTTGAACTCCGATTTCGATAAATTTTATATGCACGGACTCGTCGCGAGACGAGGATCGCGTTGGTACTAATTTCGGAATTTTCCGAGTAGTGGGCCCGGGGTCGGGTTTTACCAACTTAGTGTATTTATGCGAATTTCATGTAAATTAAAATGGGTTATGATTCTTTGACCCGTATTTGATATAATTATTGTGGTTTGACTAGATTCTACGCACGAGGGAGCGAATTTCAGAGGAAAAGGCATCGCGGACGAATCTACAACTGGCTAGAGGTGAGTAGTTTGTGTATATGGTAGCCTGAGGGTTCGAAACCCCGGCTTAGCACACTGTGACGCTAGTAGGACGTGGCACGCACACCGTGGCAGGTGCGGGATTGATTGTGACTGGGGATTGAGACTTGGTCCATCCCGGAAATGAATAATAAGTTATTAGTGTTGGAAATACACCGTATTTGATATAATTGTGGGCGGTAAGCCTTGTTTGGGGCCTTGTGCCGACCTATAGCGTCCTTAGAGGACAATATTTTTGTGATAGCTATATTTGCTTAATCACTGATCTCAATCCTGGAAATTTAAATCACATTATTGATATGCTAAGTCACCGGCTTTTGCAAATTTAATAAAGTTAAAGTGTTTTTCATAAATTATGAACTGGAAACTGGAATTAAGAAAAATGAACTGTTTTGTGACTTATTTGGTTATTGTGGACTGAGGATGGATCGGGCTGCACGCCGCAGCGGTCATTATGATATGAGGATCGGCTGCACGCCGCAGCGGTATTTGCGCTTGGGCTGTAGGAGCCCCTCCGGAGTCTGTACACACCCCTAGTGAGCACCGTCGACGTTAAATGGATCGGCTACACGCCGTAGCGGTTATGTGCATTGCATTGCATCTTTATTTGTTGAATTATTCTTTGGTAGCTGTATTTGTACTGTTGATGCTAGTTCGTAGGAGATTCGGACTGTAGTGTAGCTTCATATTGTGGTATTTTGTGGATTTCCTACTTTCAGCCGCTGTTATATATTTATTACTCACTGAGTACTTAGTACTCACCCCTACTCCCTGCACCTTTGTGCAGACTCAGGTACTCAGGAGCAGTAGACACAGGCATTTCCAGCGGGTTCAGAGTCATACCAAGTTGCTAAGGTAGCTGCCGACGTTGGCAGAACCTAGCTACTCCTCCTCTTTCCAATTGTTATTTTGTATTCAGACTTGAGTATTTCTATACAGTATTTCTATTCTCGTTGGGTTTTGTTAGAGGCTCTAAACTTGTGACTCCAGATCTTTGGGAGTGTCAGTTATTTTCGCACTTCTCCGTATTTTGTTCATTATTATTATTATTGGAGTTCTTTAACTCATATATTCTTCTTGGGATGTCCATTTGGGACTGATATTCGATGTGATAAGTAATTGTTGGTCTGGCTGGCCTAGCTTAATTGTTGGGCGCCATCACGACCGGATTTGGGTCGTAACATTATGTTAGCCCGAATTCTAGGCCCATAATACACAATGGCCTTGATGTGAATAAATGTCAATGCAAATTACACCAAAACTGCACTAATATTTATTTCAATTAGGAAAAAAACAGTGACAGAGAACATAGCACAACCTAGGTTTGACCTCTTAAAAAATACAATGAGATGAGCCTCGTTATAAGCTAAATACACGGGCCCCTCAAATAATTGTTATAATAATTTTAGACTCGGAAGGACCGTTTAGCTAATTTCACAGTCTTTCCCAAAGTAAAAAGAAATCGATACCTTAGGTACAATTTAATATACATTCTCAATTATGGGTGCACATTTATGTGACCCAAATCTTACTCTCAATGAAGTCGAAATGTATCTAAAGTGACATGCGTACTGGTACGGTGTGGTTAAGGAATGCATTTTCACAACATTGCAATTCTTTAAAATTGAAAAGTGGAACACTAATGCACATAATTAAAAATATATAATTGGAATCAGATAAAAACAAATACAACAGTTGAGCGACCGCGCTAGAACCACGAAATTTGGGAGTGCCTAACTCCTTCTCCTTGGTTAACAGAATTCCTTATCCGAATTTCTAGTTCGCAGACTGTAACAGAGTCAAACTTTCCTCAGTTCGGGATTAAATCGAAGACTTGGAACACCATTATATTCTCAAGTGGCGACTCTGAAAACTTAAATAACTAATCTCATTCTGACTATCCTTAAATTGGAAAAACTCCTCTATGCCCTCGCGGTAAAGTAGTATGAAAAAGGAGGTGTGACAGCTTTGGTGACTCTGCTGGGGATAAGAAACCCAGAACTTCGGTTCAGGGTTTAAGAATTCGAGCTCAGTTAAATTGATGTTTTTGTTTATATCTCATTTCACTATATGTTTTTTTATCAATGTGCTATATGTTTACTGCTTTGATATTACGTGAACTGTATATAAAAATTGTGCCGAAAACCCTTCTCGTCTTACCTACGGGGATGTGCTTACTGTGAGCACATGATTTTTGCACTAGGCAATGAAATTTCAAAACTAAAATAAATAATATTTTTGAGTGCAGTTGCATGTCTCGATTGAAATTAGATACATTTGTGTGATTGAATAATTAGAATTAAAATTAGAAAATCAAAAAATATAGGTTAAATATATATATTTTTGAATTAAAGTAGTTAAAGGAATAATCAACAAAAAAGAGCATTAATAGCGGAAATTATGGGAAAAATAGTAGAAAATTGCCAAAAAAATCAGAAAATTAGCGAAGGTAGGAAATTGAATAATTTAAATAATACAAAAAGGAAAAATTGAAATACAAAAGAAATTATCACAAAATAATTGAAATACCAAGAAAATACCAAAAATATAATAAGTTTGGGCTAAAAGAATTCAGAAATAGCAGCCCAATACACTGGCCCAAAAGAGCCGGTCCATCTGATCCAAATCAAAGCAATCTCAGCTGTTCATCCATTCAAATCCAACGGCTGAGACATTAGCTGTTAGTTAATTAATTAATTAAATTCGATATTAAATCCCAGCCGTCCAAGCCTATAGATCTAACGGTTAAAAGCAAGTCTCTTATTTAAATTGAGACGACACTGTTTAATGGTAGCTAATCTTGACCGTTGATCTTAATTGATCTAACAGCCAAGAACTCATCATTATCCTCGAGTATTTAAGGACATGGTCTCTTAGACACCGGCCATTTGCCTCTTACTCTAACCCTAGCCGCCCCCACTCTTCTCTGCTCTTCTTCTTCATCTTCTTCAAAGTCGTCCGGCTATGGAGACTGTCCATCTCCACGGCAGTCTCCGGCCAAGATCATAACCCCTCAACCCTTCTTCTTTTCTTCTTCATCACAAAACTCTACAAAACTCCATGAAACCCTGAAACCCTTTCATCTTCTTGAAACTCCGGTCATCGGAGTTCATCGCCGATGACCAAAACTACGAGAACCACCACCAAACTAACACCAAAGCACCCCTTGCCCTGATCTACCCCCCATATGAACCTTTTCCCTCAAATCTTCCCCTTCCTTCTCGAATATCCAAAAGAAGGTCGCCGGAAACCTAACTCCGGCGACTCAAAACAAATCCCCCCAAAAGTTCCTATCTTTTCCACCTTTTAAACACCCTACCATAACCAGAAGACGTCAAATCTAAGGTCTTGTGTGAGAAAAGAAAAACCAGAAAAGAAAATAAAGAAAAAAAGAAAAGAGAAAACTGGAAAAAAGAAAAGAAGAAAAGAAAAGAAAAACGGGGAAAGCTTAGGAGTAAGATCCTGCGAGCTAAGTTCCACTTCCCTCTCTTGTTGTTTTGTTTCTTTAAATTCTGTTATCTCTGCCTTATTCTGTGTTTTAGCATGTTTTCTTTAGATTAGGGTTTTTGTTTTGAGAAATTTTGTTTACTTGTTCTGTTCTTTCTGGTCTTTATTTCATATCTTTCATTTAGATGACTCACATGTTTAGATTAAGGTTTTGCCTTTGAGGAATTTCTGTTTGTTCTATTTCTTCATTTAAAATCTGTTCTTGCTTCATGCCTACTCTGCTTAAGATCTGTTCTTTCTTTGATTTGCCTTTCTTCAAGGCTACTATCATGTTTACTTTGCTTAGACCTAATTGATTTCTCTGATTAGCATTTCTTCATGCCTATATTTGATCTTTGCAAACCATGCTTTCTTCTGAAACTGCTTTATGAGTTTTACCTGTATGTGTTTAGTAGAGAGCATTTTAAGCATGACTTGGGGTTTTCAGTGGTTCATTAAGTATAAGAAAGTCTTGACTATGCCTGCTTCATGACTAATTGACAATGTGTTGTGAAATCTAAGTTATAAGTCTATTGATCGAAATTCAACAATATTCAACCCCTTTCACTGAGTTTTGATTAATTGATAAATGATTCTGATTTCATTGGCTATATGTGCAATTGTGTGTGAATTGGCTATGTTTGCAACATCATTGTGTTAAATTGAATACCTTTAATACCTATCATGCCTAGGTGGATTGGTTATAGCTGCAGTAGTGTTAAACTTTTAAGTGGCTAAAATTGAAAACATGTGTTAAGTATTTTAGAATAGGTTTTAAACTGAAAACCACAAAAAGAGGCTATAATTGATTTAAATAACAAAGAGTGGTCAGTTTTGCAACTGACCTACGCTGATAGGCTTCACACACTGGCTAAGACTTAAATAGGCCAAGTGTGTAATAAAATTGGTTCAAGCCTAATAGATAGACTTACCAAGGCCCAACTTGACCCATGATCACTGGTGGCTAGACTTGCAAAGGTCTCAGCCATACCTGTGTTCAGCAATGGGCCTCAATTGCAAAGCTAAGTCCAATCTTTGGGCTGGCTAAGTCTCAAATAGATTAAATACAAAATAATAAGCAGGCTAGTCGTGCAAATTAGTTTCAATAACAGAAAATGAAATAGAATTGGCTAAAATTGAAATAAGTATGAAAGTCTAATCTGGCTTGTTCTTAAATATTGATACAAATGCTGGCCATCAGCTAAATAAGAGCTGAATCTAAGGAAATCTTACCTAGGTAGGTCGGGTAATTAACCAATGCCTTTAAGGGCATATTAAATCTACATCTTTGCAATTTCATATTCCTTATATGCCCTTAAGACATCCGGGAAGGTTAATAGTAAATCCCATAACCTTTCCTAAAAGATTTAAAGCCGTTAGACATAGGGCTGTGCATGGATCAGATCGGATCGGAATTAGCATATTTCGGATTGAAATTTCGGATTTCGGATTCTAGAAATTGCAATCCGAATCTGATCCGAATTATATCGGATTGGATCGGATTTGTAAAATTCGGATCGGTTTGGTGATCGGATTTTCGGATCGGATTGTTCGGATTATTAAGGACCTTTTCTTTTATTCTTTTCTTCATTTTCCATTCCCGTTTTGGGTGTTACAAGATTCTGTGAAGTGTATAGTAAACAAAAGCAAACTCTAATAGAATAAATGAGTTTAAAAATTATACAAGACAAGTTGTCGAGCTTGCACAGTCAAATTGTACAAATTGTCGAGCTTGCACAGTCTCAAGACTCCATTTTTCACTACACAGAAGAGGTTTTAGCATCAAAACTTGCTCCAATTCTACACTCCTGCACTTCTCTTACAGAAAGTAATATTGGTTCTGTTCTTAAAAAAAAAGCAGGTTCATGCCCAAGTGACTGTAAATGGAATCGACAACTTGGGTATTATTGGTACAAAAGAGTTTCAAACCATATGTCCCTGCAATTCAACAGAACTATAGCTAATAGTTCAATAAAAAGGTCATTAATAATTCAACAGTTCAACATAGTTCATCTCAGTGAACATTAGTCAAGAAAAAGAAAGCTGCAATTCCTAATTCTTGCGATAGAATCCATTACATAAAGAAAACACAATCTCCATACAAAACAGAATTCCTTAATACATTACACAACCAGAATTCCTTAATAGATTACACAAAAGAGTTCCAACTTCTATGGTTGTCGCACTCGGTCCTAATTCCTGGCATGCATTCAAGTTCCGCAACACTGAACAGCATATAGAGCATCAAAATTATAGATTAGTCTTAGAGCAAACATTTCAAAAGCTAATTAATTAACACACAGTGAATTTTGAAGCTCAATTAACACTTAACATCTGTGAGTTACGACTTTATAGCAAAATCAGCCAGCACTAACTAGATAACCTAGTAACCTTAACAAAAAATTTGAGCAAACAAACATCATCCAGGACATCCAATCTATAGATAGTAACTCAGTAGCTCATTTTCATTCAAGAATACTTAGATACAACATGAGTTTTCATGTGTACCTCTCTGCAAGAACAAAACAAATAGGAAATAACAATAAAGGCTGAACACTAAGGCTCTACCAAAAAATTACTTGGTAGTGCTGCTGCCCAGCTAGCAGCCATGGCGTGAAACATGGTAATGATTTAACAAGAAAGAAACAATTATATTTGATAGCCCAGTTCATAAAAAAATGAAGTATACCAAGATCTTATGAGTATAAATGATCGAAAAGCTCCAGGATGTGATTGCTTTATATCCTTTTCTTTAAAAGATCCTGGTCTGTGATCGAAGAGGAGGTGACAGATGCAACGATTCAATTTTTTTGCTAATGGAAAAATATACAAAGCTATTAATTGAACTACAATTACATTGTTCCAAAGGTCAAGTATCCATCAAAGGTTTCTAATTCAGGCCTATACAAGTTGTTTTCAATGTTTGTGCAATAGCCTATATGTAGCAACTTATATGCAAGTCTATGCTTTCTATGGAACAATTTAACAGCAAGACTATACCTTTTATATGTCGACGATGCAAGGCTCTCTTCCGGTATTAATAAACTCTGCAGAATATAGTAATAGAATAAATGAGTTAAAAATAATCTAAATAAACATAAGTATACATTAAACACAAGTAAAGTAATAGAAGAAATAAGATAGTATTACCCGCTTCAAGTTGTTCAAGATTATCTAAATCTTCTTCAATTTTAACCGGAGTTGTTGATTCGTTCCGGAGCCAATCTTGGACACACACAAGAGCTTGAACCAATCTAGGAGTCAATGAACTCCGAAATGGATCAAGTATGCGTCCACCAGTACTAAAGGCTGATTCTGAGGCAACACTAGAAATAGGAATGGCTAGCACATCACGTGCCATCTCTGCAAGAGTGGGAAATCTGGGTGAATTCAACTTCCACCACCCCAGAATGTTAAATTTTTCAAAGTCTTCCTCAACATCTTCACCTAAATATTTATCTAACTCTGTTTTAGAATCAATTCCTTCACCCTTCTTATTTTTTTTTAAATCTAACATGAATTTTGAAAGCGATGATGAAAAAATAGATGAAGTTGGAGAAGATGGAGAAGAACCGGGGGAAGACGGAGAAGAACCAGGGGAAGATGGGGAAGAACCAGGGGAAGATGCACCAGAACCATCATTCTTATTTGCATACACATTGAACAATGATTCCATGTATGCCTTTACCTCAACTTGTATTTTCGCACCTATTGTTTCTCCAAACATAGCAGCAAGAGCAAATGAAAGAAATTGAAACTTGTGGCATGGATCGAACACACATGAAATAAAAATCATTTTGTTCATCTTTTGTGGATCCCCCCAATACTTATCAAACTTTTCTTTCATATTCTTTGCCATTTCTTTCAAAGTAGCATCTTCACTTTGCATCAACTCTTTCAAAGAAGAACCAACAACACATATCTCAAGAAAGTGCACATTAGATGTAATATAAAGTGTACCTGATATTTTCAAAGTGAGTTCATAAAATATTTCAAGAAACTTCACAATACGTCTTACACTATCCCAATCAGTACTTAAAAGTGGACTTGCAGGCTGTCCATCATCACAAATACAGTTAGAAATACATGACATCAAACCATAATCAATATCACAATATTTTGTAAAGGCTTCCTCGTAAACTGTAGCAACCTTCAACATGAAATATGTGGAGTTCCACCTAGTAGGAACATCCAAGCACAACGATTTTTTAGAACTTATCCTATCGAGATCACAACATTCTTTAAACTTCTTCCATCTTGCGGGAGATTGCCTAATGTACCTAACAACTTGTCTTATTCGTTCCACATATACACTCCCATCTCTCAACCCATCTTGAACAACTAGATTGATAATGTGAGCCATACATCTAACATGAACATGCTTACCTTCCATCAGGTTAGTGTTCCATCTAGTAAATTGTTTGGATAATTCTTTAACCATGACATCGTTAGAACTTGCATTATCAACTGTCACAGTAAATACTTTATCCACTCCCCATTCAAGTAAACACTTAGCAACACCACTAGCTAGATCTTGACCTTTGTGACTAGTAATTGGACAAAAATTTAATATCTTTTTATGCAAATTCCAATTCTTGTCAATGTAATGTGCCGTAACACACATATAGTTAATTCTTTGAATTGATGTCCAAGTATCAGTCGTAATACAAATTCTCTGTTTTGATTCTTTAAAAATTGACTTCAAAGCAAGTCTTTCATCATGGTAAATCTCAAGACAATCCCTAGTCATAGTAGTACGAGATGGAATATGAAATAAAGGCTGAAGAGTGCTCACGAAGTCTCTAAATCCATCCTTTTCAACAGAAATGAAGGGTTGTTCATCTATAATTATCATATGAGCTAAAGCCCTCCTACATGAATCTTGATCAAATTTCCAAGAGATAAGTGAGACATCACCTGTTTGACCTTTCGATTGAAAAGCTAATTTTGTCTAACTTGTCTCCGGCTTGTGGGGATTGTTCGGACACTTGAGAAGATGTGATAGCAAATTGCTTGTACCACTATATTTGGTGTTAGCTACATATTCTTCTGCACAGTACTTGCATTTTGCCTTTTCAACACCCTCGTCATCATTGAACTTAGTGAAGTGTCGCCAAGCCACTGATCTCTCTTTCATGGTTTTTCTTTTCTTCGAACCAGATTCAGATTGGACGTTGGTTGTGGAATCATTTGAAGCACCACTTTCACCACCTTTTACAAGAGTTTGAACTTCATTCACCATCTCTACTTCATCTTCCATCTACGAAACAAAACAAAAAATTTAAAACTAAAATCAGATTCAAAGTAGTATTATAGTCTGCTCTATTTCTGTTTAAGACAGTCAAGAGTGAAACCCCCAATTTATTTCATCAATTTATCCAAGAAATAAAAGAGAAAAAACACTTCCTTTAAACTCTAAGAAAGGGGGAGAAAGAGAGAGATAACGAGAGAGAAAGAGTGAGTGTGTCTTACCAGTACGATCGACGGTCGCCGGAACACTGAGATGAAACAGAGGAGCGACGAGTAGTAGCTAGCAGCTTGCGGCGTGAAGCAGTAGTCTGATCCGAATTATATCGGATTAGATCGGAATTAGCATATTTCGGATTGAAATTTCGGATTTCGGATTCTAGAAATTGCAATCCGAATCCGATCCGAATTATATCGGATTGGATCGGATTTGTAAAATTCGGATCGGTTTGGTGATCGGATTTTCGGATCGGATTGTACGTATTATTAAGGACCTTTTCTTTTATTCTTTTTTTCATTTTCCATTCCCGTTTTGGGTGTTACAAGATTCTGTGAAGTGTATAGTAAACAAAAGCAAACTCTAATAGAATAAATGAGTTTAAAAATTATACAAGACAAGTTGTCGAGCTTGCACAGTCAAATTGTACAAATTGTCGAGCTTGCACAGTCTCAAGACTCCATTTTTCACTACACAGGAGAGGTTTTAGCATCAAAACTTGCTCCAATTCTACACTCCTGCACTTCTCTTACAGAAAGTAATATTGGTTCTGTTCTTAAAAAAGAAAAGCAGGTTCATGCCCAAGTGATTGTAAATGGAATCGACAACTTGGGTATTATTGGTACAAAAGAGTTTCAAACCATATGTCCCTGCAATTCAACAGAACTATAGCTAATAGTTCAATAAAAAGGTCATTAATAATTCAACAGTTCAACATAGTTCATCTCAGTAAACATCAGTCACTAAAAAGAAAGCTGCAATTCCTAATTCTTGCGATAGAATCCATTACATAAAGAAAACACAATCTCCATACAAAACAGAATTCCTTAATACATTACACAACCAGAATTCCTTAATAGATTACACAAAAGAGTTCCAACTTCTATGGTTGTCGCACTCGGTCCTAATTCCTGGCACGCATTCAAGTTCTGCAACACTGAACAGCATATAGAGCATCAAAATTATAGATTAGTCTTAGAGCAAACATTTCAAAAGCTAATTAATTAACACACAGTGAATTTTGAAGCTGAATTAACACTTAACATCCGTGAGTTACGACTTTATAGCAAAATCAGCCAGCACTAACTAGATAACCTAGTAACCTTAACAAAAAATTTGAGCAAACAAACATCATCCAGGACATCCAATCTATAGATAGTAACTCAGTAGCTCATTTTCATTGAAGAATACTTAGATACAACATGAGTTTTCATGTGTACCTCTCTGCAAGAACAAAACAAATAGGAAATAACAATAAAGGCTGAACACTAAGGCTCTACCAAAAAATTACTTGGTAGTGCTACTGCCCAGCTAGCAGCCATGGCGTGAAACATGGTAATGATTTAACAAGAAAGAAACAATTATATTTGATAGCCCAGTTCATAAAAAAATGAAGTATACTAAGATCTTATGAGTATAAATGATCGAAAAGGTCCAGGATGTGATTGCTTTATATCCTTTTCTTTAAAAGATCCTGGTCTGTGATCGAAGAGGAGGTGACAGATGCAACGATTCAATTTTTTTGCTAATGGAAAAATATACAAAGCTATTAATTGAACTACAATTACATTGTTCCAAAGGTCAAGTATCCATCAAAGGTTTCTAATTCAGGTCTATACAAGTTGTTTTCAATGTTTGTGCAATAGCCTATATGTAGCAACTTATATGCAAGTCTATGCTTTCTATGGAACAATTTAACAGCAAGACTATACCTTTTATATGTCGACGATGCAAGGCTCTCTTCCGGTATTAATAAACTCTGCAGAATATAGTAATAGAATAAATGAGTTAAAAATAATCTAAATAAACATAAGTATACATTAAACACAAGTAAAGTAATAGAAGAAATAAGATAGTATTACCCGCTTCAAGTTGTTCAAGATTATCTAAATCTTCTTCAATTTTAACCGGAGTTGTTGATTCGTTCCGGAGCCAATCTTGGACACACACAAGAGCTTGAACCAATCTAGGAGTCAATGAACTCCGAAATGGATCAAGTATGCGTCCACCAGTACTAAAGGCTGATTCTGAGGCAACACTAGAAATAGGAATGGCTAGCACATCACGTGCCATCTCTGCAAGAGTGGGAAATCTGGGTGAATTCAACTTCCACCACCCCAGAATGTTAAATTTTTCAAAGTCTTCCTCAACATCTTCACCTAAATATTTATCTAACTCTGTTTTAGAATCAATTCCTTCACCCTTCTTATTCTTTTTTAAATCTAACATGGATTTTGAAAGCGATGATGAAAAAATAGATGAAGTTGGAGAAGATGGAGAAGAACCGGGGGAAGACGGAGAAGAACCAGGGGAAGATGGGGAAGAACCAGGGGAAGATGCACCAGAACCATCATTCTTATTTGCATACACATTGAACAATGATTCCATGTATGCCTTTACCTCAACTTGTATTTTCGCACCTATTGTTTCTCCAAACATAGCAGCAAGAGCAAATGAAAGAAATTGAAACTTGTGGCATGGATCGAACACACATGAAATAAAAATCATTTTGTTCATGTTTTGTGGATCCCCCCAATACTTATCAAACTTTTCTTTCATATTCTTTGCCATTTCTTTCAAAGTAGCATCTTCACTTTGCATCAACTCTTTCAAAGAAGAACCAACAACACATATCTCAAGAAAGTGCACATTAGATGTAATATAAAGTGTACCTGATATTTTCAAAGTGAGTTCATAAAATATTTCAAGAAACTTCACAATACGTCTTACACTATCCCAATCAGTACTTAAAAGTGGACTTGTAGGCTGTCCATCATCACAAATACAGTTAGAAATACATGACATCAAACCATAATCAATATCACAATATTTTGTAAAGGCTTCCTCGTAAACTGTAGCAACCTTCAACATGAAATATGTGGAGTTCCACCTAGTAGGAACATCCAAGCACAACGATTTTTTAGAACTTATCCTATCGAGATCACAACATTCTTTAAACTTCTTCCATCTTGCGGGAGATTGCCTAATGTACCTAACAACTTGTCTTATTCGTTCCACAGTATACACTCCCATCTCTCAACCCATCTTGAACAACTAGATTGATAATGTGAGCCATACATCTAACATGAACATGCTTACCTTCCATCAGGTTAGTGTTCCATCTAGTAAATTGTTTGGATAATTCTTTAACCATGACATCGTTAGAACTTGCATTATCAACTGTCACAGTAAATACTTTATCCACTCCCCATTCAAGTAAACACTTAGCAACACCACTAGCTAGATCTTGACCTTTGTGACTAGTAATTGGACAAAAATTTAATATCTTTTTATGCAAATTCCAATTCTTGTCAATGTAATGTGCCGTAACACACATATAGTTAATTCTTTGAATTGATGTCCAAGTATCAGTCGTAATACAAATTCTCTGTTTTGATTCTTTAAAAATTGACTTCAAAGCAAGTCTTTCATCATGGTAAATCTCAAGACAATCCCTAGTCATAGTAGTACGAGATGGAATATGAAATAAAGGCTGAAGAGTGCTCACGAAGTCTCTAAATCCATCCTTTTCAACAGAAATGAAGGGTTGTTCATCTATAATTATCATATGAGCTAAAGCCCTCCTACATGAATCTTGATCAAATTTCCAAGAGATAAGTGAGACATCACCTGTTTGACCTTTCGATTGAAAAGCTAATTTTGTCTAGCTTGTCTCCGGCTTGTGGGGATTGTTCGGACACTTGAGAAGATGTGATAGCAAATTGCTTGTACCACTATTTTTGGTGTTAGCTACATATTCTTCTGCACAGTACTTGCATTTTGCCTTTTCAACACCCTCGTCATCATTGAACTTAGTGAAGTGTCGCCAAGCCACTGATCTCTCTTTCATGGTTTTTCTTTTCTTCGAACCAGATTCAGATTGGACGTTGGTTGTGGAATCATTTGAAGCACCACTTTCACCACCTTTTACAAGAGTTTGAACTTCATTCACCATCTCTACTTCATCTTCCATCTACGAAACAAAACAAAAAATTTAAAACTAAAATCAGATTCAAAGTAGTATTATAGTCTGCTCTATTTCTGTTTAAGACAGTCAAGAGTGAAACCCCCAATTTATTTCATCAATTTATCCAAGAAATAAAAGAGAAAAAACACTTCCTTTAAACTCTAAGAAAGGGGGAGAAAGAGAGAGATAACGAGAGAGAAAGAGTGAGTGTGTCTTACCAGTACGATCGACGGTCGCCGGAACACTGAGAGGAAACAGAGGAGCGACGAGTAGTAGCTAGCAGCTTGCGGGGTGAAGCAGTAGTCTCTGGCGTGAAGCAGCTGCTCAGAAATGGCAACTTGTGAATGTGAAGAAAATAACAAAATGAAATAAGACTAACCCTAAAAATAAAATAAGTATTTATACTTCCCCTACTAAATTCGGATTTCGGATCGGATCGGGTCCAAACAATACAAATCCGAATCCAATCCGAAAATCCTAAATTTTAATAAATCAAATCCGAATCCAATCCAAATATCCGATATCCGAAATCCGAATTGCAAAGCGGATTGGATCGGTTCGGATTTCGGATATCCGATCCAAATGCACAGCCCTAGTTAGACACTTATTAGGCACGATTTAATAAATATACTTTCCCTAATACGAGTGTGCACTTGGTGCAACTCAAATCATAAATCCCGGCGAAGCCAAAATGTATTAAAGGTCACAGGCGTACTGGTTGCGGTGTGACTCGAAATACGTTTCCGCGACATCGCAATTCGTAAAAATATTAAAGTTGGAAATACATACATATTGTTAAAAAGTATATAACAATTCATATAAAATTGAGAATGACGGTTGAGCGACCGTGCTGAAACCATGGTCTGGGAGTGCCTAACACCTTCTCCCGGGTTAACAGAATTCCTTACCCAGGTTTCTGTTTCGCGGGCTGCAATACAGAATCAATTTCCTCGGATTCGGGATTAACCGGTGACTTGGGACACCATTATCTTCCCAAGTGGCAACTCTGAAAATTAAATAAAATCCCGAACCGATTGTCCTTTATTTGGAAAAACTCCTTCCTCTTTGTTATTATATCCTTCTCGGGTATTTGAACATTGAGGTATACCCAACATATCTTTTTAAAAAAAGGATAAAAATGGGTAGTAAAAAGGGAGGTGTGACAGCTCTGGCGTCTCTGCTGGGGACTTGCAACCCAGAACTTCGGTTTCTGGGTTTAAGAATTCGAGCTCATTAGAATCGCCATCCTCGATATTATTTGACTTCGTTATATGCTTTGAACAACATGCTATGTGTTTTACCGCTTTGATATTATATCGATTGTATATATAAATTATGCCGAAAACCCTTCTCTTCTTCACCTCCGGGGATGTGCTTACTGGTTGAGACTCCTATTTCTGTTGAGTCACACCTAAATTAAGAAACAGAGGCTGGATAAGTTACAAAGCCGATTGACTCCGCGGGTCACCGGTACGTAGCCCCCTCCACGATTCGAGTTGTCCGCTCGGGTACACGGTCTAGCACCATATGAAACCACAAGATATTGAACATAGGTCTAGGACGATTATTTGCATCATAACTGACTTAGGGGACTCAGCACAGGGGTTGGGTCCGTCTAGGACAGGTGACCCGGTAATTAAAGACCGAGCATACTATATGTTGCATTTTTAATTGTCTTTGATCGTTATGCGGACCGGCAAAATTCCCGAGAGTTAAAAAATAATGAAAAAAAATAAAAAAAAAGAGAAAAAAAAAACTAGTAATAAAAGAGTTGTTGGAAAATTTTGAAATCTAGAAAATTGAGAAAATAGCTTTGTTGATAAAATAATTGGTCAATTAATCTGACCGAACTACGCAGGTTTGATTCTCGCCATTAGGTGGGATACGTAGGCAACCCTTGAATGGGTCCAACCACCCCTTTTAAAAAAAAACCAAAAAATATCTTTGTTTCAAATAATCGAGGTGATCGCTATTTTTGGAAATAGCCGAATGTTCTGAAAGGACGCCGGAAGGCTGTTTTGGCAAAAATGGCCTCTTCAAATGTCATGTTTCCCCTTTTCGAAAATAAAAATGAAAATGTTCTTTGAAAAATATTTTTTCCTTTTTTTCTAAATAAAATCACCTTAATAAATGTGCAGGATGAGCACGATACAGAATGAACCCTTCACTTTAATGAATAGAATCCCTTTGGAGCTAAGGTTATCATGGAACGCCATGGGACAGGAAGGACAGAATTAGGTCAAATGCTATCTAAAGGATCTTATGGGATTAATGGTCATAATTCCTCGAGGCGATATAATCCGAGCACTTGTCACATGCTGGGATCCTGTGCAAAACGTTCTACATTTTTCGGACTTTGAACTCACTCCCACTCTTGAAAAAGTTGCATACTACATAGGGAAAAATGAGGTCCCCCTAAAAGGGAAATACCCGGTGGCTCCAAGAGCAATAACGGTGCACCGTTTCCTCGACTCTTTGAAGATTGCTTGAAACGTCCACAACGAGGATTTGGTTACTGGGTTTTGCTCCCTAAACTTCATCTACAGTAGATATGGACATGTCGGGGGTTTCAATGACCCTACGAACAAACTTTGTAGCAAGTCCAACCGAGCCAAATGGGAGGAACATCGACGATTCACTTTCCTAGTGGCGTTTCTCGAAATAATCATATTTCCAAGAAAGGATGGGCACATTGATACGAGAGTCGCCGGGGTAGCCAGCACTTTGATTGTACAAGATAATTGCACTTTGGCTCCAATGATTACAGCTAATATCTACCGTGCCCTGATTACATGTAAAGCATGGTACAACTTCTTTGAGGGATATAACTTGATTCTGCAAATTTGGTTGATAGAACATCTATGCCATCATCCTTCGTTCTCAAGATATAGGCCGACTGAAAGAACGTGCCTCGAAGAATTTTATACGAGAACAAAAGAAGTTAAGCTACCAGAGGGAGTTAAAGGTTGGATTTCATATTTATGATCATTGACCGATAGCCAAATCGATTGGGCATATGGATGGTTGCCCTTCGATGAGGTGATTTACATGCCGACGGAAGGGTCACATTTCTTGATCATGGGCTTAAAAAGCATCCAGCCTTATGCACCATACAGGGTCCTACGACAGCTTGGAAGGTGTCAAGTTATACCAAAGGATGGGGACCTCAGTTTGCAAGTAATAGAGATTAGTCCGGATAGGCAATTCCCGGAAGCAAAGGTCCGACAGATTTGGAATGAGTGTCAAAATTTGAAGGCAGAAACTGTGTGGAGAACAGAGCTCGGGGAGAAGTATCGCCAGGGTACGCTTCATGGTATCGACGGGGTATTGAGCATGATAGACCATTGAAAAGACCTCACTTTCAAGATTTGGCGAAGCAGTCTAAGGAAAATGGAAATTGGGCGACCAAAGAAAACGAGTATAAAGCCAAAATCAGCTTGCTAGAAAAACAGTTGCGAGATCTCCAATTCGAGAGCAGTTTACAGGCTGCATCTGACGAAGGAGAAAAGAAGCAGCTAAAAAAGGAGAATGAAATTCTAAAAGCTCAAGTTGCAAAAATGAAAATTGCATTTGAGACCCCGGTTCGCTTAGCTCGAGACGAGAAGATAATTGAACATCTTCGATGCAAAGTGAATGACTACAGCTTCGATCTAGACAAAGCAAAAAAAGATTTAGTCAGGGTTCAAAAGCAACTGTCCAAAGATGCCGAGGAAAGAGCTAGGTTGGTTTAGCAACTACAAGATAAACATGACGTTGAGGTAGCTCGGTTAAGAAAGAAAGTCATTACAGCCACTCTCAAGAGTAACAAGATAATCAAAGAATTTGAAGACACGACTATGGCTCGATAAGAGTTCGAGTTACAACAACTGCAGAAAGAGAACCAACACACCTTAGACGCTCGCGCCAAACAGATTAGCAGGTTACTTCAAGAAAAAAGGGTCGTTCGAGAAAGAATTATCCATGTTGCTCAATATATCACCCAAAAATGCCAACTGTGTGAAGACATGTCCCGAGCAATATTTGTATCAGCCGTGAAATTATTTGTGAAGAAAGTCATGTCCGACCTAGATAGGCTCCAAAGTGGATTGGCATATAGGCATGCGGCAAGACCGAACGACGTCTCGCGGGCATTAGGAGCATTAATGTATTCATAGGGATGCATTTTGTATTCGTATTTCTTTTGCATTAGTAGCACAACATCATCTTGTAAATCAATGTTTTTGAATATCAATGAAAAGATTAAAAAGTTGTTGCTAATCCTTTTTTGCTTTGTATCAGTTGTTTGCACGATAGGCAAATAAGTAGGAACGAAAATTAAAGGAAAGAAGAAAAGAGAGGAAAAGAAAAAAAAAAGAGGAAGAGAAAAGAATGAAAAAAAAAGAGAGAAAAGAAAAGAAGAAAAAAGAAAGAAAAAGAGAAGGAAAGATGAATGAAAAAGAAAAAGAAAGAAAGAAAAAGATGATGTTGGTTCACAATGGAATAAACGTCGGGATGATGCATACCAATCGAAAGCAAAAGTTGTGATTTTTCAATCGTTGCATCTTATCCTTTTATGTACTAACTATTAACAAGTGCTGTTGTTTATGAGAATCAGATTTCAGCTAGCAACTGGTACTCTGGCAAATCATCATTACAACATACGATCCAAGACTATGACGAATGACGTGTCTCAGGAAATTGAGCCGACTATCATGGACCCAGTGCAAGAAGAGGAGGTCGTGGATGTAGCAGGGATGAAGGAGGAAATGTATAAGCTCAAGCAGCAGATGTCAGAAATGTACCAAGCTTGGTCTAGGGGTCAACCCTTACCCGCATATCTAGCCAACCTAGCATATGTCCCTCCCGTCAATCCTAATCCCGAGTTACCTACCATGAACTCATCCTCCAAGTACCCAGATTACCACCACTACTATGCCTCTACTTCACAGGCACCACCACCACTATCCAAATAGATTCCACCCCAACCACCACAAGTTGCCCCGGTGTATGTGGCACCACCACCTGCTGCTCTACATAAGTCGTCAAGTGAACCAGTGTTCCATGTGCAAGATACCCATTACTATCCGCCGGAGCCGACATTTAGGCTGCATGAATCATATACCCCATTGATGGAGACAACTAAAGAAAAGCCCGTCAAGAACTTGGAGCAAGAGGAAATGGCACAGAAGATGAGGAGTTTAACAGTCTTTCCGTAACATACAAGGGCTAGGAGGCCAAGTGAGCGTAGCATACAAAGATTTGTGTCTGTTCCCAGAGGTGCAGCTCCCGGTTGGGTTCAAGCTACCTAAATTTGACATGTACGATGGACATGGGGATCCTGTAGCCCATCTCAGGGGTTATTGCAGCAAGATGCGTAGTGCAGGAGGGAAAGATGAACTTTTGATGGCGTACTTTAGTTAGAGTTTGAGCGGTTCTGCGCTGGAGTGGTATACACGTCAGGATCATACTAGATGGTTCATCTGGGATGATCTAGCTCAATCATTTTCCAACCACTTCCAATACAACTTGGAGATAATACCAGATAGACTGTTGCTTACCAAGATAGAGAAGAAGCCCGGAGAAAGTTTTCGGGAGTATGGCTTTAGATGGAGGGAACAAGCGGCACGAGTGGATCCGCCAATGAAGGAGACTGAAATGTAGATTGTTTTCTGCAAGCCTTAGAGCCTACTTACTACGGCCATCTGGTGTCGGCTATTGGTAAGAGTTTCAATGAAGTAGTGAAAATGGGGAGTTTTGTAGAGGAAGGGTTGAAAACCAACAAAATCACGAGCTTTTCTGCTATCAAGACCATGAATCAGGCTATACAGACCGGGAACGGAGGATCTATTGGAAAGAAAAAGAAGGAAGAGATTTCAGTTGTAGAAAGTAAACCATGGACTCGAAGCCAAAGCATATACCATCACCCACCTCGCCCATACCAACCATACCCACCAGTGCCTTACAACCCACCTCCATCATATTATCCACCCACTACTCCACATTACCCCATCCCACAAGCCCAACCTTACCCATCGCCCCCTCATGTATGGCGAGCCCAAGTTCCACAAAATGTCTATCATACACAGAACACCTACCCTCCTTCCAGAACCTACAAGAACCCAAATAGACCCAACTTCCGACCTGATCCAGAAATGAGAAACCGAGATCCAACAAAGAAAACATTCACCCCATTGGGGGAGTCTTATACCAGCCTCTATCATCGTCTGAAAGAATTGGGGATGCTAAACCCGATTGAATCAAAACTGCCAAACCCACCTCCTAGAAACATTGACCAGTCAGTCATGTGTGAATATTGCTCCGGGGCACCGGGGAACGATACTGAAAAATGCTGGCACTTGAAATCTGCAATACAGGAGTTCATTGACAGTAGGAGGATTGAGGCTCAGAATCCACTGTCGACTCATCATGAGACACACATGATAGAGTTAGAACAAGAAGATAGTAGCAGGAAGCCATCCCAATCAGTAATGATGATAAAAGCCAACAGTAAAGTGGAGAAAGAAGTTGAGAAAGAGAAAGTGACAGCTGAGGTGCTAGTGAAAAAGTCGTCAGTGGTTGAAACTTTGAAAATTGTGGTGCCAGGGGTTAAGTTGTTGTTGACAGTAAAATGAGCATGCATGGAACCAGTGGTCATAAAGCCAGTGGTGCAAATGCCGGTGGTTGATACTAAAGTCATACCTTGGAACTACAACAAGGTTACAGTAATGTACAGGGGAAAAGAAGTTACAGGGGAGGTCAATGAAACACATGGCCTCACTCGTTCCGGGCGGTGCTTTGCCCCGGAGGAGTTAAGGAAAATGAAAGTGGTAAAAGAGAGTCATGTGAAGAAGCCGGTCTCTGAAGAAGAAGCAGAAGAATTTTTGAAGAAGATAAAAGCTCAAGACTACTCGATAGTAGAACAGCAGAGAAAGACGTTTGCACAAATCTCATTGCTTTCATTGTTAATTCACTCAGAGGAGCACAAAAAGGCATTGCTGAAAATACTAAATGAAGCACACGTCCCCGAAAAGATTTCAGTCTGCCATCTTGAAAAGATCACCAAATATTTTTTTGAGTCGAACAAGATAACATTCTCGGACAATGAATTGCCTATTGAAGGGACTGAACATAACAAGGCACTCTATCTTACCATCAAAAGTGAAAAATCAATGGTTACTCGGGTTTTAATAGACAATGGGTCAAGTGCAAACATTTATCCACTCTCGACTCTCGGAAAGTTGAAGATTAATCCTGACAGAATCCGGCGGAATTAAGTGAGTGTTCGACGGTTTGACGGAGGAAGCAAAAATACCTTGGGAGATATTGTGCTGGAGGTCACCATTGGGCCGGTAGACTTTACCATGGAATTTTAGGTGTTAGACGTCACTGTGTTCTATAATCTATTGCTGGGTTGGCCATGGATCCATACGGCTAAAGCCATACCATCATCCTTACACCAAATGGTAAAGTTCGAATGGGAACATCAAGAAATTACAATACATGGAGAGGAAGACGCTTGCAATACCATAATGCCCTTCGAGGAAGTAGATGGGGACAAGGGCCCCTGGGTGTATCAGGTGACAGACACTGTGGTAGTGAACAAGATAGCCGAAGGAGAAAACTTGCCAATCTCTACAGTAGAATCTACCACAGTAATGGTAGCCAAAGAGATGATCAGGAATGGATTTACACCGAGAAAAGGTCTAGGAATAGCCTTACAGGGAATAACTCAACCTGTCCATCTACCGGTAAACAATGATACCTTTGGCTTGGGTTTCAAACCTACCCACACCGACATCCAAAAAGCCAAAAGAACCAAAAAGAAAAGTTGGACCCTCCCGAAACCAGTCCCAAAATTATCCGACACCTTCACCAAGCCTGGTACACAACGACATCTGATGATTGTTGCGTTAAGGTATGCTGAGATTAGACCCGATGCGGAACTCCTGGCGAGGTTTGAAATGTTATTTGGGGACGTGAACATGGTAGAGATGGGCGAGGGTACCGGCAAGATAGATATTCAGTTCGTGGGGTCTAGTGTTCCACTCAATAATTTGGAAGCCTCTCATTTTCCAATCAGGAGGAGTCTTGGTAGTTAGCTTTCGAAATATATTATCATTTCCCAAAAAAGCAATTTTATTTTTGTAATCCCCACCCCCATTGAAATCAAATGTACCCGGTCTTTGTTCATCTTTTGAAAAAATCAATGAAATGCAGTTTCTTCTTCTTTCTTTATTTTTGCCTTATTTATTTTTCCTTTTCTTCCTTTTGTATAGTTCAATATGTGCTGATTCTGATGATATGTCATGCATGAAGGATTCCCGGTCCAGTTCTGACAATCGAATTATTATACAAGAAATTGAGAATGAGAGTAAAGTAGAATATGAGGATGAGGAAATACTGGAGGAAATAAGTAAAGACTTAAATCAATATGAGGAAAAACCCAAACCGAACTTAAATGAGACAGAATCTATCAATTTGAGGAGTGAGGATAATGTCCGGGAGACAAAAATCAGCGTACACCTAGAAGCCTCCCTCAGGGAAAAGTTAATAAAGCTGCTGCACGAATTCAAGGACATCTTTACCTGGTCCTATGATGACATGCCCGGACTTAGCACCGATTTGGTGGTACATAAGTTGCCTATTTATCCTGAATGCCGGCCGGTAAAGCAAAGTTGAGAAAGTTCAAAACGGACATCAGCGTGATGATAAAAGAAGAAGTGAATAAGCAGTTTGAGGCAAAGGTTATACGAGTTACTAAGTACCCTACCTGGTTAGCAAATGTTGTGTCAGTTCCAAAGAAAGATGGAAAAACCAGGGTGTGTGTTGATTACAGAGATCTCAACAAGGCCAGTCCAAAAGATGATTTCCCATTTCCGAATATCCACATACTAATCGACAATTGTGCCAATCATGAAATTAGCTCTTTTGTAGATTGCTATGCGGGTTATCATCAGATCCTAATGGACGAAGAGGATGCGGAGAAAACAACTTTTATCACGCCTTGGGGAACATACTGCTATAGAGTGATGCCGTTTGGGTTAAAGAATGCTGGAGCTACTTATATGAGGGCAATGACCACAATGTTCCATGATATGATGCATCGAGAAATTGAAGTGTATGTAGACGATGTCATCATAAAGTCCAAGAAGCAACATGATCATGTCAGGGACTTGAGGAAGTTTTTCCAAAGACTACGAAGGTACAATCTTAGACTCAACCCCGCAAAATGTGCTTTTGGAGTACCTTCAGGGAAGCTATTGGGATTTATAGTAAGTCGGCGAGGCATTGAACTAGACCCGTCAAAGATAAATGCCATCCAGATTTTGCCTCCGCCGAAGAACAAGAAGGAAGTAATGAGCTTACTAGGAAGGCTGAATTATATTAGCCGGTTCATCGCTCAGTTGACATCAACATGTGAGCCTATTTTCAAGTTGTTAAAGAAGGATGCATCAGTGAAATGGACTGATGAATGTCAAGAAGCCTTCGATAAAATCAAGGAATATTTGGCAAATCCTCCAGTGTTAGTTCCTCCGGAGCCGGGAAGACCTTTGATCTTATATCTGACAGTGCTTGATAATTCTTTTGGTTGTGTACTGGGACAGCACGATGAAACGGGCAAGAAAGAACAAGCTATATATTACCTTAGTAAGAAATTTACATCTTACGAGGTAAAGTATACTCAGTTAGAGAGAACATGCTGTGCATTGACCTGGATAGCTAAAAAATTAAAGCATTATCTGTCAGCATACACTACATATCTGATATCACGGTTAGATCCTCTGAAGTATATATTCCAGAAGCCCATGCCTACAGGAAGACTTGCTAAATGGCAGATTCTACTCACATAATTTGACATCATTTATGTAACACGCACGACGATGGAGGCGCATGCAGTTGCAGATCACTTGGCAGAAAATCCAGTGGATGATGAGTATGAGCCACTAAAGACATATTTTTCTGATAAGGAGGCAATGAATGTCGAAGAAATAGAATGAAGTGATAAGCCAGGATGGAAGATGTACTTTGACGGAGCCGTCAACAGTAAAGGAGTTAGGATTGGAGCAGTGCTTATTTCAGAAACGGGTCAACACTATCCCGTTACCGCTCAGCTTCAATTTTTCTGTACCAACAATATGGCCGAATATGATGCGTGTATATTGGGATTGAGGATGGCAATAGATATGGGTGTTCAAAAGATTTTGGTCATGGGTGACTCGGATCTTTTGATACATCAAATTCAGGGAGAATGGGAAACAAGGGATTTGAAATTGATTCCTTATCGGCATTGTCTACATGAACTGTCTCAAAGATTCCAATCCATAGAGTTCAAACATATCCCAAGAATGCACAATGAAGTGGCAGATGCTCTGGCCACACTATCCTCTATGTTACATCATCCAGACAAAGCCTATATAGATCCACTTCAAATATAGGTATTTGATCAGAATGCTTACTGTTTTGCTGTAGAAGGAGAGTTAGATGGAGAATCGTGGTATCACGATATCAAGGAATACTTGAAGACAGGAAAATACCCAGAGCAAGCCACCGGAGATCAGAAGAGAGCTGTAAGACGCTTAGCAAATGGCTTTTTCCTCACTGGAGGAATTATATATAAGAGGACACACAACAAGCTGATAAGATTATGACTGAGGTGCACGCTGGAGCTTGCGGACCTCATATGAGCGGGTATATCTTAGCAAAGAAGATTCTGAGAGCCGGGTACTATTGGCTCACCATGGAGCGAGATTGTATCATGTATGTGAGGAAATGCCACCAATGGCAAGTACATGGAGATTTAATCCATTCCCCACCTTATGAATTGCATACGATGTCTGCACCCTCGCCATTTGTTGCCTGGGGCATGGATGTTATCGGACCAATAGAGCCCGCAGCTTCTAATGGACATAGATTCATTCTGGTCGCGATTGACTAATTTACTAAGTGGGTGGAGGCAAAGACATTCAAGGTGGTGATGAAGAAAGCCGTGGTGAATTTTGTGCATGAAAATATTATTTGCCGATTTGGAATTCCTAAAGTAATCATCACAGATAACGGGGCCAATCTGAACAGTCACCTCATAGCGGAAGCATGTCAGAGATTTAAGATCCTACATCATAACTCTACACCTTACAGGCCAAAGGCAATGGGGCAGTAGAAGCTGCAAACAAGAATATAAAGAAGATCCTTAGGAAAATGGTGGAGGAGTCTAGACAATGGCACGAGAAATTGCCTTTCGCTCTTATGGGTTATCGCACAACAGTGCGCACTTCTATCGGCGCCACACCTTATTCATTGGTGTATGGGACAGAGGCAGTTATACCCACGAAAATTGAGATACCGTCACTATGAATCATAGCTGATTCTGAGATCGATGACGAGGAATGGGTAAAAGCCCGACTGGAACAATTAAATCTGATTGACGAGAAGAGGTTGGTAGCGGTTTTCCACGGGCAATTGTATCAACAAAGAATGGCAGAGCATATAATAAGAAGGTGCGTCCTCGGAAGTTTAAAGTTGGACAACTTGTATTGAGGCGTATCTTACCACATTGGGCTGAAGCAAAGGGCTAATTCGCACCAAATTGGCAAGGGCCATTTATGGTATCACGGGTGTTGTCTAATGGGGCATTATATTTAACAGACGTTGAAGGGAAATACGTAGAGACTGCTATCAATTCAGATGCGGTCAAAAGATAATATGTATGATTCCTTTTCAATTGTATGATTATATTTTGTTGTGATTTTGGAATTAAAATGATGAAGGCATTTTATTCTCTATCCAAACACTTTATCCATTGACATCCCCTTTGAGCCGTGTTCGATCTATTGTTTCATACCCCTCTCTCGGAATTGTTTACAATGCAAAAGAAAATAGCAAATGATAAAAAAAAAATGCAAACAAAAGAAAAAGACAAAGAAATCGGGGAAAAAGTCAAACGAAACCATGAATTATGGCGTAGTCTGAACTACGTTTGACTTGATCCCGAAAGGGTACGTAGGCAGCCTCACTGAGGTTCAGTCACAATAAAGAAAAAATCCAAAAATCCCCCACATATTGAAACTGGGGCAGAAGTTATGTTTTATAATTCCGAGAGTTGTAAATATTTTTAAACCCTCGTAAATTTTGAGCCTCTATACCCCTTTTTCTTAACCCATCCAAAAACCACATTACGGTCCAAAGAAAGACCTTCTAATCAATTTCAAGAAAATAACAAATGCAATGAGAATAAAGGAAGAACGGGACATTGGACAATATCAGTGGTGCAGAAAAAACAAAAGACAAAAAGGAAAAATGGAAATTGAAAAAAAATGAGAGAGTCTCATCGGTGAAAACCATAACCGGCACCGTGAGGCGACTGTGAGGTTGAGAGAAATAAAATGAGAGAGTCCTGTCAGTGAAAACCTTTACCGGCACTGCAAGGCGACTGTGAGGATGAGAGAGAATAAATGAGAGAGTCTTACTGGTGAAAACCTTTCATGGCACCATAAGGCGATTGCAAGGATTATTTCTGAAAAAAAAAAAAGAAAAAAAAAAGAAAGAGAAAAGCAACAAAAAATAGGATCGATTTGGGTTGTAAGAAATTTGGAGTCATAATAATGGATTGAACGAACTGGGTCGGAGTTTAAATACATTGCATAATCAATAGAATCAGCCAACATACCCAGATAAGTCATATCATTTTTCCAAAACACCCTTACCCTTTTGAAATTCATTTTCTGCATTTCATTGTTTGTCCTTTGAAAGCTAACTACCAGCTTCCGACGATACGAGTTGAAATAACACTGGATCAGAAAAGAAAGAAGAGAAAAGAGTTAAAAGAAATAAAGGAGTTTGGAAAACAGAGCCAAAATAAAAGAAAACAAAAAAGGTAAAAAACAAGAAAATACAAAAAGAGCTTGCAGAAGATAGTCAGCTGAAAGACCGCACAATGGAAGAGAAGAAAAAAGAGGAAAAACAATAAGAGGCAGGAGCGGCAGATGCCAGTTGCTAGCAGCTTATAACTAATAAGATTTTGTTTTTGTGATTTAGACAGGAACAAATTGTCACTAATCACTTTAAAGTGAATGTGACCAATGTGGAAAGATAGAAAACATTAAAAAGAAAGTTCAGCAATAAATGGAGGAATCCATGGATGAAAATCACTCAATCAAGAAAATACAAAAACAGCGAGGAGGTATCATCTTTTAAATTCACACCCCAGTTATCAAACTAAGGGAATACTTTTCTGCATTCGCATTTCATGCATCAGGCGCCCATCTGGATAATAAGGGAATACTTTTTTGCATTCACATTTCATGCATCAGGCGCCCACCTGGATAACAAGGGAATACCTTTCCGCATTCGCATTTCATGCATCAGGCGCCCACCTGGATAACAAGGGAATACTTTTCCGCATTCGCATTTCATGCATCAGGCGCCCACCTGGATAACAAGGGAATACCTTTCTGCATTCGCATTTCATGCATCAGGCGCCCACCTGGATAACAAGGGAATACTTTTCTGCATTCGCATTTCATATATCAGGCGCCCACCTGGATAACAAGGGAATACTTTTCTGCATTTGCATTTCATGCATCAGGCGCCCACCTGTATAACAAGGGAATACATTTCTGCAATTTTAATTTTTGTTCAGGCGCCCACCTGTATAACAAGGGAATACATTAATTTCTGTTCAGGCGCCCACCTGTATAACAAGGGAATACATTTCTGCAATTTTAATTTCTGTTCAGGCACCCACCTGTATAACAAGGGAATACATTTTCTGCAATTTTAATTTTGTTTAGGCACCCACCTGTATAACAAGGGAATACATTTCTGCAATTTTAATTTTTGTTCAGGTGCCCACCTGTATAACAAGGTAATACATTTCTGCAATTTTAATGTTTGTTCAGGTGCCCACTTGTATAACAAGAGAATACATTTCCGCAATTTTTAATTTATGTTCAGGCGCCAACCTGTATAACAAGGGAATACATTTCTGCAATTTTAATTCCTGCAATTTTAGTTTGTGTTAACTAACATGAGTAACCGTAACATGAAGAGCCCATACTGGGGCAGAAGAAAAGTTTGTTGTTTTGTTTTGTTTTGAGTAGATATCAGTTTGAAGGCGAGAAGTAACATAAAAATCACAAAAAAGGGGGAAGCAAGGAAAAGAAAACCAACAAAAAGAAAGTCAGCCGCACAGAAAATCAAGGAAAAAGAGACAAAGAAGAATAAAGAGACAAGAAGTTAGATAGGAACAATTGTAATTCATAGAGTTGTAGCTTAGAGTAGCTTCTTCATTTTACATTTTACCCCCGGGTGTAATAAGGAGTAGGTCAGCAAGTCGTAACAGAGTCAATGCAACAGTAAGTCTGGTAGTTTTTAACTGCCAGACCTTCCCGAAGTACATTGACTTGATTCTTGTTTAGCCCAGGATATGTAGGCAACCTTTGAGGCAGGGTGCAGTCAAAAGGTTTTCAAAAAATGCTTCTTACGGAATATGCCAATGGGAAAAAATCCCTCATTACTGCTCACTTGTCTTTGCACTGAAACTCTTCGTGTTCCCGAGCAAAGAGGGGCAGCTGTGAGCACGTAATTTTTGCACTAGGCAATGAAATTCCAAAATTAAAATAAATAATATTTTTGAGTGCAATTGCATGTCTCGATTGAAATTAGATACATTTGTGTGATTGAATAATTAGAATTTAAAATTAGAAAATAAAAAATTATAGGTTAAATACATGTATTTTTGAATTAAAGTAGTTAAAGGAAAAATCAACAAAAAAGAGCATTAATAGCGGAAATTATGGGGAAAATAGTAGAAAATTTCCAAAAAATATCAGAAAATTAGTGAAGGTAGGAAATTGAATAATTTAAATAATACAAAAAGGAAAAATTGAAATACAGAAGAAATTATCACAAAATAATTAAAATACCCATAAAATACCAAAAATATAATAAGTTTGGCCTAAAAGAATTCAGAAACAGCAGCCTAATAAACTGGCCCAAAAGAGCCGGTCCATCTGATCCAAATCAAAGTAATCTCAGCAGTTCATCCATTTAAATCCAACGGCTGAAACATTAGCTGTTAGTAATTAATTAATTAAATTCGAGATTGAATCCCAGCCGTCCAAGCCTATAGATCTAACGGATAAAAGCAAGTCGCTTATTTAAATTGAGACGACACCGTTTAATGGTAGCTAATCTTGACCGTTGATCTTAATTGATCTAACGGCTAAGAACTCATCGTTATCCTCGAGTATTTAAGGCCATGGTCTCTTAGAGACCGGCCATTTACCTCTTACTCTAACCCTAGCCGCCCCCTCTCTTCTCTACTCTTCTTGTTCATCTTCTTCAAAGCCGGCCGGCCATGGAGACTGTCCATCTCCACGGCAGTCTCCGGCCAAGATCTTAACCCCTCAACCCTTCTTCTCTTCTTCTTCATCACAAAACTCTACAAAACTCTACAAAACTCCATGAAACCCTGAAACCCTTTCATCTTCTTAAAACTCCGGTCATCGGAGTTCACCGCCGATGACCAAAACTACGAGAACCACCACCAAACTAACACCAAAGCACCCCCTTGCCCTGATCTACCCCCCCCATCTGAACCTTTTCCCTCGAATCTTCCCCTTCCTTCTCAAATATCCAAAAGAAGGTCGCCGGAAACCTAACTCCGGCGACTCAAAACAATTCCTCCCAAAAGTTCCTATCTTTTCCACCTTCTAAACACCTTACCATAACCAGAAGACTTCAAATCTAAGGTCTTGTGTGAGAAAAGAAAAACCATAAAAGAAAATAATGAAAAAAAAGAAAAGAGAAAACTGGAAATAAGAAAAGAAGAAAAGAAGAAAAGAAAAGAAAAACGGTGAAAGTTTAGGAGTCAGATCCTGCGAGCTAAGTTCCCCTTCCCTCTCTTGTTGTTTTATTTCTTTAAATTCTATTATCTCTGCCTTATTATGTGTTTTAGCATGTTTTCTTTAGATTAGGGTTTTTGTTTTGAGAAATTTTGTTTACTTGTTCTGTTCTTTCTTGTCTTTTTTTCATATCTTTCATTTAGATGACTCGCATGTTTATATTAGGGTTTTGCCTTTGAGGAATTTCTATTTTTCTATTTCTTCGTTTAAAATCTATTCTTGCTTCATGCCTACTCTGCTTAAGATCTGTTCTTTCTTTGATTAGCCTTTCTTCATGGCTACTGTCATGTCTACTTTGCTTAGACCTAGTTGATTTCTCTGATTAGCATTTCTTCATGCCTATATTTGATCTTTGCAAAGCATGCTTTCTTCTGAAACTGCTTTATGAGTTTTACCTTTGTGTGTTTAGTCAAGAGCATTTTAAGCATGACTTGGGGTTTTCAGTGGTTCATTAAGTATAAGGAAGTCTTGACTATGCCTGCTTCATAACTAATTGACACTGTGTTGTGAAATCTGAGTTATAAGTCTATTGATTGAAATTCAACAATATTCAACTCCTTTCTCTAAGTTTTGATTAATTGATAAATGATTCTGATTTCATTGGCTATGTGTGCAATTGTGTGTGAATTGGCTATGTTTGCAATAGCCTTGTGTTAATTTGAATACCGTTAATACCTATCATGCCTAGGTGGATTGGTTATCGCTGCAGTAGTGTTAAACTTTTAAGTGGCTAAAATTGAAAACATGTGTTAAGTATTTTAGAATAGGTTTAAAACTGAAAACCACAAAAGAGGCTATAATTGATTTAAATAACAAAGAGTGGTCAGTTTTGCAACTGACCTACTCTAATAGGCTTCACACACTGGCTAAGACTTAAATAGGCCAAGTGTGTAATAAAGTTGGTTAAAGCCTAATAGATAGACTTACCAAGGCCTAACGTGACCCATGATCACTGGTGGCTAGACTTGCAAAGGTCTCAGCCATGCATGTGTTCAGTAGTGGGCCTTAATTGCAAAGCTAAGTCCAATCTTTGGACTGGCTAAGTCTCAAATAGATTAAATATAGAATAATAAGCAGGATAGTCCTGCAAATTAGTTTCAATAACAGAAAATGAAATAGAATTGGCTAAAATTGAAATAAGTATGGAAGTCTAATCTGGCATGTTCTTAAATATTGATACAAATGCTGGCCATCAGCTAAATAAGAGCTGAATCTCAGAAAATCTGACCTAGGTAGGTCGGGTAATTAACCAATGCCTTTAAGGGCATATAAGGAATATGAAATGGCAAAGATGTAGATTTAATAGAGCCTATAGGGATACATAAGACATTTGGGCTCCTGATTTCTGCAATTCTGCATAGAATTAAGGGTATATTGGTCTTAAGGAAAAGGTAATTCAGTAAAAAACACTAATAAGTAGGTGCACACTAATAAAAGCCCCAAAATGGAATCAAATAGAACCTTCCAGCACATGCTGGAAGGCATCTTGTAACAGAAATTCGGTTTAAAGTGTAAGATTTGGTAAAATAGGAGAGGAGGAAAATAGAATTATGTTCTATCTTTTTCCCCCAAAAATTTCACCTCTTCCCACCTATAAATACCCCCATTTAGGACTAGTTTAAGGGCTGGATTTTGAAAAACAAAATTTTCAGAAAGAATTCTACACTAAAATAGCAAATAGTTGCCTGGTTTTTCTAGTTGAAGTTCATATTTGGAGTCGTTCGGAATTTCTGCTCATTTGCTGGGTTTTCTAATTGCTGTTGCTGTGTTATCATCTGTTCATTTGGGAATTCAATCCTTCACTGTTGCATTGCCTGTTGAGTCTAACTGCTGTGCCTATTTCATCTCCCTTAGAACTCATCGAGTTTATTTGCTGAATCAGGTACACATCTTTGTTCAAGGCTATGTAATGAGGAGGTTATGATGAAAAATGAAGTTTTGAGTTTAAAAGTCTCTACTGTCTTTTACATTTTCTGTTTTCTAATTAGCTTTTAGTTTAGATTTGTAATTCATTAGGATATCAGTGTATATATATATATATATATATATATATATATATATATATATGTAGAAGCTCGAACAAAACAATGTAATAAGTAGTAAAGTAGAAATAGTGTAGTTATGGTAGCTAAATCACTTAGTTAAATAGGATAAAATCATAAAACAAGGTTAATTAATCCTAACGTGGATCTATAACAACGGACTCACAGTAATAACTTCAATCAGTTTATGTAGATAGTCATTATCTGGAATTTGATATTTGGATTTGAATAATTTTAAAAGCAGAAGCAACCAGATGAGGTAGTAATTAGATTAGATTGATTTTGTAATAATCAAACGAATTAGACTCCTAATGAATTCAGTAAAAGCAAAACTAGCATCTGAATACTGTGTATAAGCAAGATGAACCATTTAGTCTGATCGTGTGTTATATAGTTAAACAATCTCCTAATCTCTTAGCTAATAGGTAATTCAGATATTAGTATAAATTCATTACTAGAAAACGACAGTGAAAGCAGTTTATTAATTCAGTTTTATGTACAGTAGACAGTTATTATCTGAAGTAATACTGATAATTTGTATAGTAACTTCTCCTTAATAAATAATGTGCAATTTGAATTCGTTTTGATTCCAGATGTTTGTTCTTATTGTAAGTTTTTCATTTTATTTTTATTACCATTGCTTCGATTTGGTCTGGGCCTAATGTGCGACGTAGGCCTGGACTATGTTCGAGAATTAACTGGGCCATTGAATGAAAGCCCAAATCTGGTCTGGGTCATTAAGACCCAGATACATATGATAATTTGTTAAGTATCAATCCAGAAATCCAGGCCCAATAACAATGGAAACAATAAAGGCCTGGACTTACTTCTGGAAATATAGCTGATTAAAAAATGATTAAGGGAAAAACAATGATAGAAAAATATAGTGAAACATTAAGTTTGAACTTTAAAAATGCATGGGATGAGCCTCACATAATAACAAAAATAGTGGGGCCCCCTTATAATAACAAAGTGATAAATAGATCCGGGAAGGTTAATAGTAAATTCCATAACGTTTCCCAAAAGATTTAAAGCCGTTAGACACTTATTAGGCACGATTTAATAAATATACTTTCCCTAATACGAGTGTGCACTTGGTGCAACTCAAATCATAAATTCCGGCGAAGCTGAAATGTATTAAAAGTCACAGGCGTACTGTTGCGGTGTGACTCGAAATACGTTTCCGCAACATCGCAATTCGTAAATATATTAAAGTTGGAAACACATACATATTGTTAAAAAATATATAGCAAGTCATATAAAATTGAGAATGACGGTTGAGCGACCGTGCTGAAACCACGGAATCTGGGAGTGCCTAACACCGTCTCCCGGGTTAACAGAATTCCTTATCCGGATTTCTAATTTTGCGGACTGTTTAAACCGAGTCAATTTCCTCGGATTCGGGATTAACCGGTGACTTGGGACACCATTATCTTCCCAAGTGGCGACTCTGAAACTCTAAATAAAATCCAGTTCATATTGTCCTTAAAGTGGAAAAACTCCTTCCTTATTAATTATTATTATATCTTTCCCGGGTGTATTAGAACATTGAGGTATACCCAACGTATCTTTTAAAAAAAAAAATCAAATAGGGGTAGTAGAAAGGGAGGTGTGACACTTACTGGTTGAGACTCCCCTTTTTGTTAGTGTAAATACCAAAATTAAGAAAAGAGACGGGACAAGTTACTAAGCCAGACCATCCCGCAGGTCCCCGGTACATAGCCCCCTCCTCGACCCGAGTCGTCCGCTCGGGTACACAGTCTAGAACCAATAAAACCAGGATACTGAGCCTAGAATTAGGACGATTATTTGCATCATATCTTACTTAGGGGACTCAACACAGAGGTTGGGTTCGTCTACGACAGGTGACCTGAATATATCGAGCATGAATATGTTGCATTTATTTGTCTTGGGCCATTATGCTGACTGGCTAAATAATTGAGGGAAAGAAAAGAGAAAAATAGCAATTTTAGAAGAAATCGATGTCTAAATACTAACAAAACTCTGTCAAAATTTTGAGGAAATTATGAAATATTGTTGGAGTAAGTCAATTTTATCAACATTAAAATAGTTGGTCTAAAAATAATCTGACCGAATTACGCTGGTTTGATTCTCACCACTAGGCGAGATACGTAGGCAACCGTTGACGGGTCCAACCACCCCTTTTACAAAAACAACCAAAAAATATTAATTTTGAATAAATCAAAGTGATGCCATTTTGACAAAATAGCCAAATGTCCCGAGAGGGCGCCGGAAGGTTATTTGTGCAAATATGGCCACTTTTGAGTCATTATCCCTAAAACAATAAGTACAGCCTTAAAATCTTCAGTTGAAGTGCTGAAAGGTTGTATTTGCAAATGGGGACTTTTCATTTTTGAAAAAAGAAAGATTTTGAAAATATATTTTGTTCTTTTGGGTCAAAATAATATGTGATTAAATCACCTTTAATAAATGTGCAGGATGAGCACAATACAAAATGAACCTTTTTCATTAATGAATAAAATCCCTTTGGAGTTGTGTCTATGGTGGAATGATTTGGGTCAAGACGGACAAGATGAGGTCAAGAAATATTTGAAAGGTCTTACAGGGTTGCTTGATATTATACCTCGGGGAGACATCATTAGAGCCTTGGTCACCTGCTGGGATCCCACACACAATGTGCTCCACTTCTCGGACTTCAAGATTGCTCCGACACTAGAGGAGATTGCTAGTTATAGTGGGAAAGATAAGGCCCCCCTAAAATACAAATATCTGGTTGCTCCAAGAGCCGTCATCGCTCATTGATTGCTGGATTCCTTGAAAATAGCCCGAAGCGTCCATAATGAAGATTTGGCCCATGGGATCTGCAATATGAATTTCATATACCATATATATAGTCACATCGAAGGATTTAATAACCCGGCAAACAAACTCTACAGCAACGCAAACCTGGCAAAATGGGAGGAACATAGGCATTTTGCTTTCATGGTGGCCTTTTTGGGTTTAATAATATTTTCAAGGAAAGACGGGAACATGTCACGACCCTAGTTCACAAATCGTGAACATGTCGTGATGGAACCCAGTCCCCACGACTAGGTAAGCCTAATACGTTGCGGAATATACAAGTTATAAACACTTAAATAAGAAACAGCGGAAAAATAGCATAAAAGATATGTAATTCGTGCCGCTTGGCACATACATCCGTCACACAATAAATAAAACACTACCAAGATCCGGAACCCCACGGTAACACAGACTAAAAGAGAAATACAACTGTGGCTCTATATGTAAAGAGTATCTAACAACGAAATGTCGAAAAATATCAACTAGTACTTCTAGAGTAGAAGGGAAGCCTCCGGATCCGCGGACGTAGCAGATCATACCTCGAAGTCTCCCAGAAAGCTGCGGGATCACCTAGTATGAGCCTGTCCTGATATACCTGGATCTGCACAACAAAAGTGTGCAAAAGAGTAGCATGAGTACACCACGACGGTACTCGGTAAGTGCCAAGCCTAACCTCGATGGAGTAGTGACGAGGAAGGTCATGGCCCTACTGAGAGAACAATAAAATAATGATGATAACAATAATAAGCGGTTTAAATGATAATACTTTCCGAAATTAACAACAATAAATGATTACTGCAATCGTCTACAATTAAGCTAACAACAAATAGTCAACTCAATAAGACCAGTCCAGGACCTGTGGGAATCGAACCCACAGTCCCATTGACAGTACCTCTGGGTCTCCGGGAATCGAACCCGCAGCCCATGTCTCAATAAATAATCAATAACTCGGGATCTCCGGGAATCGAACCCGCAGTCCCTACCAATAACTCAGGATCTCGGGAATCGAACCCGTAGTCCCTACCAATAACTCAGGATCTCCGGGAATCGAACCCGCAGTCCCTACCAATAACTCGGGATCTCGGGAATCAAACCCGTAGTCCCTACCAATAACTCGGGATCTCGGGAATCAAACCCGTAGTCCACATCTCAATAAATCTCAGGATCTCGGGAATTGAACCCGTAGTCCATAACCACAGCAAGTAAAGGAATACATAGAGAGAAGTATAATATGCTTAACGGTAACTTCGCTGATGAACAGCGCCAGCGATTACCAAGAAAACTCAAGTAAGTCAATTAAGCAACTAGATAGTTAGATTCTAGCTAATCATGCTTTTCTAACTACTACCGGGTAGAAATATCGAATTTAACGACTAAGAACAGAAATATCACTCATTGAACATTTTGGGTAAAGTGTGTGTTCAACAACCAGCGCATGTACACGCCCGCCACCTCGCGTACAAGGCATTTAAACTATCACATAATATCCTAGGGGTGAGAATTCCCCCACACGAGGTTAGACAAGCCACTTACCTCGACTCCGGTACAAAACCGCTATGAAACAACTCTCTTGCCACGAATGTCGGCCTCCACAAGTGTAGAATCTGATAAAAATCAATAGAATCACATCAAAATAGGCCAATTGGGCATTACCCAATCAAATTAACTCAAAATTCACCAAAACCCACAAGTTGCCAAAACTCGACTTCCGGTACGCTCATCGAAAAATCACGAAAATTATATATTCGGGTTCCTTATCTCAATACGAGTCCGTGCATATAAAATTTATCGAAATCGGACTCCGTTTGCCCATTCAAATCAAAGATTTTCTAACATTTAGGCCTAGGGCTCAAACCCACCTTTAATCTTCCAATTTCAGTGAAATAATCATGGATTTCATGATAAACCAACGAATTAAGGTCAAGAAACTTACCCCCGATGATTTCTCGATGATATCCCAGCGTTTCCCCTTCAAAATCCTCTCTTGGAGCTCAACAATGGCGTTTTTGATTTATGGGTCGCGGCTGAAATATTTCTGGACTTAAGTCACTGCCAGACATTTTTACTCTATGCGATCGCATGATCCCTGTTGCGATCGCATAGAACAAATTTTGACCCTCGCCAAACTACTCTATGCGATCGCATAGTCCTTAATGCGATCGCAATGCTCACCAAAATATACCTATGCGATCGCATACCCTGCTCCTCGATCGCATAGGACAAAAGCTGGACCTGGGACCCCTCTTCTCTATACACTATGCGATCGCATAGGACTGTACGCGATCGCGAGCACAACTTTCCAGAACTATGCGATCGCATATCCATGCCCGCGATCGCATAGAACAAATACTTGGCCTCTCCAAAACCTTCTATGCGATCGCATTAGCCCATTGCGATCGCATAGAGCATTCGTCTGCAGCACACACCAGCAGCAGTTAACAGCATTTCCAAAATGCATGAAATAGCCCGATTGGACCCCCGGATTCATCCCGAGACCCCGGGATCCCAACGAAAACCACCAACCTATTCCAAAACATGATACGAACTTATTCTAATCATCAAAACACGTCTAACAACATCAAAATCCATAATTCACATCGAATTCAAGCCTAAATTTCTTAAAACTTTCCAAATTGCACATTCGATCTAAAACCCGACCAAACGACGTCCGAATGACCTGAAAATTTGCGGACATATCCAAAATCACATAACGAAGCTACAGAAATTGTCGGAATTCCATTCCGACCCCGGATCAAAATCTCACCTATCGTTCGGATTCGCCAAAATTTCAACCTTCGGCATTTCAAGCCTAATTGAGCTACGGACCTCCAAAATACATTCCGAACGTGCTCCCAACCCCGAAATCACCTAACGGAACTAATGGAACCATCGGATTTCCGTTCCGAGATCGTCTTAACACTGTTCCGGCTACGGGCCATTTTCTAGCTTCAAAGCTCTTATTTAGGGACTAAGTGTCCCAAAATGCTCAAATTTTCAGAACCGACTCTCCCGGCAACCCAAAATGGCAGAAATGAACTTAGGGGAACAGTTAAGTTAGGGATTGGGGCGTAATTTTCTAAAACGACCGGTCGGGTCATTACATCTTCCCACACTTAAAGATTCATTCGTCCTCGAACGAGCATAGAAAACATACCTGGAGTAGTGAAAAGATGAGGGTACTGGTTGCGCATATCCTGCTCGGTCTCCCAAGTCGCCTCTTCGACCGGCTGGCCCCGCCACTGAACTTTTACCGAAGCGATGTTCTTTGACCTTAGCTTTCTGACTTGCCTGTCTAGAATGGCTACTGGTTCCTCAACATAAGACAAATCCTTGTCTAGCTGAACGGATGTGAAATCCAACACATGCGACGGGTCACCATGGTATCTCCGGAGCATGGAGACATGAAATACGGGGTGAACTCCGGCTAGGCCGGGAGGTAAGGCCAACTCATAAGCAACCTCCCCAACACGCCTCAAAATCTCAAAAGGGCCAATAAATCTAGGACTCGGCTTTCCTTTCTTCCCAAACCTCATAACACCCTTCATGGGCGAGACTCGAAGCAGAACCCGCTCGCCAACCATAAAAGCCACATCGCGAACCTTCTTGTCCGCAAAACTCTTCTGTCTAGACTGGGCTGCACGAAGTCTGTCTTAAATCACCTTGACCTTGTCCATAGCCTCCTGAACCATATCAGTACCTAGCAACCTGGCCTCGCCCGGCTCAAACCAACCCACGGGAGACCTGCACCTCCTACCATATAGGGCCTCATACGGTGCCATCTGAATACTAGACTGGTAGCTGTTGTTATAAGCAAACTCCGCCAGTGGAAAGAAGTGATCCCATGAACCTCCAAACTCAATCACGCACGCACGGAGCATATCCTCCAAAATCTGAATAGTGCGCTCGGACTGCCCATCAGTCTGGGGGTGAAATGCTGTGCTCAGCTCCACCCGAGTACCTAACTCCTGCTGTACAGCTCTCCAGAACCGTGAAGTGAACTGAGTGCCTCTATCTGAAATGATGGAAACTGGAATACCATGCAGCCGGACTATCTCCCTGATATAGATCTCCGCCAACCGTTCCGATGAATAAGTAGTGCTCACCGGTATAAAATGGGCGGACTTGGTCAGCCGATCCACAATAACCCAAATGGAATCAAACTTCCTAACGATCCGTGGAAGTCCAGATACAAAGTCCATGGTGATGCGCTCCCATTTCCACTCGGGAATCTCAATCTGCTGCATCAATCCACCCGGACGCCGATGCTCATACTTCACCTGCTGGCAGTTGAGGCATCTAGAAACATAATCAGCTATATCCCTCTTCATCCGCCTCCACCAGTAATGCTGTTTCAAGTCCCGATACATCTTCGCGGCACCCGGATGGATGGAATACCGCGAACTATGGGCCTCTGCTAGAATCAGCTCTCGAAGATCATCTACATTAGGCACACGGATACGCCCCTTGCATCCTCATAACTCCATCATCTCCGATGGTAACATCTCGAGCATCACCACGCCGAACTCTATCCCGAAGGACAAGCAAATGAGGGTCGTCGAACTGACGCTCCCCGATGCGGTCAAATAGAGAAGACCGAGAAACCACACAAGCTAGAACCCGGCCGGGCTCCGAAAGATCCAGTCTAACAAACTGCCCTGGCCAAAGCCTGAACATCCATCGCCATAGGCCGCTCCGAAGCTGGTAGATATGCTAAACTCCCCAAACTCTCTGCGCCCGACGACTCAAGGCATCGGCAACCACATTAGCCTTGCCGGATGATAGAGAATAGTAATATCATAGTCCTTCGATAGCTCCAACCATCTCCTCTAATGCATATTCAGGGTCCTTCTGCTTAAGCAAGTGCTGCAAGCTCCGGTGATCGGTGTAGATCTCACAAGGAACCCCATATAAATAATGACGCCAAATTTTCAAGGCGTGAACAATGGCAGCTAGCTCCAAATCATGAACAGGGGGTAATTCTTCTCATGCACCTTCAGCTGTCTCGACGCGTAGGCAATCACCCTACCGTCCTGCATCAATACCGCACCGAGTCCAACTCGTGAGGCATCACAATATACAGTATAGGACCCCGAACCCGTAGGCAACATCAATATAGGGGCCGAAGTCAAAGCTGTCTTGAGCTTCTGAAAGCTCGCCTCACACTCGTCTGTCCACTGAAAAGGGGCACCCTTTTGGGTCAATCTAGTCATAGGTGCTGCAATCGAAGAGAATCCCTCTACGAAACGACGGTAATAGCCCGCCAAACCAAGGAAACTGCGAATCTCAGTAGCGGAGGAGGGTCTGGGCCAACTCTGCACGACCTCCACCTTCCTCGGATCTACTCGAATACCATCACTCGACACCACGTGGTCCAAAAATGCTACTGAACTCAACCAGAATTCACATTTAGAGAACTTGGCATAAAACTGCTTCTCCCTCAGAATCTGAAGCACTATCCTCAAATGTTGCTCGTGCTCTTCCCGGCTCCGGGAATATACTAGAATATCATCAATGAAGACAATCACGAACGAGTCCAGATAAGGTCTGAACACACTGTGCATCAAATGCATAAAGGCTGCTGGGGTATTAGTCAGCCCAAAAGACATCACGAGGAACTCATAGTGACCATACCGGGTCCTGAAGGCAGTCTTCGGGATATCTGGCTCCCGAATCTTCAGCTGGTGATACCCAGAACGCAAATCAATCTTAGAAAACACCTGTGCGCCCTGTAGCTGGTCAAATAAATCATCAATACGGGGCAAAGGATACCGGTTCTTCACTGTAACCTTGTTCAGCTGACGATAGTCAATACACATACGCATAGAACCGTCCTTTTTCTTCACAAATAATACGGGAGCACCCCAAGGCGAAACACTGGGTCGAATGAAACCTTTACCCAATAACTCCTGTAACTGATCCTTCAACTCCTTCAACTCAGGAGGAGCCATACGGTACGGTGGAATAGAAATGGGCTGAGTGCCCGGCAACAAGTCAATAGCAAAGTCAATATCTCTGTCGGGCGGCATGCTCGGAAGATCAATTGGAAATACATCAGCAAAGTCACGTACCACATGAACATAATCAATAGAGGGAGTGTCAACACTAACGTCCCACACATAGGCTAGATAAGCAACACACCCCTTCTCAACCATACGCTGAGCTCTGAGAAAAGAAATAACACGGCTAGGGGTGTGATCTAGAGTACCACTCCACTCAATACGTGGAATGCCTGGCATAGCCAGCGTCACGGTCTTGGCGTGACAATCAAGAATAGCATAATGGGGCGACAACCGGTCCATGCCCAGAATAATATCAAAATCGACCATCCCGAGCAGCAATAGATCCGCTCTGGTCTCAAAATCACAAATGGTAACCAAACACGACCGATATACGCGGTCCACAGCCAAAGAATCACCCACTGGAGTGGAAACATAAATGGGGGCACTCAAGGAATCCCAAGGCACACCCAGATGAGAAGCAAAGTAAGAAGACACATATGAAAAAGTGGAACTAGGGTCGAATAGAACCGATGCCTCCCCGTGACTAACCAGAATAATACCTGTGATAACAGAGTCAGATGCAACAGCCGCAGTGCGATCAGGAATAGCATAGAATCTGGCCTGTCCCCCCTCTCGAGGGCAGCCTCTGGAACCCTGACCCCCGCCCCTGGATGGCTGGGCAGGTGGAGTGGCAGCTGGGGCTGGAATGATAGCTTGCTGGCCCTAAGAACTACGCGGATGCTGTGATGACTGATAAGGGGCTCCTCTCCTGCACCTGGGGCACTCCCTAACCAGGTGGCGAGTATCCCCGCACTCAAAACAAGCTGTGGGAGGACGCGGTGGCTGTGACTGACCGGCCTCACCCCCACTAGTCTGACCCCTAGAAGGACCCCGCGCAGGAGGTGCACTAGAAACTGGGGGAGCATAATAAGGCTCCTGAGGTGCTGGAAGACCTGGAGTACTACCGACTGCGGGCAATGCCGAGTGAACTGGTCGACCGGAATAACCCCTGCCAAAACGACCGGCTGATGAAGTGCGGGCACCAGAGAAATGGCCCGACTCACGAGACCTCTCGGCCTCTCTCTCTCCGCTCTCTAGGGAGCATACTCTCGATCCTCTTGGCAATGCTAACTGCCTGCTGATAAGATATATCTGTCTCAAGCTCTCTGGCCATGCTGGATCGGATAGGCGGAACAAGGCCCTCAATAAATCTCCACACTCTCTCCCGAACCGTGGCTACCAAAGCCGGTGCATGCCTGGCTAGACGGGTGAAACTGATAGCATACTCCGATACTGACATGGAGCCCTGTCGCAACCGCTCAAACTCCGAGCGCCAAGAATCCCTAAGTCTCTGTGGAACAAACTCCCTCAAAAACAGATCTGAAAACTGCGTCCAAGTCAATGAAGCAGACTCCTCTGGACTATCCAACTCATACGTGCGCCACCAATCATAAGCGGTCCCACGAAACTGAAAAGCAGTGAAGGAAACCCCGTTGGTCTCCACAATCCCCATAGTACGAAGAATACGATGACACTCCTCCAGAAAACCCAATGCATCATCTGAAGCCAAACCACTGAACACTAGAGGATCATATTTCTTGAACCTCTCCAATCTACGCCGCTCGTCCTCGGAGGCAGCTGGCCAACCTCCGGGTTGTGCTGGGGCGGCAGGAGGCATAACAAAAATCTCTGGAACCTGTCCCACTGGCACTCGCTGCTCAGGTGTAGCGGCTGCAGGAGTCTGGGCCCCTCCCCCGGCCTGAGATGTAGATGGAGTGAGAGGGAGCAACCCTGCCTGAGCTAAAGTGGTATACATACTCATGAACTGGGCCAGGGGGTCTCCTGGAGTGCTGGAGTAGTGGTAGCTGTAGTCGGTGTACCAGGTGCCTGCGCTCCAACCTGGTCTACCTGTGGTACCTCAGCGGCAGCGCGCGCGGGTGTCGTGGCTGCACCTCGGGCGCGTCCTCGTCCTCTACCTCGACCCCGGCCTCTGACGGCGGCAACAGGGGGCGCGGGTACCTGATCATCGCGAGTAGATCGTGTCCTCACCATCTGTGAGAGAATAGAAATCAATAATTTAGATTTTTGATGCCAAAAATGTCGCACGACAAAGGAATCCAAAGAAATGAAGAGTTTTCCTAAACAGTTACATAGCCCCTCGTAGATAAATACAGACGTCTCCATATCGATCAACGAGACTCTAAGTAACCGGTCTGTGTCCCGTGACTCCTATGAACCTAGAGCTCTGATACCAACTTGTCACGACCCTAGTTCACCAAATTGTGAACATGTCGTGATGGCACCCAGTCCCCACGACTAGGTAAGCCTAACACGTTGCGGAATATACAAGTTATAAACACTTAAATAAGAAACGGCGGAAAAATAGCATAAAAGATATGTAATCCGTGCCGCTTGGCACATACATCCGTCACACAATGAATAAAACACTACCAAGATCCGGAACCCCACGGTAACACAGACTAAAAGAGAAATACAACTGTGGCGCTATATGTAAAGAGTATCTAACAACGAAATGTCGAAAAATATCAACTAGTACTTCTAGAGTAGAAGGGAAGCCTCCGGATCCGCGGACGTAGCAGATCATACCTCGAAGTCTCCGAGAAAGCTGCGGGATCACCTAGCACGAGCCTGCTCTGATGTACCTGGATCTGCACAACAAAAGTGTGCAGAAGAGTAGCATGAGTACACCACGGCGGTACTCAGTAAGTGCCAAGCCTAACCTCGATGGAGTAGTGACGAGGAAGGTCAGGGCCCTACTGAGAAACAATAATATAATGAATAATAACAATAATAAGCAGTTTAAATGATATTGGTTTCCAAAATTAACAACAATAAATGATTACTGCAATAGTCTACAATTAAGCTAACAACAAATAGTCAACTCAATAAAACCAATCCAGGACTGTCTCAATAAATAATCAATAACTCAGGATCTCCAGGAATCAAACCCGTAGTCCCTACCAATAACTCAGGATCTCGAGAATCGAACCCGTAGTCCCTACCAATAACTCAGGATCTCGGGAATCAAACCCGTAGTCCCTACCAATAACTCAGGATCTCGGGAATCAAACCCGTAGTCCCTACCAATAACTCAGGATCTCGGGAATCAAACCCGTAGTCCATATTTCAATAATCTCAGGATCTCGGGAATTGAACCCGTAGTCCATATTTCCATAATCTCGGGATCTCGGGAATTGAACCCGTAGTCCATAACCACAGCAAGTAAAGGAATACACAGAGAGAAGTATAATATGCTTAACGGTAACTTCGCCGATGAACAGCGCCAACGATTACCAAGAAAACTCAAGTAAGTCAATTAAGCAACTAGATAGTTAGATTCTAGCTAATCATGCTTTTCTAACTACTACCGGGTAGAAATATTGAATTTAACGACTAAGAACAGGAATATCACTCATTGAACATTTTGGGTAAAGTATGTGTTCAACAACCAGCGCATGTACACGCCCGTCACCTCGCGTACAAGGCATTTAAACTATCACATAATATCCTAGGGGTGAGAATTCCCCCACACGAGGTTAGACAAGCCACTTACCTCGACTCCGGTACAAAACCGCTATGAAACAACTCTCTTGCCACGAATGTCGGCCTCCACAAGTGTAGAATCTGATAAAAATCAATACAATCACATCAAAATAGGCCAATTGGGCATTACCCAATCAAATTAACTCAAAATTCACCAAAACCCACAAGTTGCCAAAACCCGACTTCCGGTACGCTCATCGAAAAATCACGAAAATTATATATTCGGGTTCCTTATCTCAATACGAGTCTGTGCATATAAAATTTATCGAAATCGGACTCCGTTTGCCCATTCAAATCGAAGATTTTCTAACATTTAGGCCTAGGGCTCAAACCCACCTTTAATCTTCCAATTTCAGTGAAATAATCATGGATTGCATGATAAACCAACGAATTAGGGTCAAGAAACTTACCCCCGATGATTTCCCGATGATATCCCAGCGTTTCCCCTTCAAAATCCTCTCTTGGAGCTCAACAATGGCGTTTTTGATTTATGGGTCGCGGCTGAAATGTTTCTGGACTTAAGTCACTGCCAGACATTTTTACTCTATGCGATCGCATGATCCCCGTTGCGATCGCATAGAACAAATTTTGACCCTCGCCAAACTACTCTATGCGATCGCATAGCCCTCAATGCGATCGCAATGCTCACCAAAATATACCTATGCGATCGCATACCTGCTCCGCGATCGCATAGGACAAAAGCTGGACCTGGGACCCCTCTTCTCCATACACTATGCGATCGCATAGGACTGTACGCGATCGCATAGCACAACTTTCCAGAACTATGCGATCGCATATCCATGCCCGCGATCGCATAGAACAAATACTTGGCCTCTCCAAAACCTTCTATGCGATCGCATTAGCCCATTGCGATCGCATAGAGCATTCGTCTGCAACACACACCAGCAGTTAACAGCATTTCCAAAATGCATGAAATAGCCCGATTGGACCCCCGGATTCATCCCGAGACCCCCGGGATCCCAACGAAAACCACCAACCTATTCCAAAACATGATATGAACTTATTCTAATCATCAAAACACGTCTAACAACATCAAAATCCATAATTCACATCGAATTCAAGCCTAAATTTCTTAAAACTTTCCGAATTGCACATTCGATCTAAAACCCGACCAAACGACGTCCGAATGACCTAAAAATTTGCGGACATATCCAAAATCACATAACAAAGCTACAGAAATTGTCAGAATTCCATTCCGGCCCCGGATCAAAATCTCACCTATCGTTCGGATTCGCCAAAATTTCAACCTTCGGCATTTCAAGCCTAATTGAGCTACGGACCTCCAAAATACATTCCGAACGCGCTCCCAACCCCGAAATCACCTAACGGAACTAATGGAACCATCGGATTTCCGTTCCGAGATTGTCTTAACACTGTTCCGGCTACGGGCCATTTTCTAGCTTCAAAGCTCTTATTTAGGGACTAAGTGTCCCAAAATGCTCAAATTTTCAGAACCGACTCTCCCCGCAACCCAAAATGGCAGAAATGAACTTAGGGGAACAGTTAAGTTAGGGATTGGGGCGTAATTTTCTAAAACGACCGGTCGGGTCGTTACAGAACATCAATATAAGAATTTTCGGAATTGTCAGTACTCTCCTCACGCAAGATAATAGTACTTTGGCGCATATGATATTAGCCGATATCTTTCGTTCCCTAACTGTTTGTAAAGCCATAATAGATTTCTTCGAGGGATGCAATTTGCTATTACAAATGTGGATGATCGAGCACTTGTTCCATCGTCCTCATTTTATAAGTTATGGTTCTTCGAAAAGAACTTGCATAGAAAAATTCTACACGAGGATAAAAGGGGTCAAGTTACCGGAAGGGTTTAAGGGTTGGATCACTTATTTCTGATCTCTTACTGGTAGCTAGATAGAATGGGCATTCGGGTGGCTACCCGTCAATGAAATTATATACATGCAAGCAAAATGATCGCACTTTCTCTTAATGGGGGTCAGAAGTATTCAACCCTACGCTCCATATCAAGTTTTACGGCAACTCGGAAGATATCAAATAGTGCCAAAAGATGAAGACCTCAGCACTCAAGTGATAGAGATTAGTCCTGATGGGCAATTTCCTGAAGCAAAAGTCCGTCAAATTTGGAATGAGCGTCAATATTTGAAATTAGATACCTGTGTAAGGGATCGGGCTAGAGGTGAAGTGTCACCTGGATACTCCACATGGTATAGAAGATACTGTGAGCATGAAAGACCAGCTAAGAGACCTCACATCAAAGAATTTGCCGAGTTGTCAAAAGACCAATGGGATTAGTTGGCTAAGGAAAACGAGTACTGAGCAAACATCAGTATGCTAGAAAAACAAATTCAAGACCTCAAGTTCGAAAATAACGTGCAAATAGCAGCTGATGAGGGTGAAAAGAAGCAACTGGTTAAAGAAAATGAGGCCCTAAAAGCTCAAATTCTGAAAATGAGAACAACAACTAAAACCCCTATTCGAAATGCCCGGGATGAAAAACTGATTGATAATTTGCGGCGAAAGGTGAATGATTATTGTTTTGACCTGGATAAAGCCAAAAAAGAATTAATTGGGGTTCGGAAGCAATTGGCTAGGAATGCTGAAGAAAGGGTTCGTATGATCCAACAATTGAAAGAAGAACATAATGTCGAAGTTGTCGCTTGAGGAAAAAGATTGTCACTGCCGAGGTCAAAATTAGAAAACAAGTAAAAGAGTTTATCATGGAAAGAGAACATTTCTACACGGCCATGGCACGATTAGAAATAGTACTGCAGCAGCTTCAAGAGAAAATCCAACAAACTCTGGATGTTCGTGCCGAACAAATAGGGAGGTTACTTTAAGAAAAAGGAATGATTAGAGAATTGTCAACATTGCTCATTATATCACTTGAAAATGCCAGATATGTGAAGATATGATCCAAACCGCATTCTTCGCCTCAGCGATGATATTCGTGAAGCAAATAATGAGTCATTTAGACAAACTCCAATGTGGACTTGCATATAGGCCCGCGACGAGATCGAACGATGTCCCACGGGCACTCGAATCTTTAATGTATTCTTAGGTTATGCATTTTTGAGTCTGTATTTTTCATTTTTCCACATTATTAGAGGATTGTAGTACAATTATCATCTTAGAGTTTATCTTTGTAATCAATGTTGGGTATTAATAAAATTGAAAAAGCCAAAATTTTGTATTCATGATCTTTGATGTTCTTTTTCTTTAAATACATATGCACTAGGCAAATGCATATGATCGACCAAAGAAAATAAAAAAGGAATGTTGGTGGTAATAAAAATAAAAGAGAGAAGAAAGACAAAAAAGCCGAAACAAAAGAATTGGCAAAACGAGAAAAGATAACATAAAAAATAATGTCGGGATGACGCATATTGCCAAGCGAAATTGTGTTTGTGCTCCCAACATGTGATTTTTTTTATCCTTTATAGCCTAACCGCTAACGAGTATTGTTGTTGTTGAGTAACAGATAGATGGTTAGTAGCTGGCATTCTGGAAACCCATCACTACAACACTCGTTCTAAGGATATGACAAAGGCAATCACTTAGGAAATGGAGCCACAGTTGTGGATCCAGCACGGGAGGATGAGGTAGTGGATGTGGGCAGTATGAAAGAAGAGATGTACAAGCTCGAGCAGCAGATGGCCGAGATGTACCAGGACTGGGCAAATGGACAACCTTTACCCACACACCCAGCCAATCCTGCTTATATCCCTCCACCGGTCCAAGCACAGGACCCACCTACCATAAACGCGTCCTCTACTTACCCCACATACCCACCTTACTATGCAACTACCTTACAAGCACCACCACCTCCTCCACTTCCCAAACAAATTCCACCACCACCACCACATGTCGCTCCTATATATGTGGCCCCTCCACCAGCCACATTACACAAATCATCCAGTGAACCATTATTTCATGTCCAAGACAATAATTATTACCCTCCGGAACCTACTTTCCGACAGCATGATTCTTATACTCCTCTCATCGACATGGCCGAAGAGTAAAAACCACCTAGAAATCCTGAATAGGAAGAGATGATTTGAAAGATGAAAAGTCTTGAACAATCATTCCGGTACATGCAGGGCCTGTGAGGCGAAGTGAGCATAGCTTACAAAGATTTATGTCTATTCCTGGAGGTACAGCTGCCGGCAGGTTTTAAGCTACCAAAATTTGATATATATGACGGTCACGGTGACCCAATAGCACATTTGAGGGGCTTCTGTAGCAAAATGCATAGTGCCGGCAGAAAAGATGAGTTGCTCATGGCTTATTTTAGCCATAGTCTTAGCGGATCGGCTCTGGAGTGGTACACCAGGCAAGACCACGCTAGATGGTTTATTTGGGATGACCTGGCCCAAGCATTCGCTAATAATTTCCAATAAAACTTGGAGATCGTTACAGATAGGTTGTCATTGACAAAGATAGAAAAGAAGCTGGGATAAAGTTTTCGGGAATATGACTTCAGGTGGAGAGAACAAGCTGCTCGGGTAGACCCACCTATGAAGGAAGGAGAGATGGTAGACTATTTTCTACAAGCTTTAGAACCAACATACTATGGGCATTTAGTATCAGCCGTCGGGAAAACATCTAATAAAGTAGTTAAGATGGGGAGCATGGTTGAGTAAGGGTTAAGATCAAACAAGATTATGAGCTATTCAGCCATAAAAGCTATGACCCAGACGATTCGAACAGGCACCGGTGGAGCTGTTGGGAAAAAGAAGAAAGAAGAGGTGGCAGTTGTAGAAGGGAGATCGTGGTCCAGGAATCCTAATCCATATTACCATCAACCTCGCCCACATCATCATTCCTATTTACCAGCACCATATAGCCCACCACAATATTACTACCCTCCCCCTATTCCACAATTTTCTGTACATCATGCTCAAACCTACCCACCACCGCCTACTGCATGGCAAGTACCAGCACCTCATAATACCTACCACACTCAGAACACATACCCACCACCCAAATCATATAAAAATCCAGGTGGAACAGGTTTCCGCCATAATCATGGAGTCAAGAATGATAGGATGCAAATGAAGAAAAGATTTACTCCCTTGGGTGAGTCATACACCAGTCTTTTTCATAGACTGAGGCAGCTCGAAATCCTAAACCCCATTGAATCCAAAATCCCTAACCCACCACTGAGGAACCTAGACCAGTCTGTTAGTTGTGAGTACTGTTCGGGAGCTCCAGGACACGACACTGAAATGTGTTGGCATCTGAAAACCACAATACAAGAGCTTATTGATTCAAGAATAATTGAAGTCTAGGCTCCCGAGGCTCCCAATATCACACAAAATCCCTTACATATTCTTCATGAGGCCCATATGATAGAAGTGATACAAGGGGGAAGTTGCAAGAAGCCTTCTCAAGCTGTAATGATGATTAAGGCAAGCAGAGGCAAGGTAGAGGAGAAAATAATGGGTGAGAAAGTAGTGATCAAGCAAGTAGTGAATGAGCCAATAGTGATAGCAGAGCCCGAGCTAGTGAAGGTGTAGTTCCACGACCAAGTACAAGGCCTGTGTTGACTGTGAAAAGGGCACAAATAGAGTCGGTAATTATCAAACCGGTTACTCAAATGCCCGCTGTGAATGTCAAATCCGTGCCATGGAATTACACCAAGGTGACCGTCATGTATAAAGCAAAGGAGATTAAAGATAAAATTTGTGAGACCCACAGATTGACCATGTCAGGGAGGTGCTTTGCTCCCGACAACTTAAGAAAATAAAAATTCACCAGAGATAATCCGGCCAATGTAAAGAAAGATGTTACTAAGGAAGAGGCCGATGAATTTTTGAAGAAAATGAAAGCGCATGACTATTCAATAGTGGAGCAATTGAGAAAGACGCCAGCGTAAATATCCCTGCTGTCCTTGCTGATTCACTCTTATGAACACCGTAGTGCATTAATGAAAATCCTGAATGAGGCTCATGTGCCTGAGAAGATTATAGTGAGTTATTTGGAAAAGATCGCAAATAAAATCTTTGAGGTGAACAGAGTGATGTTCTCAGATAATGAACTGTCGATAGAAGGAACAGAGAATAACAGGGCTTTATATCTTACAGTGAAATGTGAAGATTCGGTAGTGACCCACGTATTAATTGATAATAGGTCGAGTGCCAATATATTCCCTTTGTGTACTCTGGGCCAGCTCAAGATTGGTCATGAGAGAATCCATAAGAACAATATCTGTGTGCGTGGATTTGACGGAGGCGGAAAGAACACTATTGGAGACATCGAATTGGAGCTTACCATCAGACCGGTAGAGTTTACAATGGAATTTAAAGTCTTGGATGTTGCTGTATCCTACAATCTCCTATTTGGCCGGCCATGGATTCACCGGCAAAGGTTGTGCCTTCCTCAATCCATCAGATGGTAAAGTTCAAATGGGACCGTTAAGAAATAGTGGTTCATGGTGAAGACAATTCCTGCAACACCATCACTCCTTTTGAATAAATTGAGGGCGATAAAGGCCCCTAGGTATACCAAGTGGTGGATACTATATTTGTTGATAAAATTCCTGAAGGTGAGCATGTTCCGATGCCCAAGATAGTTTTTGCATCAGTTATAGTTGCTACGGAGATGTTGAAAAATGGGTTTCTCCCTAGGAAATGATTAGGAGCTGCACTACAGGGAATAACACAGCCAGTATCTCTTCCGGGAATCATTGACACTTTCGGGCTGGGTTTTAAGCTGACCATTGCTGACATAAAAAGATCCCAAAAACTGAAAAAGAAAGGTTGGACCCTCCCTAAGCCTATCCCTATACTCTCCCATTCATTCGTCAAGCCTGGTACAAAAAGGCGTCCGGCGACGGTCATGCCCGGCTTAGCAGAGATAAAACTAGACAAAGAGCTGCTTGAAAGATTTGAAAAGCTATCTGAAGATGTGACCATGGTAGAAGCGGCTGAGGGCATAAGTAAAATGGATGTCCAATTTGTTGGATCCCAAACCAAGCTGAATAACTGGGAAGCTATTCCTCTTCCGACTAGAAGGGAGTTGTGGTAGTTAGCTTTTATGTTTCATTTTAAATCTATTTTATTTCAAAGGCTGTAATACAGATTCTATGTTCCGTCCAATCGGACGTGTCAAACCTTGTTATTTTTTGAAATTTTAATGAAATGCAATTTCTTTCTTCCTCCATTCCTGATAGCCTTATTTTCTTTTCTTGTACAGTCCGTTTTACGCTAATTTCAATGATGTGTCATGCATAAGGAATTCCCAACCCAGTCTTGATAATCAAATAGTAATACAAGAAATTGACTGCGATAATGAGGTGGAGTATGATGACGAGGAAGTTTTGGAAGAAATTAGTAAGGATTTGAGCCAATATGAGGAAAAACCCAAACCAAACTTAAATGAGACAGAGTCCATTAATTTGGGGGATGCAGAAAATATTCGGGAAACGAAGATAAGTGTCCATTTGGAATCCTCACTCAGAGAGGACTTGATAAAACTGTTGCATGAATACAAAGATATATTTTCATGGTCATATGATGACATGCTAGGGCTAAGTACTCATTTGGTAGTTCATAAATTGCCCAATTACTCAGAATGCCGCCCATCAAGCAGAAGTTGAGAAAATTCAAGACAGATATCAGTGTGAAAATAAAAGAGGAAGTCAATAAACAGTTTGAAGCAAAGGTTATACGGGTCACCAAATATCCCACATGGTTAGCCAATATTGTACTGGTTCCGAAGAAAGATGGAAAAACCAAGGTGTGTGTTGATTATCGAGACCTCAATAAAGCAAGTCCGAAGGATAATTTTCCATTACCAAATATCCACATATTAATTGACAACTGTGCCAAACATGAGATTGGTTCTTTTGTGGATTGTTATGCGGGTTATTATCAGATCTTGACGGACGAAGAAGATGCAGAAAAGACGACATTCATTATGCCTTGGGGAACATATTGTTATAGGTTGATGCCATTCAGACTAAAAAATGTTGGAGAAACATATATGAGGGCAATGACTACATGTTACATGACATGATACATCGGGAAATTGAAGTCTATGTGGATGATGTCATTATTAAGTCCACGAAGCAATATGACCATGTTAAAGACTTGTGGAAATGTTTATATAGGCTTTGGAGATACAATCTCAAGCTCAATCTAGGAAAATTTGATTTTGGGATACCGTCAGGGAAATTATTGGGGTTCCTGGTAAGTTGGAGTGGTATTGAACTTGACCCGTCCAAAATCAAAGCCATTCAGGAGTTGCCTCTGCCGAAGAGCAAGAAAGATGTGATGAGTTTGCTTGGCATGTTGAATTACATCAATAGATTTATTGCTCAGCTTACATCAACTTGTGAGCCTATTTTTAGATTGCTAAACAAAGATGTTGCAGTGAAATGGACTGATGAATATCAAGCTACATTTGATAAAATCAAGGAATACCTAGCCAATCCGCCTGTATTGGTTCCTCCTGAGCCAGGAAGGCCTTTGATCCTTTATTTGACAGTATTGGACAATTCCTTCGGCTGTGTATTGGGGGAACATGATGAAACATGAAAGAAGGAGCAAGAAATTTATTATATTAGCAAGAAATTCATGTCTTACGAGGTGAAATATACTCAATTGGAAAGAACGTGCTGTGTTTTGACCTAGGTGGCACAGCAATTGAAGCACTACTTGTCAGCTTATACCACTTATCTCATATCCCGGTTGTACCTGTTAAAGTACATCTTTCAGAAGCCTATGTCCACAGGGAGGCTTGCTAAATGGCAAATTCTATTCACAGAGTTTGATATTGTTTATGTAACTCGCACTGTGATGAAAGCGCAAGCAGTTTCCGATCACTTAGCATAAAATCCAATTGACGACGAGTATGAACCCCTGAAAACATATTTCCCTAATGAAAAAGCAATGAATATTGAATAATTGTAACAAGATGAAAAGCTGGGTTGCAAGTTATATTTTGATGGGGCTGTCAATAACAAAGGTATTGGAATTGAAGCTGTGCTTATTTCAGAATAGGTCAGCATTACCCTGTTACCGCTCAACTTCGTTTCTTTTGTACTAATAATATGGCTAAATACAAAGCATGAATATTGGGATTGAGAATGGCTATAGATATGGGTGTTTAAGAGATTTTGGTCATGGGTGACTTGGATCTCTTGGTACATCAAATTCAAGGAGAATAGGTGATGTGAGATTTAAAACTCATACCGTACCGGCAGTGTCTACATGAACTATGCCAACGGTTTCAGTCCATGGAATTCAAGCATATCCTGAGAATACACAATGAAGTTGCTGATGCTCTGTCCACTCTAGCATCTATGTTACACCACCTGGATAAAGCTTATGTGGACCCGTTACAAATCTAGGTCCTTGATCAGAATTCTGATTGTAATACAGTAGAAGAGGAACTTGATGGTGAACCATGGTTCCATGACATTAAAGAGTATCTCAGAATGGGGGTATATCCGGCACAAGCTGCAGGAGACCAAAAGAGAGCCATAAGACGATTAGCGAGCGGATTTTTCTTTAGTTGAAGGGGTTTTGTACAAAAGGACCCCGGATCTGGGTTTTTTGAGATGTGTAGACGCAAAGCAGGCTACCGCAATTATGGATGAAATACACGTAGGAGTCTGTGGACCACACATGAGCGGGTATGTGCTAGCAAAGAAAATACTCAGAGCTGGATATTACTGGCTTACTGTGGAATGAGATTGTATCAGCTATGTGTGCAAATGTCATCAGTGCCAAACACATAGAGATTTTATTCATTCTCCGCCATATGAGTTGCATACGATGTCGACACCTTGGCCTTTCGTTGCTTGGGGCATGAATGTCATTGGGCCAATAGAGCCAGCAACATCTAATGGGCACAGGTTTATTCTGGTTACCATTGATTATTTTACTAAATGGGTGGAGGCAAAGACATTCAAAATGGTAACCAAGAAGGCAGTGATTGATTTTGTACATTCAAACATCATTTGCCATTTCGGAATTCTGAAGGTGATTATTACGGATAATGTGGCTAACCATAACAGTTATTTGATGGTAGACACATGTCAAAAGTTTAAAATTGTGCATCGCAATTCCACACCATATTGTCCCAAGGCGAATGGAGCAGTTGAAGCAGCAAATAAGAATATCAAGAAAATCCTTTGGAAAATGGGGAAAGGTTCAAGACAATGGCATGAGAAATTACCCTTTGCTTTGTTGGGATATCACACTACCGTTCGCACTTCGGTAGGTGCAACCCCTTATTCATTAGTGTATGGCACGGAGGCACCGATACCTACAGAAGTTGAAATTCCCTCCCTTCGAATCATCGTGAAGGCAGAGATTGATGATGATGAATGGGTAAAAGCCCAGCTAGCGCAGCAATATGTCATGGATAACTGTATCAACAATGAATGTCCAGAGCATATAACAAGAAAGTACGTCCGCAAAAATTTGAATTCGGACAGTTGGTGTTGAGGCACAACTTACCTCATTGGGCAGAGGCAAAAAGGAAGTTCGCTCCTAATTGGCAAGGGCCATTTGTTGTATCTCGGGTGTTGTCTAATGGAGCATTATATTTAACAGACGTAGAAGGAAAATGTGTAGATATGGCCATCAACTCTGACGCAGTCAAATGATATTATGTATGATTTCTTTCATGTATCTAATTGTATTTGTCATATTTTAAAATTGAAATGATGAAGGCATTTTATTTCGCTATCTAAACATTTTATCCATTGTTATCCCTTCGAGCCTTATTATTTTATTCTTTCATACCCCTTTGTCGAAATCAACAATGAAGTAAAAAACAGGATAATTGAAATGTCAAAGAAAAGAAGAAAAGCAAAAGATGAAAGAAAAAAGCTGAAATGAAAAAAAAAGAGAAGAGAAGAAAAAAAAAAGATGTGAAAATGGCAAAAGAAAAGAAAAGAAAAAGATAAGGAAAAGAAAGAAAAAATGCAAAAAAATAAAAATTGGGAGAAGTGAACATCGCAATAACGAATCGATCTTATGATCCAAACTACGTTTTGACTTGATCCTGAAAGGGTACGTAGGCAGCCTCACTCAGGTTCAGTCATAACAGAAAGAAAGTCCAAGGATCCCCAAAGATTGAAACTGGGGTAGAAGTTATGATCATGGTGGAGAATATGATTCCGAAAGTTGTAATTTTGAAACCCAAGTTGGAAAATTTGAGCCTTTATACCTTTCTTTCTAAAACCCATCCAAAAGCTACATTACGGTCCAAAGAAAGACCTTCCGATTGATTTCAAGAAAATGGAAGTACAAGCAGGCGAGGAAAGACATGCTATGGACAACACTCAGGTATTGGAAGATGAAGAAAATAATAAAAATTAAAATGAGAGAGTCTTATTGGTGAAAATCCTCACGGACACCATAAGGCGATGTGAGCTGGGAGAAATGAAATGAGAGAGTCTTATTGGTGAAAACCCTCACGGGCACCGTAAGGCGAAGTGAGCTGAGAGAAATGAAATGAGAGAGTCTTATTGGTGAAAACCCTCACGGGCACCATAAGGCGAAAGTGAGAAAGGATTTTGTGGTATAAAAGCGGCAAATCAAGCAAAGTTTGGTATTGTTGAAATTTGGATGGCAAAATAAAGTTGGCAAGTGACAGTTGATTGGTTGGATAGACTAGGTCGGTTAATCCGAATGCATGGCATGATCAAAGGAATCAGCCTTCCCACTAAGATAAGTCTCGGCCTTTTATTTTTGAAAGTATTCCTACCCTCAAAACTTCGGGGTCATTGCATTTCATTTTTCTTGAAATCTGTCTATAAGACATAGTCAGTCGAAGCTAATTACCAGCTTCTCAGTTATATGGCACAACAAGACTGGGGTTCATCAAAGGGCAACTGAAACAAAAAAGACATATGGCAATCATGTATTTGGAGGAAAATGAAAGGGAAAAGAAACAACAAGAGAGAGTCACAAGGAAAAGTTGGGTTTAGAGAATTTTGAAAGACAGTCAGAAGTTATGGCAAGGCAATATAAGAAGCAAGACGGAACAGATTCAAAAGTGGAAGCTAGGCCAACAAGAATGCCAGTAGCTAACCACCGTTTTATACTAACAAGTTGTTCTTTGATTAGAACATGGAAAAAAGATTCAAATTCTTACTAATCATTTTAAAGTGAATGTGACCAATGTGGTTAACAAGGGAGCACAAAGTTCAGCAATCAGGCACCCACCTGAATAATAAGGGAAGTGTGAGCACGTGATTTTTGCCCTATATGAGAATTACTCCCAAAAATTCAAAATAAAAGAGTTTTGTGTTGTTTGCAATTGTTGTGAATTTAGTGTCATTTTTAAAAAAATAATGACAATATATATATATATATATATATATATATATATATATATATATATATATATATATATATATATATATATATATATATATATATATATATATATATATATATATATATATATATCGCATTTGCATTTAGGATTTAATTCTACAATTAGGAGTAATTAATTTTATCTTACAAAAATGAAAATCACAAAAATAGGCATCTTTTGCATTTTAGCCTTTAATGTCCAAATTGTGTGATTGTATTTTAATTACCATTTAAAATTAGGTGACAATTATTATTATGAGATTAGTATTTCAAGATAATTTTAGTTTTTATAAATTAATCTTAGTATTTTGGGCTTTATTAATTAGGAAGTTGAATAATGGAGAAGAACAAAATGGAAAAAATTTGGATTGGGCCATCTTGCAAATTAAGTTACAAGCCCGAATCCTAAGAAACCTTACCCAACCCAAAACCCCTTGGCCCAAGAAGAAAATTTCAGATTTTTTTTAGCAAAAAATAATCATAATTACATGACATAAAGTAGTGGGGGGCAAGGAAATCAAGGAAGAAAACAAGGAGAGGAAAACATGGATTAGTGGGTTTTCTTTAAATTAAAAAAATATTTTCTTTTTAATAAAAAATCTGAAAATTTTCGAAATTCTTGCCTATAAATAGAAGAGAGGATTTATGAAAAAAAGGTGGAAAAAAAAGAGAGGAAAAATAGGAAGAGAAGTAAAAATAAAAAAATTTCCTGCTGTAGTATACACTCGATATACATTCTGGACACAGAAGTATACATGGCGAAAAATTTAATTTTTGAGAGTTTCTTTTGAGAAGTGAAAAGAGTTCAAAGCTAGAAAGCCAAAACAAAGAGAAAATCTAGAATATATTTTTCTTTTCTATTTTTTACTGGTTTGTTTTTTTTGTTTTTCTCCGTATTGCTGGGATTTTCGGGATTGAGGTGTTGAAGCTACTGCTGGTTGTTACTGTTGTTGTTGATGTATTTTCACCGCCTTGTTGATTTGCCATTTTCCCATTCCTTTCAAAACCAGGTACACTTCTCTACAATTGAAGTTGTATTGATGATTTGGATGAAATAAAAATGAAGATTCATTTTAAGTTTTCGTGTTAACAAATGTGTACTGTTAGCTTAATAGTTGTAGTGTTAGTTTGAATTTGAAGTTTATTTGTAGTGTATTACAATAGATTGCAGAGAAAAAAAAACAAAACACAAAAGATGTAATAGCTTAGTGATAGAATAAGTAGTATAATAGTAGTATCGTAGTAGTAATAGCATATCACTTAGTTTAATTAGGTAAAAACATTAAAACATAAGTTAGCATATCATAAGTTCCCAAATCGTTAACGCTGTTCTTCCCAATAGTCTCATAAGCCATGATCACGTAGATAATCATCTGGTGTGGATCTACATTTTAGTATAAGTAAGTTTTAGAAGATAAAAGACATTAGTTCAAGTCAAGCGTAACTGATTTAATAACGTTGTAATGAACTAAGTCATTGTAAAATCCACTGTTTGGTCCTGTTTAAACCCTTAAATCGCTTAGATATAGAGACTCATATAGTTATTGCTTACATAATTAGTCTGCTTCTGTGAATCTAGGTTCAAATCTGATTGAGTTTTAAAAGGAAAAATAATTAGATATTGAAGCAATTCAATTAGGATGAACCGGTGATGATGAGAGGTATAGCTCGCAATGAAACTGGTAATATAGCAAACATCTGTGATTAATCGTTTAGTTTCTCTTTTGATGTTGTGAATAATTAGTTAAATCACTTTAATTTCCTAGTTAAGTAGGTTGTGTTCTAGAATACCTCCTTAGCAAATAATTAGATATTAGTATAAATTCTTAGTTTTGAGCGTATAGTGATAACAATGGATTGAGCTCTTCATGTACATAGTCCATTAACTTAAGACTACTGTTTTTGTGTATTGGTTTCCTTATTAATAAATAAAGGTGATTTGATTTCATTTCCAATTATGAGTATTTATTTCTTTATATGAATTTTGTGTTATACTCTTTGTTATTACAATTTGGTTCGGACCCTATGTGTAACGTGGGCATGAACTGCCATACGAAACTGACTGGTCCATTGAAAGAAAGCCTGAAGACCGCCTGGGCTTTAAGGCCTGGGCTTGGCCCATTGTTGATCTAATTAATTGACGTGAAGGTCCAGGCCCAAATAACAATAGAAATCGGAAGGGCCGGGAATGCTTAGTATTAGGAAACGATTAAGGAAAAAACACAATTAGAGAGACGTAGTATACACTTCTTAGGATCGAACTTTAAAATTGAATTGGGACGAGCCTCGCCCAACGTTAATCAAGCGGGGCCCCCGTTTAGTAATAAGATAATAAAGTAGACTCGGGAAAGCTAATAGCGAATTCCATAGCTTCTCCCAAAAGATTTAAAAGCCGATAGACGTTATTTAGGGCACGATTTAACGTACTTTCCTATGAACGAGTGTGCACTTGGTGCGACTCAAATCCAAATCCCGGCAAAGCTGAAATACATCGAAAGTCACAGGCGTACTGGTTGCGGTGTGACTCGAGGCGTGTTTTCGCGATGCCGCAAATTCTCTAAAAAATAATACTTAATGTAAAAAGCACTATATGTTGTTAAAATCTGTAATTAAGTCAAACAAAAGTCGAGAACGACAATTGAGCGACCGTGCTAAAACCACGGAACCCGGGAATGCCTAACACCTTCTCCCGGGTTAACAGAGTTCCTTATCCGGATCTTTGCTTCGCAGACATTTTTTAAGAGTCAAAATTCCTCGGATTCGGGATTAACCGGTGACTTGGGACACCATTATCATTCCCAAGTGGCGACTCTGATTAAATCTCAATAAAATCCCGAACCGATTGTCCTTTAATTGGAAAAACTCCTTCCCTTACGTTATTTTATCCGTTTCGGATATTTGAGCGTCGGGGTATACCCTACGAGCGTATTTATATTTATGCTTATGTGGGGTAGTAAAAAGGGAGGTGTGACACTTCTGTGCGTGTTCAACCCCGAACCTCGGTTTCAGGGTTTAAGAACTCGAGCTCCTTAGAATTGCCGTTCGCGTTATTGTTTGACTTCATTATATGATTTGAACAACATGTTATGTGCTTTATCGCTTTGATATTGTGTGAATTGTATATAAAATTGTGCCGAAAACCTTTCTCTCTTCGCCCCGGGGATGTGCTTACTGGTTGAGACTCCCCTTTCTGTTAAAGTCACCTTAAATTAAGAAAATAGAGGCCGGATAAGTTACAAAGCCGATTGACTCCGCGGGTCACCGGTACGTAGCCCCTCCTCGATTCGAGTTGTCCGCTCGGGTACACGGTCTAGCACTCTATGAAACCGTAAGATTTTGAACATAGGTCTAGGACGATTATTTGCATCATATTTGACTTAGGGGACTCAACACGGGGGTTGGGTCCGTCTAGGACAGGTGACCCGGTAATTAAGACCGAGCATATTATGTGTTGCATTTTTAATTGTCCTTGATCATTATGCGGACCGGCAAAAATCCCAAGGGTAGAAAAATTATTGAAAAAAAAAAGAGAGAAATAAGAGTTAGTGAAAATGGGTATCAAAAAAAAAAAATTGAAAAAATGGTTTTGTTGTTGAAATAAATTGGTCGATTAATCTGACCGAACTACGCAGGTTTGATTCTCGCCATTAGGTGGGATACGTAGGCAACCCTTATCGGGTCCAACCACCCCTTTTAAAAAAAAATCAAAAAAAAAATGTGGTTTAATTTTGTCAATAAAATTAAAGTGATGCTATTTTTGAAAATAGCCGAATGTTCCGAAAGGACGCCGGAAGGCTGTTTTTGCAAAAATGGCCACTTTAAAATCTTTTCCTTTTCTTTTTTGAATAATAGCCTTGAAATACCCCTTGTGGGATTGTTGAAAGGCCACCCCTTTTAAAAAAAATCAAAAAAAAAAATATGGTTTAATTTTGTCAATAAAATTAAAGTGATGCTATTTTTGAAAATAGCCGAATGTTCCGAAAGGACGCCTTTTTTTTTATTTTTTTTGGAACAGTTTTTGTTGAAATAATTGGTCAAATAATCTGACCGAACTACGCAGGTTTGATTCTCGCCATTAGGTGGGATACGTAGGCAACCCTCATCGGGTCCAACCACCCCTAAAAAAAAAACAAAAAAAAAAATGTGTGTTTAATTTTGTCAATAAAATCGAAGTGACGTTGTTTTTGAAAATAGTCGAATGTTCCGAAAGGACGCCGGAAGGCTGTTTTTTGCAAAAATAGCCACTTTGAATCATTTTTTAATAATTTACGGGCACAACCTTGAAATATTCCTTGTGGAAATGTTGCAAGGCCCTAGCCGCAAAATCAAGTCCGGGTTCATACCCTTTTTGCAAAAATAACCAAAAAAAAAAAATGTCAAATTTTTTTATTTTGTTATAAATAAGTCGGGTGATGCTATTCTTGCTCAAAATATGCCGAATGTCCCTCAAAAAGACACCGGAAGGTCGTTTTTGCAAGAATAGCCACTTTGAGTCATTTTAAATAATTTGCGGGCATAGCCTTGAAATGTTCCCTCGCAGAAATGTTGAAAGGTTGTATCCGCAAAATTAAGTTTGAGTCATTGCTCAACTTTTCAAAAATATTCAATTTATCAAATAAGCCATTACATGGCCCGTGTTTGCATAAATAGCCACATTTGGCATTTTAACTTCCTCAGTCTTGTGTTGGCCTGTGTCGGTGCTGAACGATGCCCCATAGGTCCCAGGATGAGGAATTTTGAATTTGTATTTTTCTTAAATAAAATTTTGCAAAAAGAGCCAGTTTGTCTAAATAAGCCATTACATGGCCAATTTATGAAAAATAGTCTTATGTTGGTTTATGGTGATGCCGAACGATGCCCCATGAACCACATGATAAAAAAAAAATTTTCAAGTTTATCTTTCTTTTATAAATATTGCAAAAATAGTCATTTTGTCAAATAAGCCATTATATGGCCAATTTTGTAGAAAATAGTCATAATGGACACCAAAAATATATATTCTTATAGAAATCTCCGGCACAAGGTGTAAGTTTGTAGTTGGAATCGGCTTCTATAATTTTCCTTCAGAAAAAAAAAAAAAAAAATCAAAAAAAAAAATCAAATAAACATCTCTTTATTTCTTGCATTAATTTGCAAGAACTACGCTCGGTCCGATTCATGCGGGGTCATGATACGTAGGCAATCCACATAGGATTCGACCATATCCATAACCAAAAAAAAAATGAAAAAACTACAAAAAGGAAAAAGAAAAGAGAAATAAAAAAAATAAAAAAAAAAACACAAAGGAAATCAATAAGTGGAATACCTTAACGCTAACCCGGTGGTTTCGTTTTGTTAATCCAGAAAGTCAAGGTGGTTGGTTGTGGTAAATTGGAAAGCAAGATCCAAGGAAAATGATAACCGGCATCGAAGCTGTTACGGGTGCTCAAGAAACTCAGGGTCAGAAAATTCAACAAGGGTCTACTGTGGTTGAAGAAAACAGAGCATTGAACCAACAAATGACCCAAATGCGTCAAGTATGGGTCAATGGCCAAGGACAACCTTCTCATGAGTCACAATCTGCTATACAGCAAGAACAGTACCACTCTCCCGAGTACCACTCGTACTCGTTTGACCTTCCTGCAAACGTTGAGAAGCTTACCCGAAAGAATGTGCGGGAAGAAATGGCCCAAAGATTGAAGAGATTAGAACAACGGTTGAAAAACATGCAAGAAATGGCAGAGAATCTCAAGACTGAGTGGGTTGGTAGCTGGTTGAACGGAACCACATGTTAGTAGAAGAAGTCAAAATATTAAGACAACACGTGGCTGAAATGTATCGGGCATGGATGGATGGAAAAATACCACCCCCGCCACCACCTAGTTTCATGGACCCGGTCCTTACACCGAACCCGATGCCAAATATACCTGCCTATCGCAGCCTTTCTAGCCACTCGAGTAGCTCGATTACTCGTCCCCCAGCTATGCTTTCCCAACACTACTTCCATCCCCAACCCCACTACTCTCCCAGGGGCACCCAAAATCGTACTTCACCTTCCATGTACCCAATTCCACAAAAAGCCTACCGACCCCCACAAACATACCGGAAACCCCCTTGGGTCAGGTTTCAAGCCAGACCCAGGCCGGACGCTGATTGGAGAAACAAAGCAAAAAAAACATTCACCCCTCTCGGAGAATCATATACCAGCCTTTATCATAGGTTGAAAGAGTTGGGGATGTTAAGACCGATTGCACCAAAAGTTCCAAACCCACCCCCGAAAAATCTTGATTCTTCTGTCAGATGTGAATACTGTTCGGGAACATTGGGTCACGATACTGAAAAGTGTTGGCGATTGAAGAATGCCATTCAAGATCTTATCGATGAGAGGAGAATTGAAGTACAGACTCCCGAAACCCCAAACATTACACAGAATCCTCTACCTGCATGTGACGTTGCGCATTTTGTGGGGATGAGGCCCGATGACGAGGGTGAAGAGATTTTTCTTTGGAAGCCGAGAATATTGAAATAGAAAGCGATCTTAATACAGAATACAGTGGCTAAGATGCCATGCTTGTCAATTGGGAAGGTGCTCAACTCTTGGAGTTTTGGTAGTTTTATTTTGGTGTCGTTTCTGTTACCCGGGTTATTTCGGGGTTGTAATCCGGACGTTGTCTTGAGAGTCAAAACCCTTCTATCTTTGCTTTGTTTAGTATAAAAATTGTTCAGTGCCGTCTAGGTTTGTAATTCTAATCTAGTCTGTTCGTTTTATTGTTGTTTCAACCCATCAGTTTAGTACAACTCTTTGTTTCCCATCGTTCCTAGTCAGTCCATTTCTGATCACTTTGCATACTGACTTTAGCAACACGACATGCACGTAATTCTAAGTCTGGTTTTTAAAAGTTAATGAAACAATGTTGAAGATGTAATGATACTCGGAAGAAATAAAAACGTATTGGAATACTGTGAAGCCGGAATCAAGTGAACATTGGGGAAAGCGTAACATAAAGAAATGACTTGGAAATACATCATCAAGTTAAAGCCAAAGGCAAAAATACCCCAAAGCTAAGGAACCATTCGTGGTATCGAGATTGTTGCCCAATGGCACTGAGAATCGTCAAATATCGAAGGCAAATGTGTGAATCGGTCGAAAGGTGTTTAAATGTGTAGTTTGTACTTGGTAGGTCTTGAAGATTGGAATGACGAAGGCATTTTATTCGGCTATCCAAACACTTCGTCCATTGTTATCCCTTCGAGCCTTATTATATTTTCTTTCATATCCCTCTTTCGGAATCAACAACAAAAATTGAGGATTAAGCGAGAAACAAAAAATACAGAAAAGAAAAAAAAGAGAAAAAGAGGAGAAAAGAAAAGAAAAAGGAAAAGAAAAGAAAAAAAAATCGGGAAAAAGTCAAAAAGAAATTCATTTAACTAATGACGTTGGATGAACTACGTCTGACTTGATCCCGAAAAGGTACGTAGGCAGCCTCTCCGAGGTTCAGTCACGATAAAGAAAAATCCAAAAATTCCCCACATATTGAATCTGGGGCAGAAGTTATGTTGAATAATTCCGAGAGTTGTAAATATTTTTGAACCCTCGTAAATTTTGAGCCTTTAAATCCCTTTTTCTAAACCCCATCCAAAAGCCTGCATTACGGTCCAAATGGAGACCTTCCGATCAATCTTCAAGAAATGCCAAGTCAAGCGAACAAAGGTCAATCGCATCAGGGGCAACACTCCAGTCCGAACAAAGAAGAGTGAAGAACTCAAACCACCACGAGACTCCAAGATGAGAGAAGTCAAAATGAGAGAGTCGTATCGGTGAAAACCCGCACGGGCACCGTAAGGCGACGGTGAGTTGAAAGAAAGGAAGATCAAATGAGAGAGGCTTGTTGGCGAAAACCCTACGGGCGCTGCAAGTCGACTAAGGATCGGATCAAAAAAAATGAAGTAGTAAAGACCGGTTTCACAGGCAGAACTTTGCAACAAGAGTTGAACATCAACTTTGCTATACGGAGAAGGCCAAAAGTGCGTGTCAAGGTCGCTAGAGTCGGTATTCAAAATCCGTTGGGTCATTCGTCTGTAGGTTTCTTGTTAGGAATTGTATTTTTCTTTCTCTTTATTCTTCACACTTTGTTCTCCTTCTTATCGAGTCAGTCAGGTCATAACAAGTATAGAAATGATTTCAAAATTTGCCACCAAGCTTTCCAATTGCACAAGATGGGATTTAGCCAACACGACAATCGTCGTAGGTCAGGGAATGACAAGGCCAGTGATTTAAGCCCACAAGAGCAACATGTGCAATGAGGATCATGCAAGACACAAGGGTCGGCAAGGTGCCAACTCAGGGAAAATATAGCAAATGGAAGTACGGGGTTCGAACGGAGAGGGGGTATGTCTTCTAACAAGAGGAAGACCAAAGGCTGTCAAGTGGAGTCATCAAAGGAATCGAGATCGAAGTTTATGGGATCCGTCAAGAAAGGAACAATATACATACCTAAAGAGAGTTTGATTTTGAACAAAGAAGAAGTGAAAATGGATAGTCGGTGAGCAGGCAAGGCGCTCGGGTGGAAAGCAGTCGCCATCAAAGTTCAAGGCCACAACCAACCACCGCATTTAAACTAACATATTTTTCTTTGCTTTGAAACAGGGGCATAGATGTTATTGGTCCGATAGAGCCAACAACTTCCAATAGGCATAGGCTCATTTTGGTTGCGATGCGTATTTTACCACATTGGGCAGAGGCAGAAGGAAAGTTTGCGCCGAATTGGCAGGGACCGTTCGTGGTATCACGGGTGTTGTCCAATGGAGCATTATATTTAACAGATGTTGAAGGAAAGTGCGTAGAGACTGCTATCAATTCGGATGCGGTCAAAAGATACTATGTATGATTCCTTTTCAATTATGTGTTTTGTATTTTGTTGTGATTTTGGAATTGAAATGACGAAGGCATTTTATTCTCTATCCAAACACTTTATCCATTGATAACCCCTTTGAGCCTTAATGAATATATTCTTTCATATCCCTCTCTCGGAATCGCTTTAGCGCAATAAGATCGAAATTGCCAAAATGAAAAAAAATGAAAAAATGCAAAAAAAAAAAGAAAAATGAAAAAATGAAAAAATGATGAAAAGAAAAAAGACAAAAAATCGGGAAAAAGTCAAAAAGAAATCCATCTAACTTATGAAGTTGGATGAACTACGTCAGACTTGATCCCGAAAGGGTACGTAGGCAGCCTCTCCGAGGTTCAGTCACAATAAGGAAAAAATCCAAAAAATTCCCCACATATTGAAACTGGGGCAGAAGTTATGTTTAATAATTTCGAGAGTTGTAAATATTTTTAACCCTCGTTGAAATTTTGAGCCTTTATATCTTTCTTTCTTAACCCACCCGAAAGCCACGTTACAGTCCAAAGAAAGACCTTCTGATCAATTTTGAAATGATAACAAATACAGACGAAGGAGGAGCGAAGCATCGGATAATACCCGTGGTACAGAAAACAAAATACAAAAAGGAAAAATGGAAAAAATAATAAAAATGAGAGAGTCTCATCGGTGAAAACCTTAGCCGGCACTGTGAGACGATTGTGAGGTTGAGAGAAATAAAATGAGAGAGTCTCATCAGTGAAAACCTTAATCGGCGCTGTGAGATGATTGTGAGGTTGAGAGAATAAATGAGAGAGTCTTATTGGTGAAAACCTTTCGAGGCACCGTAAGGCGATCGTGAGGACTATCAGAAAAGAGAAAAGCAACAAAAAAGAGTATCGGTTTTGGGTCAAAGGCAATCCAGAGCCAGAATAATGATTGGAACGAACTGGGTCGGAGTTTAAATACATGGCATGGTCGGCGGAATCAGCCAACAAATACCCAGATAAGTTCCGTCATCTCTCCAAAATACCCTTACCTTTCTTTCATTTTTTCTGCATTTCATTGTTTACCCTTTTGAGAGCTAACTACCAGCTCCTGATAACGGAAGTTGAAACAACACTGGATCAGAAAGGATGGAAGATTGGGGAAAGAAATAAAGAAGCTTGGCAAACATGGCCAAAGGAAAAGAAAACAAAACAAAAATGGAGAAATGAGAAAAATACAAAAAAAGAGTCTGCAAGGGACGAGAAGTCAAAAGCCATGCAACATGAGAAAGCAAAAACAAAGGAAGCAATAAGAAGTGGGGACGGCAGATGCCAGTTGCCAGCAGCTTATATCTAATAAATTTTGTTTCATGGAGGAACAAATTGTCACTAATCACTTTAAAGTGAATGTGACCAATGTGGAAAATTTAAAATACCAAAAAGAGAAAGTCTGCCGAATAAGTGGAGAAATTCACAGGCGAGAGATAAGTTGGTAAAAGAAAATACCAAAAAGAGGAAGGTAACATCTTTTAAAATCCACTCCCCGGTCCTCAGGCTGAGGGAATACTTTTCTGCATTGCACGTTTAATTTACGTAGGCGCCCGCCTTCAAATACGGGAATATTTTACGCATTCGCATTGCACGTTTAAATTCGTTAGGCGCCCACGCTTCAAATACGGGAATATTTTCTGCATTCGCATTGCACGTTTAAATTTACGTTAGGCGCCCGCCTTCGAATACGGGAATATTTTACGCATCGCATTGCACGTTTAAATTACGTTAGGCGCCCGCTTCAAATACGAGAATATTTTCGCATCGCATTGCACGTTTAAATTACGTTGGCGCCCACCTTCAAATACGGGAATATTTTTCGCATTCGCATTGCACGTTTAAATTCTGTTAGGCGCCCACCTTCAAATACGGGAATATTTTACGCATTTGCATTGCACGTTTAAATTCCGTTAGGCGCCCACCTTCGAATACGGGAATATTTTCGCATTTGCATTGCACGTTTAATTTACGTTAGGCGCCCGCCTTCAAATACGGGAATATTTTACGCATTCGCATTGCACGTTTAAATTACGTTAGGCGCCCACCTTCAAATACGGGAATATTTTCGCATTCGCATTGCACGTTTAAATTTCCGTTAGGCGCCCACCTTCAAATACGGGAATATTTTCTGCATCGCATTGCACGTTTAAATTACTGTTAGGCGCCCACCTTCAAATACGGGAATATTTTCCGCATCGCATTGCACGTTTAAATTCTGTTAGGCGCCCAGCTTCAAATACGGGAATATTTTCTGCATTTGCATTGCACGTTTAAATTTCGTTAGGCGCCCACCTTCAAATACGGGAATATTTTCTGCATTTGCATTGCACGTTTAAATTCGTTAGGCGCCCACCTTCAAATACGGGAATATTTTACGCATTTGCATTGCACGTTTAAATTTCTGTTAGGCGCCCACCTTCAAAACGGGAATATTTTCTGCATTTGCATTGCACGTTTCAGTTCTGTTAGGCGCCCACCTTCAAATACGGGAATATTTTTCGCATCGCATTGCACGTTTAATTTCTGTTAGGCGCCCACCTTCTAATACGGGAATATTTTCCGCATCGCATTGCACGTTTCAATTCCTGTTAGGCGCCCACCTTCTAATACGGGAATATTAGAAAGAATTACATTGCACGTTTAAATTCGGTTAGGCGCCCACCTTCAAATACGGGAATATTTTACGCATCGCATTGCACGTTTCATTTATGTTGGCGCCCACCTTCTAATACGGGAATATTTTCTGCATTTGCATTGCACGTTTAAATTCCGTTAGGCGCCCACCTTCTAATACGAGAATATTTTCTGCATCGCATTGCACATTTAATTTCTGTTAGGCGCCCACCTTCTAATACGGGAATATTTTCTGCATTTGCATTGCACGTTTAATTTCTGTTAGGTGCCCACCTTCTAATACGGGAATATTTTCTGCATTCGCATTGCACGTTTAAATTCTGTTAGGTGCCCACCTTCTAATACGGGAATATTTTCTGCATCGCATTGCACGTTTAAATTCTGTTAGGCGCCCACCTTCAAATACGGGAATATTTTCTGCATCGCATTGCACGTTTAAATTCTGTTAGGCGCCCACCTTCAAATACGGGAATATTTTCTGCATCGCATTGCACGTTTAATTTCTGTTAGGCGCCCACCTTCAAATACGGGAATATTTTCTGCATCGCATTTTTAAATTCTGTTAGGCGCCCACCTTCAAATACGGGAATATTTTCTGCATTCGCATTGCACGTTTAAATTCTGTTAGGCGCCCACCTTCGAATACGGGAATATTTTCTGCATTCGCATTGCACGTTTAATTTCTGTTAGGCGCCCACCTTCTAATACGGGAATATTTTCTGCATTTCGCATTGCACGTTTAAATTCAGTTAGGCGCCCACCTTCAAATACGGGAATATTTTCTGCATTTCGCATTGCACGTTTAAATTCTGTTAGGCGCCCACCTTCAAATACGGGAATATTTTTCTGCATCGCATTGCACGTTTAAATTCTGTTAGGTGCCCACCTTCGAATACGGGAATACTTTTCTGCATCGCATTGCACGTTTAATTTCTGTCAGGTGCCCACCTTCAAATACGGGAATATATTTCTGCATTTGCATTGCACGTTTAATTTCTGTTAGGCGCCCACCTTCAAATACGGGAATATATTTCTGCACATCATGGTTTATATAGCTAAAAGCCCACACTGGGGCAGAAAAAGAAAAAAAGTAGTTTGTTGTTTTTGTTTTGATCAGGTTCAGCTCGAGGGCAAGAAGTACCATTGAAAATCAAAAAAAGAAGAAGAGGAAAACAAGAAAGAAAATCAACAAAAAAGGGAGAGTGAGCATCTCAAAAAAATCAAAGAAGAAGAGACAAGGAGAAGCAAACAAAAGCTAGGATAGGAATAATTGTAATTGTAGAATCATAGCTTAGAATAACTTCTTCATTTTACATTCCCCCCGGTGTAATAAGGAGGTCAACAAGCAGTAACCGCAACAGCAGCAACAGTAACAGCAAAAAAATCGCAGTTTCATTGGTAGTCCCAGCTACCAAAATTTTCCGAACTACATTGACCCGATTCCCTTTTAGCATGGGATATGTAGGAAACTTTTTGAAGCAAAGGTTGGTTCAAAGTTTTGAAAAAAAAAATGCTTCTCACGGAGTGCTCAAACGGGCAAAAATCGCTCGTATCCGCTCACTTGTCTTTGCACGAAAACTCTTCGTGTTTACGCGCAAAGAGGGGCAGTTGTGAGCACGTGATTTTTGCCCTATATGAGAATTACTCCCAAAAATTTAAAATAAAAGAGTTTTGTGTTGTTTGCAATTGTTGTGAATTTAGTGTCATTTTTAAAAATAATGACAATATATATATATATATATATATATATATATATATATATATATATATATATATATATATATATATATATATATATATATATATATATATATATATATATATATATCGCATTTGCATTTAGGATTTAATTCTACAATTAGGAGTAATTAATTTTATCTTACAAAAATGAAAATCACAAAAAATAGGCATCTTTTGCATTTTAGCCTTTAATGTCCAAATTGTGTGATTGTATTTTAATTACCATTTAAAATTAGGTGACAATTATTATTATGAGATTAGTATTTCAAGATAATTTTAGTTTTTATAAATTAATCTTAGTATTTTGGGCTTTATTAATTAGGAAGTTGAATAATGGAGAAGAACAAATTGGAAAAAATTTAGATTGGGCCATCTTGCAAATTATGTTACAAGCCCAATCCTAAGAACCCTTACCCAACCCAAAACTCCTTGGCCCAAGAAGAAAATTTCAGATTTTTTTAGCAAAAAATAATCATAATTACATGACATAAAGTAGTGGGGGGCAAGGAAATCAAGGAAGAAAACAAGGAGAGGAAAACATGGATTAGTGGGTTTTCTTTAAATTTAAAAAATATTTTCTTTTTAATAAAAAATCTGAAAATTTTCGAAATTCTTGCCTATAAATAGAAGAGAAGATTTATGAAAAAGATGGTGGAAAAAAGAGAGGAAAAATAGGAAGAGAAGTAAAAATAAAAAAATTTCCTGCTGTAGTATACACTCGATATACATTCTGGACACAGAAGTATACATGGCGAAAAATTCAATTTTTGAGAGTTTCTTTTGAGAAGTGAAAAGAGTTCAAAGCTAGAAAGCCAAAACAAAGAGAAAATCTAGAATATATTTTTCTTTTCTATTTTTTACTGGTTTGTTTTTTTTGTTTTTCTCCGTATTGCTGGGATTTTCGGGATTGAGGTGTTGAAGCTACTGCTGGTTGTTACTGTTGTTGTTGATGTATTTTCACCGCCTTGTTGATTTGCCATTTTCCCATTCCTTTCAAAACCAGGTACACTTCTCTACAATTGAAGTTGTATTGATGATTTGGATGAAATAAAAATGAAGATTCATTTTAAGTTTTCGTGTTAACAAATGTGTACTGTTAGCTTAATAGTTGTAGTGTTAGTTTGAATTTGAAGTTTATTTGTAGTGTATTACAATAGATTGCAGAGAAAAAAAAAAACAAAACACAAAAGATGTAATAGCTTAGTGATAGAATAAATAGTATAATAGTAGTATCGTAGTAGTAATAGCATATCACTTAGTTTAATTAGGTAAAAACATTAAAACATAAGTTAGCATATCATAAGTTCCCAAATCGTTAACTTGTTCTTCCCAATAGTCTCATAAGCCATGATCACGTAGATAATCATCTGGTGTGGATCTACATTTTAGTATAAGTAAGTTTTAGAAGATAAAAGACATTAGTTCAAGTCAAGCGTAACTGATTCAATAACGTTGTAATGAACTAAGTCACTGTAAAATCCACTGTTTGATCCTGTTTAAACCCTTAAATCGCTTAGATATAGAGACTCATATAGTTATTGCTTACATAATTAGTCTGCTTTTGTGAATCTAGGTTCAAATCCGATTGAGTTTTAAAAGGGAAAATAATTAGATATTGAAGCAATTCAATTAGGATGAACCGGTGATGATGAGAGGTATAGCTCGCAATGAAACTGGTAATATAGCAAACATCTGTGATTAATCGTTTAGTTTCTCTTTTGATGTTGTGAATAATTAGTTAAATCACTTTAATTTCCTAGTTAAGTAGGTTGTGTTCTAGAATACCTCCTTAGCAAATAATTAGATATTAGTATAAATTCTTAGTTTTGAGCGTATATTGATAACAATGGATTGAGCTCTTCATGTACATAGTCCATTAACTTAAGACTACTGTTTTTGTGTACTGGTTTCCTTATTAATAAATAAAGGTGATTTGATTTCATTTCCAATTATGAGTATTTATTTCTTTATATGAATTTTGTGTTATACTCTTTGTTATTACAATTTGGTTCGGACCCTATGTGTAACGTGGGCATGAACTGCCATACGAAACTGACTGGTCCATTGAAAGAAAGCCTGAAGACCGCCTGGGCTTTAAGGCCTGGGCTTCGCCCATTGCTGATCTAATTAATTGACGTGAAGGTCCAGGGCCAAATAACAATAGAAATCGAAAGGGCCGGGAATGCTTAGTATTAGGAAACGATTAAGGAAAAAACACAATTAGAGAGACGTAGTATACACTTCTTAGGATCGAACTTTAAAATTGAATTGGGACGAGCCTCGCCCAACGTTAATCAAGCGGGGCCCCCATTTAGTAATAAGATAATAAAGTAGACTCGGGAAAGCTAATAGCGAATTCCATAGCTTCTCCCAAAAGATTTAAAAGCCGATAGACGTTATTTAGGGCACGATTTAACGTACTTTCCTATGAACGAGTGTGCACTTGGTGCGACTCAAATCCAAATCCCGGCAAAGCTGAAATACATCGAAAGTCACAGGCGTACTGGTTGCGGTGTGACTCGAGGCGTGTTTTCGCGATGCCGCAAATTCTCTAAAAAATAATACTTAATGTAAAAAGCACTATATGTTGTTAAAATCTGTAATTAAGTCAAACAAGAGTCGGGAACGACAATTGAGCGACCGTGCTAAAACCACGGAACCCGGGAATGCCTAACACCTTCTCCCGGGTTAACGAGTTCCTTATCCGGATCTTTGCTTCGCAGACATTTTTAAGAGTCAAAATTCCTCGGATTCGGGATTAACCGGTGACTTGGGACACCATTATCATTCCCAAGTGGCGACTATGATTAATCTCAATAAAATCCCGAACCGATTGTCCTTTAATTGGAAAAACTCCTTCCCTTTTTATTTTTATCCGTTTCGGATATTTGAGCATCGGGGTATACCCTACAAGCGTATTTATATTTATGCTTATGTGGGGTAGTAAAAAGGGAGGTGTGACAGGAAGTATTACCTTTTATTTTAAAATTGAACATGTTACACCCAATTATCAAACTGGGACAAAAATTTTTTCTTTGTTTTAAGATGACAGCAGGCGCCCACCTGGATAATAAGGGAATACTTTTTCAAGTAGTAAGCAAGCGCCCACCTGAATAATAAGGGAATATCTCTTTCAAGTTGTAATCAGGCGCCCACCTGAATAACAAGGGAATATCTTTTTAAAGTTGTAATCAGGCGCCCACATGAATAATAAGGGAGTATATTTTTCAAAGTCGCAAGCAGGAGCCCACATGAATAATAAGGGAATATCTTTTTTAAAGTCGCAAGCAGACGCCCACCTGAATAATAAGGGAACATCTTTTTCAAAGTTGCAAGCAGGCAGCCACCTGAATAATAAGGGAATACTTTTTCAAGTTGTGATCAGGCGTCCACCTGAATAATAAGGGAATATCTTTTTCAAAGTAGCAAGCAAGCGCCTACCTGGATAATAAGGGAATACTTTTTCAAGTTGTAAGCAGGCGGCCACCTGAATAATAAGGGAATATCTTTTTCAACGTAGCAGTCAGGCGCCCACCTGAAAAATAAGGGAATATTTTTAAGAAATTCAGAAAGATTAGCAGTTAGGCGCCCACCTGAATAATAAGGGAATATTTTTTCAAGTCGCAGTCAGGCGCCCACCTGAATAATAAGGGAATAATTTTTCAAGTTGCAATCAAGTGCCCACGTGAAAAACAAGGGAATATCTTTTCAAGTCGCAATCAGGCGTCCACCTGAAAAATAAGGGAATACTTTTTCAAGTTGAAAACATGCACCTACCTGGAAAATAAGGGAAGTATTATTTGAAATTCTTCTTTAAATTTAGATATTTAATAACATGGCATACCTAAGCACCATACTGGGGCAGAAAATTTTTCTTTGTTTTAAGAAGTAAGCAGGCACCCACCTGAAGAACAAGGGAATACATTTCAAGGCAAGATGTAAGCAGGTACCCACCTGAAGAACAAGAGAATACATTTCAAGGCAAGCTGTAATCAAGCACCCACCTGAAGAACAAGCGAATACATTTCAAAGCAAGCTGTAATCATGCACCCACCTGAAGAACAAGGAAATACATTTGAAAGCAAGTTGTAATTAGGCGCCCACCTGAAGAACAAGGGAATACATTTCAATGCAAGCTGTAATCAGGCGCCCACCTGAAGAACAAATGAATACTTTTTCAAAACAATAGTAAGCAGGAGTCCACCTGAAGAATGGACACGGTCAAAGTTATGCAAGATACAAGTTCAACAAAGGAACAAGCTAGAAGACATAGATAGGATTTTTGTAGATCATAGAGCATAGGTTATGCTAGCTTCTTTTTACCATGGTGTAATAAGGAGATCAGCAAGCAGTGACAACAAGCAACAACAATACGATCACAGCTCCCTGGTAGTCTCAACTACCAGACATTCCTGAACTAACTGACCTGATTCCTGTTTAGCCCAGGATATAAAGCAATCTCTGAAGCAGGGTGTGGTCAAGACTTTCAAAAAATGCTTCACATGCAATATGCGAATGGGCAAAAATCCCTCAATACTGCTCACTTATTTTTGCACTGAAACTCTACATGTTCTCGAGCAAAGAGGGGCAGCTGTGAGCACGTGATTTTTGCCCCAAGAAAATTATTCCAAAAAATATATAAAAAATTATTTTTGTGTGGAAACTTGTTGATAATTATGTGGAAATACCAGTATTTGTATTTGTTTTTGGAAAATAAAGCAAAGAAAACTAAAACAAAGTATATTTTTTTATTAGTTAGAAAATACCAAAAAATAGAAAAATTACTCTTTAATTCTAGAAAATTAGAAAAATTAAAAGAAAATACAAAGGAATAACAAATACATGAGATATACGAAAATACAGAAAAAATAAAATATAAAAAATACATAATACGAAAATACAAGAAAATACAAAGAGATAATGCAAGAAATACAAAATATATACAAAATACATGAATTGGGCAATTCAATGGCCCAAATAGACCATACACAGACCAGACCCAAAGATAAAGACCAGTTCGCCTATACAAAACCAAAACGACATCGTTTTAAAAACTAAATCTAGACCGTTGTTTAATTGATCAAACAACCCAGGAATAGCGACTGTCTAAAAATGAAACGACATCGTTCATCTAAAACAATCAAGACCGTTCGTTTGATTCATCTAACGGTTGAAATTGAGAACGTTATTAAATCACACGACGCCGTGTGCTGTTAATTGAATCATGCCCGTTCATTTGATCCAATCTAACGGATGAAATGTATCTGTCAGTGTTAAATATATCAAAGCTCCTCTTTGTATATCTCAAAATTCATTTCCCCCCTTTTAGTCTTATAACCCAAACCCTAGCTGCCCTTTTCTCCTTCTTCCTTCCACCTGAGCCGCCACCCAAACTTCACCGGAACCCTACTGGTGGTTTAGTCCGGTCATCTTCTCCATTCACCCTTCACACCCCTGAACCACCACAAACTCCTCTTTCAACCCCTCTCATTTGTTTTCTTCAAAAGCCCCTCATGTGGTTCAAATCTAGAAAAACAACTCGCCGGAACCCTAGCCGGCGACCACCACCTTTGAACCACCAACTACCATTAACACCCTTGAACCACCATGAACTCCCTTTTCACCCCATCTACTTATTTTCCTTCGAATCAGACTCAAACTTGTCGAATATTGAAAAGTATCTCGCCGGAACCCTACTCCGGCGGATACACTTAACCCCAAACTACCCCCATCAAACCCCTAGCCTCTTCCAAATATCTTTCTTAGCAAAAGAAGACTCAAAGAGTCTATTCAAAGGTCCAAAAGCCAAGAAAAGGGCTTATGGACTTCTAATGCCAGAAAATCAAGAACAAGAAAAGAAAAATGAAGAAAAAGAAGAAAGAAGAAAGAAAGAAAGAAAAAGGAAATAGAAAACACACGAAAAATGTAAGTACCCAAAAACCTTAATTTTCTCTACTGTGTATACTTATTTTTGATTGTATCATTTATTCGTCTGTCTCTTGTCATCCTGGGTATAACATAAGTCTCTTGCATGCTTAAGTCCTCTTTGTTTGTACTTAACATCTTGACTATGTAATTTTCTTATCTTATACTCGGGATTCACATGCTTATATGTTCTCTTTTTTGATTAAGGTCACTAGTTAAATCACATGCTTTGTAGCCACTTAAGGTTCTTACTTGATAGATCTGAATTCATGATTGAGTGTTCTATTAATTGGATTCAACCTATTATCAATTTGTTCATCTGAATCCTGTAAATTGAGTGCTTAATCGTAATATGGCTATATCTGTAAGAATGTCTAATGTTGGCTATCTTTACAATGCAATTTTGACTTTTGACTTTTTTGAACTTCTGATTAATTAAAGGGTTAATTTGGTAATTAGTCGTAATATAGCTATATCTGTACGATTGTCTAAATGTTGGTTATTTCTGCAACTTAGACTTTGTTACTTAGTCTTAAATTGACTATATTTGTAAGACTGTTTAGTATTGGCTATTTGTATAATTCGATTTTGACTTTGACTTTTAAAGGTATGATTGATTAAAGGGTTAGTGGGGTAAATAAAAGAAAAACATAGAGGTTAAAGGGGAAGGGATAAAATGGTATTCTGCAATTAAACAAAAGGGGTAGGGGTATAAAAGGCAATGCTGCGTGGCTCTTGTGTAATTAACCAAATAATAAAGGGTATATTAGGTATACTGAAAGGGTAAATAAGTAGAAATTAATACCAAGTGAGAGTAGTAAAGACATTTAAGGGTAATTAGAACCATGTGGATGCCACTAGAACCTTCTAGCAAGGGTTCTAGTGCATTCACGGTTAAAATGTATGGACTAAACTGAAAAATAAGTTGAAAGAGCAGGGGTGGGAAATCTGAATATTAATTTCAAATTTCCCTCCCATTTTGCTCTATAAACAGGCCTCCTTAAGCCACAATTAAAGAGGTTTAGAAATTTGATAAGGCCAAAAATACATAGAAATTATACTTGATTACTGTTTGATTGGTATGACGACCCGGTCCGTTATCACGTGAGTTACCACCCCGTTTTCCCCGTTATATGCTTGTTCATGTTTCAATAGATGTATTTGGTGAATTTGAGTCAATTCATATTGAGTTTGGTAGGAAATGGAACAAATAGTCTCTTTGATGAAGGAATAGTTTGGAAAAGTCAACCTGACGTTGACTTGTGAGTTAGAGGGTTCAGAATCAAATTCTGATGGTTCAGTTAGCTTAGGGGGATGAATTGTGACTTATGAGAGAGATCAGAATTGAATTTGGAGGTCCGTTGTAGAAATAGGCTTGAATTGGCGAAGTTGGAATTTTGGCTAATTTCGGTGGATAGGTGAGATTTTGATCGGGGAGTCGGAATGGAATTCCTACAGTTGCAGTAGCTTCGTTAGGTGATTTTGGATATTTGTAACGACCCCACTCGTAGTTACTGGAGTTACCACCCCGTCTTCTCTATTTTATACTTTAATATGTTCATTCATATGTGTTTGGAGAGTTAGAAGCAAATCGGATAGAATCCGGTTTGAAATGAGGCAATAAACCTCTTTATGGGAAGGTTAGTTTGGAATAGTCAACTGAATGTTGACCAATGAGATAGTAAACTCGGAATAGATTTCTGATGATTCGACTAGTTTCGGGGGATGATTTATGACTTAGGAGAGCAATTAGAATCGAATTTGGAGGTCCGGTGTATAATAAGGCTTGAATTGGCTAAGGTTGGATTTTGGTGAATTCCGGTTGATAGGTGAGATTTTGATTCGAGAGTCGAAATAGAATTCTGAGAGTTGCTGTAACTTCGATATGTGATTTGTGATGTGTGTGCAAATATTTAGGTCATTCGGACGTCGTTTGGTTGGGTTTTTGAATGAATGCATGTTTTGGAAGTTTTGAAGAACTTAGGCTTGAATCCGATGTAAATTCAGTGTTTTGATGTTAGTTTTGGTGATTTAAGAGTGAAACTAAGTTTGAATGATCATATGTGACATGTTAGTATGTTCGTATGCGGTTCCGAGGAGCTCGGTGAGTTTCGGATAGGTTTGGGTTGCGTTATGCTCGTTTTTCTTATGCTTCGACATCGTTTCTTCAAGCATAAATGATATCATATTGAACAAATGAGCTCGGATTATTGTTTTGAGTGAAGAAGTAGATCCGTATCGTAATTACGGACAATAATCATCGAATTTGGACATCGTATGAGGATTTTATGGCCATATTACTAAGGTTGGCCAGATTTTCAGGTTAATGACGAAACTGCCCCTGACGACGTATTAAAAACCTGCACTATTTGCAAATCTTAAAACCTACATATCTCCTTCGTTATAAAGTCAAATTGAGTGATTCAAAAGCCTAAATTCATTAAAATTTAACACGGAATCCAGTGGGAGTAGTAAAATGCATGAATAGTATACCTAGAATGAGCATGTCGAGTTTTCTTCCAATTTTAGAATTGGAAGAAGCTTCTGAGGTGATTTTTAAGAGTGAAATCAATGGGTAATCCCTGGAGGTAAGTTTTTTGACTCAAAAACATGACTTTATGCTAGAATCAACACCAAAATTCCTGAAATTCGGTATAATTTGTGAAGAACCAAGGCCTAAATCATGGAAACGAATATTTAGGTTTTGAAAGGCCATTCGAACTCCAATTTTGATAAATTTTATATGCACGGACTCGTGGAGAGATGTGGAATCCCTTTGTATGATTTTTGGAATTTTTTGAGAAGCGGGCCCGTGGCCCGGGTTTTACCAACTTGGTGCATTATTGCGTATTTCAAGTAATTTAGATTGGGTTATGTTTATTTGAACCATATTGATATAATTGCTCTGGTTTTAACTAGATTCGATGCACGAGGAGGCAAATTCAAAAGGAAAAGGCATTGCGGACGAGTGCACGACCGGCTAGAGGTGAGTGTTAGTGTATATGGTAGCCTGAGGGTTCGAAACCCCGGCTTCGCACACTGTGACACTCGTAGGGCGTGGCTCGCATCCCATGGCAGGTGCGAGATTGATTATGACTGGGGATTGAGACTTGGTCCATCCTGGATATGAATAATATGTTATATGCGGTTGAAACGCACATTGTGTTAGATATATTTGTGGGATGTAAGCCTTGTTTGGGGCCTTGTGCCGACCTGTAGTATCCCTAGGGGATATATATATATGTGATATCTTGGTTTGCTTAATCACTGATCTCAGTCCTGGTTTGAAATCACTATTATGAAATTCTAAGTCACCTGTTCTTGGAAAATTAAATAAAATTTAAGTATTTTCATCATTAATGAACTGGAACCTGGAAATAAATAATTTGAACTGTTGTGTGACTCATATGCATGTTGTGGACTAAAGATAGATCGGGCTGCACGCCGCAGCAGATGATATAAGGATCGGGCTGCACGCCGCAGCGGATGATATGATATTGCGCTTGGGCTGAAGGAGCCCCTCCAGAGTCTGTACACACCCCCAGTGAGCGACGTCGACGTTAAATGGATCGGGCTATGCGTAGCGGTCATGTGCATTGCATTGCATTTTTATCTGTAAATTATCTGTGCTAATTGTGATATGTTGTTGTTGCTAGTTCGTAGGAGGAATCAGACTGTAGTTTAGCTTTACTCTGTGGTATTACGAGGATTTCCTATTTTCAGCTACTAATATATACTTTTAACTCACTGAGTACTTAGTACTCACCCCTACTCCCTGCACCTTTGTGTGCAGATTCAGGTACATAGGAGGGTTAGACGAGCACTCCAACTTCTACCAGAGTTATTTCGAGTTGCTGAGGTAGCTGCCGACGTTCGCAAAACCTAGCTTCTCTTTCCATTCAGTTATTACTATATGTTTCAGACTTGAGTATTTCATTCAGTATTTCTATGACTATTCAGTTTTGTTTAGAGGCTCTAGACTCGTAACCCCAGATCTTTTGGGAGTGTTATTTTGTTATTCACACTTCTAAGTATTTATTCATACTATTATTATTAGAGTATCTATTGACTCATATATTCTTCTTGAGTTGGTCCTTCTGGGACTGGTTCTCTAATTGGAAACAGTTGTTGGTCTGGCTTGCCTAGCTTTAGGGTTGCGTGCCATCACGACCGAATTTGGGTCGTGACAAGTTGGTATCAGAGCCTAGGTTACTAGGTCTCGCGAGTAATGAGCCAGTTTAGTAGGCTCTCGCAGACCGGTACGTAGACGTCCGTATCTATCCTCGGGAGGCTATAGAACATTAGGAAACACTTCACTTTCTTGGAATTCTTATCATACGTATTTGATTCAGCTTGAGAAAATAACTCTTGAAATTCCTTCCACACGTCTGTACGCGCACGCGAGCATTCAGTAATACATCTGCATCGATGGCTGGAGATTTCCTGATCGAGGAGCGAGAAGTAATCTCCGTGAGTTCATGTTGGGCCAGTCAGGAGGACTCGAGGCCAAATCTTCGCCTATGGCATAAGCACCGAAGTGCTGATTATGTGAGCAAATGCTTGAACTTATGTGTTCAGTAATGTTCTTATTAGCCGGGATGGCGGTCGGATATCCACTCGATGAGTAAGTTAGCACTGTGAGGTGTATCTATGTAATCTTGGTAGTGACGAAGAAGATTGTGGGATAATAGATAAACTGTTAAGCGATTCGTTCCTATTGCGATCTGTTGTGTAGTCCCAAGTTGCGGGCGCGTGAAGAATACTGTCGTATCTCCTAGTTGGAAAGTTAAGTGCAATACGGGTGGCGGAATGAGTTCAGACTCAGAAAAATAAATTGGCGGTATTTTATATGTGTTATGATTCAAATAAGTGCAACGCATGTCCCTGTATCAATTTTGATAATGTAAAACAAGTAGTATTGAGATTAATGGTGTTGATATACATTTTGATGTTTTGTTAAGTTGTAGCCGTGCTGTTAGGATGGTTTTGGTGATTCTCTGACAGGTGGATAGGCCTAATTACAAAGGAAACTATGCCGTAATATTTGAAAAATTTGGGACTTAGTAAAAATTTGGACACCAAGAAAATAGGTTTAGCTGTTATATGGGTGAATGCAAGAAAAAATGCAGAAGAGTTAAATTTCCAGATGAATTGTGTTCCCTGTCACACCTCCTTTTTACCGCACCCGCGAGGGCGCAAGATATAAAAGAGAGTTTTTCCAATTAAAGGACAACCAAAACGGGATTCATTTATTGAGATTCGGAGTTGCCACTTGGGAGATTTATGGTGTCCCAAGTCACCGGTTTGAAACCCGAATTGAGGAAAGGTTTGACTCTATTTAATGGTCGGCGAACCAGAAATCCGGATAAGGAACTCTGTTAACCCGGGAGAAGGTGTTAGGCATTCCCGAATTCCGTGGTTCTATCACGGTCGCTCAACTGTCATATTCGGCTTATTTATCTGATTTTTACAGTTATATACTTAATGCAAATTAATATCCCATTACCGCTTTTATTATTATTATGATTTTGCGAAAAGAATGTTGCCTAAAAATATGTTTCGAATCACGTCGCATGAAATGCACCCGGATTCTCGACACATTCTTATTCAACATTTTGGGATTTGGATTTGGGTCGCATGAAATGCACACCCGTACTTAAGAAGGTAAAATTATTAAAATACGCGCCTAGAGCGATTACTTATTTACACTTTTGAGAAGGCCATGATATTTGCTAAGAAACAACACATCTCGAAATCTAAGTATTTTTATGTGTACATTTATGAGGGCCCCGCAACTTATGCATTTTTGTTTGGCGAGACTCGTCTCATTTATCTAATCTAAAAGAGAACTTCATTCCGCTATATTTATTTAAAGAGTTAATTTAAGGTTATTTAGAATATATTGTAAGCCACGCTACATGAAATGTTCTCGTGGTTCACGACAAGTTCTATTTAACCTTGTTCAAAATTGGAGCCGGGTCACAGGAAATGCACCCCCGGTTCCTTTAATCTAATTAAGTAGTTTAGTCGATGAATTGCAATCCAATATCTATATTGTGACAACGTCATGTTCAGCTATAACCAATTCGAGTCAACACGAGCCTCAATAAACAATTAACCAACTCATGTCTATGGAAAGACAACTATGTGACTGGCCACGGAAAATGAAATACGTACTTGAAAAACTAATTTGCTAAAGACTTTTAAATTGTATAAGATAATAACTACTGCTATTGTTACTGATTTTGATCACATTTCTCAAGTCTCTTTACTTCACAATTTGCCAAAATGCCATAGTATACATACAACATCAGTGTGTTTTTTTTTCTTTTCAGCTAAATACTACGAGGTATTTTAATTACTTACCGTTGTTGATTAAGTGTCCAGAATAAGTATTCCAATCCATAACAAATATAGCAGCATATACACAGAAAAAATTCGAACAACTTGCAACACTAACAAAAGAAATGAAGCTGGAATTGACTGACCAGATAGGGAATTATACCAGTGACCTCGACAGACCGGAACTCAACGAACTCGAACTGGACAGCCGCTCAAACAGAGCCTCGACTCGGAAAACTCGACGCGACCGAAATGACGGATGTTGCTGGATGAAATAGATGCAAAAACGTTGATGGTCGACTGGAGAAGGAAGCTGGTTCGTGAGGGACGAGTAGGTCGTTTGGTGGTTAACGTTGTTGTATGGTGGCTGCTGGACGACGATGGAGGAGACTTGGACTGCTGGCAGCAGCAGTGACGACGAAGAGACTAGCTGGTCGATGGAAATGGAGGGTGTTTTCTCTTTGGTTTTGTTTTCTTTTTCGAAAATGAAACCCCCCCCTCTGCTGCCGTTGTTCTCTTCTTCTTTTAAAGAGAAGATGAACAGTCACAATTTTTCCTTACAAAAAAATCTCTCAACTCTCTCTTTCACGTTTTTCCTTCTCTCTTTGTTTTTCGTTTCTTTTTCCTTTGTTTCCCCGTTTTTTTTTCTTTCTTTTGTTTTCAAATCCCCTCCCTTCTGACCGTGAACTCCCCTCTCCCCTTTAACGTTTTTTGCTTTCTTTTTTTTATTTAAGTAGTAGTATTGTTTTATGTTAAAATCCAGCCCCCCACCAAAGAGTGTCCCCTTTTTTAAATTGTATATTTTGTATGCCTTTCTCCTTTAGCCGAAAGATGAACGCATAGTGTTGTCCCCCTCTTTGTCTTGTTCTTTTTCTTTTTTCAATGAACAACAAAAATTCTTTGCCCATCCTCTGCCCGTTGGAATTCTGAAGATTCCCACGTGAGAGACCAAGAATCATGGGTCTCCACGTGGGTTTCAAGGATTATGGGCTTCGTCTCGTGCTCCGTCCGTGTCCCCCACGTGTGGTGGGCTCGGATTATTATGGGCTAAGTCCGAAAATTATAAAACCGGGTAGTTTGAACCCGAGTATTATTCTTTGCCCGGAACCGAGAATGAGAACACGGTGTTATTAATTAATCCTACGTAAGCAAAATAACTATAAGACTAATAATTAAAACGAAGTTATTTTTTTATATTTTTCTTTCAAAATTAAAGTAACTACAAAATGTTAATGCAACTATTTTTATTATTTTCGTTTTTATAAAAAGATAAAAATATAAAATACTATTTTTGTATTTTTCAAGTTTAAAAATGACTACCAAACATTAATAAAACTATATTTTTGTTATTTTTCATTTTAAGGTAAAAGTAAAGTAAAAGAGTCAAAATTAGCTAAGATATCTATATTAGGCCTAAGCTAAATATTTTACGCTAAAAATATAGAAAATCTCGGGGAGGGTTAAAAATCACGTGTTTACAGCTGCCCCTCTTTGACTGAAAACACAAAGCGTTTTCAGACAAAGAACGACTAGACAAGTGTTTTTTGACCCGACCCTTATTCGGAGGGACTAAACTAAGAGGAAAGGAATGTGACCGAGCCCTTATATCTGAGCTGCCTACATATCCTTGGCTATAAAGGAATCAGGCCACGTGTAGTTCAGAAGTGAGTAAGAATATGGAGTAACCGAGGTGGAGAGCCAGTCGAGGTGCCGTTCCGTCGAGGTTCCGTTCCATCGAAGTTCCGGTCCGTGGTCCTGCTATTACATCAAAAATCAAAACATGAGAAAGACTAACTAAGCCTATCAGCTACTAGTTACAAGATTTCTATCTATAAGTCTTCTGAAGCTTGATCTTGAGTATTGGTTGGTGCTTCATGCGGACTCTAAATTTGAACCTTGATACTTGCTAGTTGCAGGTGCTGCTTTTCGGATCAAGACCAGGTATGCAGTGCTTGTGACCTCGGCCATGTCTTGAGCATACCACATCTTTCATCAACTTCTGCACTTGGATTAACTCCTTGCCTTTTTTTTTCATTGTGACTATCTTCTGTTGATCCCCTCGGACTGTTGACTCGCATTCTGGTTGCAAGCTTCTTTTGTTGCTATCTTGCATTGCACTCCGAAGTGAATTCCCTTCCTTGTGATCTTCGAGCTATTCTCCTTCGAAGTCTGAAGCTATCTTTTCTGATCCTTGTTGCCTTTCTTCTGATTCATGCTGGGGATTTCCGTTACACTCTGCCGCTTTCCTTAAACAACTTCAAAATAAATCGCCACTCCATTCTTCAGGCGGGCTCCCTGACTTCAACTACAATTTCAAAATTAAATCGCCACTCCATTCTTCAGGCGGGCTCCCTGACTTCAACTACTACTTCAAAATAAAATCGCCACTCCATTCTCCAGGCGGGCTCCCTGACTTCAACTACTACTTCAAAATAAAATCGCCACTCCGTTCTCCAGGCGGGCTCCCTGACTTCAACTACAACTTCAAAATAAAATCGCCACTCCATTCTTCGGGCGGGCTCCCTGACTTCAGCTACTACTTCAAAATAAAATTGCCACTCCATTCTTCAGGCGGGCTCCCTGACTTCAACTACTACTTCAAATAAAATCGCCACTCCATTCTCCGGGCGGGCTCCCTGACTTCAACTACTTCTTCAAAATAAAATCGCCACTCCATTCTCCAGGCGGGCTCCCTGACTTCCACTACAACTTCAAAATAAATCGCCAATCGTTATTTCGGCTTATCTTGATTGCCGAACTCCGACCGTTGGTCCCTTCTTTGTGATCTTCGAACTATTCTCCTTCGAAGTCTGAACCCATCTTTCTGGTCCTTGCCGCCTTCCTTTTGATTATGAACTTGGATTCATGCTGGAGATTTCCGTTATACTCTACCGCTTTCCTCAACCAACTTCAAAATAAGTCGCCACTCCATTCTTCAAGCGGGCTCCCCGACTTCAACTACAACTTCAAAATAAATCGCCACTACATTCTTCAGGCGGGCACCCTGACTTCAACTACAACTCATTAACTCCATCCCATCCTTTCTTCTGAATTACCTTGTTTCGAAATTGCTTTCCTCCTAGGTCGTGTTATTTTTCCTTGACTGCTGGGGATATCTTTGGAATTGTTTACTTACCTGCTGAGGATAATGATGCTGGGAAAATTTTCCTTCATTCCCTCATTTCCTTTGATTCATGCGCTTGAATTTGCGTTGGGATCTCTTGTTGTAACCTTCTGCTTTACGGTGGGTTACTGGTTTCAAGGCCTGCAATGCAAAGACTGAAGACTTGCCTTTTGTTATACAGGTAGGCGCCTGCTTTTAGTAGCAACTTTTGAATTAAAAAAACAATGCATTCTGGTAGTAATTTATGAAATATGCAAAGGACAATGTAAAATAAAACAAACATAAAATATCCTATTCGAGGGCGGATAGTCCCATCGTATTCTATTCGAGGGCGAATACTCCCATTGTATCCTATTCGAGGGCGAATACTCCCATTGTATCCTATTCGAGGGCGAATACTCCCATTGTATCCTATTCGAGGGCGAATACTCCCTTGTATCCTATTCGAGGGCGAATACTCCCATTGTATCCTATTCGAGGGTGAATACTCCCATTGTATCCTATTCGAGGGCGAATACTCCCATTGTATCCTATTCGAGGGCGAATACTCCCATTGTATCCTATTCGAGGGCGAATACTCCCATTGTATCCTATTCGAGGGCGAATACTCCCATTGTATCCTATTCGAGGGCGAATACTCCCATTGTATCCTATTCGAGGGCGAATACTCCCATTGTATCCTATTCGAGGGCGAATACTCCCATTGTATCCTATTCGAGGGCGAATACTCCCATGATATCAATGTATGAAAGTGAACAAACCCGAGATGTCCTGTTCGAAGGTGGACAAACCTGAAACATCCTATTTGAAGGTGGACAAACCTGACACGTCATCTTGAAGTGAACACACCTGAAACATCCTATTTGAAGGTGGACAAACCTGACACGTCATCTTGAATTGCCTTCCTCGTTTCTCCGAGAAAATTTTCAACAACGACAGAAAATGTTCTGCCCCAGTATTGGTGTTCTCCCTTGTGGCATGACTTTCTGCTATCAATAGTACTTTCTTTCCCTGTTTCAAATCAAAGAAAATTTGTTAGTTCAAAACATTATGAGCGGTTGTGCCGCTCATGTGGTGGTTTTTTCCTTTTCTCCTTTCCCTCGCTCGGGGTTCCCAAAACTTGTTGGGGAATGATTTCATTTGCCGGAGATGATATTCTTGTTGGGGATAGGTTTTTCCATTTATCCCGTCCCCGCTCTGTGTTTCTCAACTTGCTGGGGGTTACTTTGTTGAGGATGAGATTTCCTTTCTTCCTTTAACACTCTGTGTTGTCCGACCACCTCGGAACTTGCTGAAGATAACACTGCTGGTGTATTTTCATTTCCTCAAAATTGGTGTTTCACTCTTCTGAAGACTGTTGAGGATGACACTGGTTCGAAGACCATTTCCCTTAAGGCTTGTCTTCTTCCCCAAGTGGGTATTGACTTCCAGAAAATTTTCAAACTGAGAAGAAAATTTTCTACCCCAGTTTGATAATCTTCTTTGCACCATACTTCTCTGTCGTCAATGGCATTTCCTTGCCTTGCATAATAATTGGAAAGTTGGTGGTAAGTTTTGAAGTCATTTCTCACTATGTTTTGACTAGACAGACTTTGACGGGGGAAGTTTTTGACAAAGAGAGAAAAATAAAAAGAAACAACAAATAGAAGACAGAGGAGAACTGACTCTCTAACAAGAAACACTATAAAACTTATCAAACGCGGATACCAACTCTACTGGTCATGACATGCACATATGGCCTATCCTCCGTCGTTAATCGCCTTTCACGATTTCTGTCTCGTGATTTCCATCTGATTATCACCTTTATTCGACTTGTAGTGCCCGACGGGTTTTCACTTTCAAGCTTCTCTCATTTTGATTTTCTCTCAGCTTTCGTCGCCTTATGGTGCCTGTGAAGGTTTTCACCGGTAAGACTCTCTCATTTGTAGCACTTTTAGCTAGGGATTGGGGTGTCACTGCTAAGACTCTCTCGTGTTTCCTTTCTGCTGGGAATCAGAGTCTTTTCTGCTGAGAATCAGAGTGTTATACTCTGATAGGACTCTCTCACTCGCCTGACGTGGCATTTTTTGAAGACTGATCAGAAGGTCTTTCTGGACCGTAATGTGGGATTTGGACGGGGTTAGAAAGAAATGGTATTGAAGGCTCAAAACAAAATCAATTTTGGGTTCAAAATTTACAACCTTCGGACCTAAATTTATTTATAATCAACACAATTTTTCTTTGCCCCAGTTTTTACTTGGGGAATTTTTTATTACTTTATTTACACTATGACCGAGCTGTGAAGCGCCTACGTATCCTCTTTAAGGAATCAGGTCAAATGTAGTTCCCAATTCCTCTTTTTCAAGTTTCTTTTTTTTCCACACATTTTTCTTTTTCTTTTCTTTATCTTTTTTTGTTGTTTTCTTTTTCTTTACTTTTTTTTTCTTTATCCCTTTCTTCTCTTGCTTTGCAACTAATTCCGAAGGAGGGGTATGAAAGAATTTAAAATAAGGCTCAAAGGGTTAACGAAGGATAAAGTGTTTGGGTAGCAGAACAAAATGCCTTCGTCATTCCAATCTTCAAAACATACCAAGTGTAAACAACTCAATTAATATTCGTCATATCTTCAAAGCACTGTTGGGCAACACTCTCATTTTCATTATTATGAACGACCCCATGTCAACTTTGGCCAGCTTGCCTTTAACGGTTTTCTTTTACTTGCCCTAGTTTCTCATGACTCGGGCTTCGAATAATCTCAAACCGTTCTTATTTCCTTTAAATGCCCCGATCATCTTTGTAACGACCCGGCCTGTCGTTACGGGAATTTCCACACCGTTACCTTGCAATTTCATATTTTATGCTTTTATAACAGTATTAGAGTACATCGGGTGAGTTAGGAGTGATTTGAATTGAAAATGAAACAAATAGCATGTTTGAAGAAAGCTTGAATATGGAAAGTCAACCAAGAGTTGACTATTGAGTTAGAGTGCTCGGAACCGGATTCTGATGAATCGACTAGTTCCGGGGGATCATTTATGACTTAGGAGAGCAATCGGAATTGAATTCGGAGGTCCGGTGTAGAAATAGGCTTGAATTGGCTAAGGTTGAATTTTGGCGAAATCCGAACGGTAGGTGAGATCTTGATCCGGGGGTCGGAATGGAATTCCAACAGTTGCAGTAGCTTCGTTAGGTGATTTTGGATGTGCCTGCAAAATTTCAGGTCATTCGGACGTCGTTTGGTCGGGTTTTTGATCGAAGGTGTAATTCGGAAAGTTTTAAGAAATTTAGGCTTGAATCCGTGTGTAATTGGTGATTTTGATGTTTAGGGTGGTGCTTTTATGATTGGAACAAGTTCGTATCGTATTTTGGAGTATGTTGGTGGTTTTCGTTGGGGTCCCGGGGGCCTCGGGATGAATTCGGGGGTCCAAACGGACCAATTTGTGCCAAAAGGCACCGCTGTTCTGCTGCAATAATTGCAGAGAATTTTTGTTCATCGCGATCGCGGGAGGTGTGATGCGATCGCGTAAGGTCGACGGGTTGTGCATCGCGATCGCGTGGTGATGTCTGCGATCGCGTAGGTCAATGGCGGAATGCAATGCGATCGCGATTGGGTTCACGCGATCGCGTAAGGTCAAGTCCGGATGCAATGCGATCGCGTGGCTGGAGTTGCGATCGCGTAGGGATCTTTTGTTGTTCACTGCGATCGCGTGCCAAAGGCTGCGATCGCGTAGAGGAAAAATCAGGCCCCAGGGATTTGTGCATCGCGATCGCGTGCCAAAGGTTGCGATCGCGTAGGGTTAATTGGCCTGGCAGTGAGTTTAAGTTCAGAACAGAACCAGTCGCGGGTTTCATACCTGAACCCTCCATTTTTGAGTTCCAAGAGAAGAAATTGACGGGAGATTTCTGGGAAATCATCGGGGTTTCGTCGGAGGTAAGTTTATGGCTTAATTACATCATTTTTACATGAAATCCTTGGTTAATTCCCTGTAAATGGAAGATTAATTGTGGGTTTGAGCCCTAAGCCTAAATTGAAGAAAAACACCGATTTGAGTGGGCAAACGGAGTCCGATTTTGGTAAATTTTATATGTATGGACTCGTGGCGAGACGAGGGTTCCGGAAATGTGAATTTTGTAAATTTTCGGAATGTGGGCCCGGGGCTCGGTTTTGGCAACTTTGGGAATTTTGATGTAAATTGAGTTATTTCGAATGGGTTGTGTTTAATTAGCCTATATTGATGTATTCTCATTGATTTTGAGCAGATTCGGCATTCAAGGTGATTGAATTGCGAGGCGAGCGCAAGGCGGATTAAGGCTTCTATCGGATCGAGGTGAGTGGTAGTAGTAAATAATGTACCGAGGGTTTGAAACCCCGTACTAGCACTTCACAGTGCTATATTGGGATGAGACACGCGTTTTATGACGGGCGTGGTGACATTGTGATTGGGGGTTCGGACTTAGTCCTTCCCGACTAATAGTATACTGTGTGTTATGACTGATAATAAGTTTATAACTGTGCAATTGGGCTGATAGCCATGTTTGGGGCCTTGTGCCGATCCGTAGAGCATTAGGGAACCTATAGAGCTAGGTGACCCTTATATCGTGTTGGAGACATACACTCAGCCGTAGCTCTAGCTGTATAGCATCATATGAGCCCGTACTAGATGTGTACATTGAGAGAGATTATTCAAGGTGGAATTCCCTGTTCTAGCTGAGTGGGCCTGAAAGGCCAAGTCTATACCGATTGATATGAGACAGGGTCAAGGACCCACTGTGATATATTGTATTGGGCCTGAGAGGCCAAGTATATACTGACTGGGATAGGGTCGAGGACCCATTATGAGGTATTATATTGGGCCCGAGAGGCCAAGCATATACTGACTGGGATAGGGTCGAGGACCCATTATGAGGTATTATATATATACCTATATTGGATCGGGCTGCACGCCGCAGCAGTATATATATTGGATCGGACTGCACGCCGCAATAATATACATGTGATATACATGTAATATACATGTGGGACGGACTGCACGCCGCAGTATTTTTGCGCTAGGGCTATAGGAGCCCCTTCGGAGTCTGAGTCTGCACACATTCCAGTGAGCGCTGGTATATTATGGGATCGGGCTGCACGCCGCAGCAGTATAATTATACATGTATATATATATATATATATTGGATCGTACTGCACGCCGCAGTGATATATGGTGGACCTGGCTGCATGTCATAGCACCATAGCGCTTGGGCCTAGGGAGCCCCTCCGAAGTCTGTATACACCCCCAGTGAGCGCCGTCGACGTTAAATGGAGCGGGCTGCACGCCGCAGCGGTATATGTATTGGAGCGGGCTGCACGCCGCAGCATTATACTTATTAATATCCTTATAATTACGTAAATACTTATGTGTTATAGACAAATGTATATGTCTCTATATATTGAGATGGCTGTACACTGTAGTGGTACGAGTGAGGATGTGGTCAGCGTGGGACCCAGTTGAGATGGATATGGACTGGAGATCAGAGAACTCATTGTAGTGATGACTTACCTGTGGGGGTTTGCCTTAGAACTGTTTAGTGACAGTACAGGAGTTCTTACTTCCAGTTATTATTTATTATTGCTGCTCACTGAGTTGAAATATACTCACCCCACTCCCCTGCATTTTTTGTGTGCAGATATACAGGTTCAGAAGGGCAGTTGAGCTGTCGCAACTGCTTTATTATTCCCGTTCTGTGGAGACTTCGAGGTAGCTGCCGACGTCCGCAAGACCCGATATCCCTTCCTACTGTCTTTGATTATGAATTGTTATTTCTTTCCGCTCTGAGCTTTGGTTGTAAACCGTATTACACTTATGTTCTGTAGAGGCTCATGACTCTTGACCCTTCGGTCTATGGGAGTTGGTATGCGTTGGGACTTGGTTTCCCCGTTTTTGATATATCCATTACTGTTAATTTACAATTGTTATGTTTGAATGGGATAAGGCGAGCTCATAGCTCTATGATTGTTGTTGATTGGTCGGGCTGGCTTAGCAGTGTGCTGGGCGCCATCACGACCGGATTTGGGGTCGTGACAAGTTGGTATCAGAGCCTAGGTTTACTAGGCCTCATGAGTCTTGAGCCGGTTAGTAGAGTCTTGTGGATCGGTACGGGACGCCTGTACTTATCCTCGGGAGGCTGCGAACCTTTAGGAAACACTTCACACTTCTTGGAATTCTTATCGTGCGTACTTGATTCAGCTTGAAATATAATTTTTGAAATTCCTTCCACACGTCTGTGTACGCATCGAGCGCTCAGTAATAAATTTGCCTTGATGGCTTATGATTCCCCAATCGAGGGACGAGATATAATCTCTATGAGTTCATGTTGGGCCTGTCTGGAAGACTTGAGGCGAAATCATTGTCTATGGCTTGAGCACCAAGGTGCTAATTTCACGAGTCGGTATTATGAAGTTTATACGATCGGTATTGATATTAATTGTGAAAATGGCAGTTTGATAATGGGAAAGTTGTAAGGTATTCGGTTCTTATTGTGATTTGATGCGTAGCACTAGCTATGGGTGTGAGAAATATTTTCATCGCCTCTTAATTGGAAGGTAAAGTGCCTTATGTGTAGTGGAATGAGTTCAAACTCAGGAAGACTAAAGTGATTATGCTATGTGTATCATAGTGGAAGGTATTGCGCTGAAATGCTAAATTGAGGCGAGGTAGGTGGATTGATCCTCATGTGTAATTGAAAGGTATTTGATATGTGTTATGATTCGAGCAGGTACAACGCAGGTTCAAGTATAAATTATGATAATATGATTCGTATAGTATTGAGATTTAATGTTGTTGAAATACATTGTGATATCTTGTTGAGTTGTGGATGTATTGTTAGAATGGTTTGGTGATTCTCTGCCAGGTGGATAGGCCAATTTACAAAGGAAACTCTGCCGAAATTTTTGGAAAATTTGGGACTTAGAAAAGATTTTGTCACCTAAAGAGGGGGCGTAACTGTTGTGTGTGAATGAATGCAAGAATTGCAAAGGGGTTAATATTTCTGATGATTCGAATCTCCGCCGAAGCTTGTAAATGACTGAGTTTAATCTAACTAGAACTTTGTGGCATCATTTGAGTAATAATAATATGAGTGGTTGAAAGTGCTTTGATGAATGACTTCGAGCTAAGTTGGGGAGGTTGTTATTGATTATCTGATTGCACTGTCGTGTGTTGTGTTGGCTCTGTCTCTAGGTATGTTGGGAAATTTTGATAAAGGCTTATGGTGCTTCGTAGATTTGAAGAAATACTAGGATGTTTTGAACTACTGTTGGTAAGGAATGTCCGGTGTATAGAAAAGAAAGATAGCTGATTGTATTTGTAAGTAATCATGTTCTGCGGTGTCAGAGTTCTAACAAAACACGAGTGGTTCTATTCAATAGGACAATTGAATTACAGCAAGATAAGGGTGAATGATGCCCGAGAATGGTTTTGCAGTGTTCCGGATTTTTGCTTGTAACGGTAAGGTGTCTTAAGATTGTGCATGTGGCTAAAGATGGCGGTTTCGTTAGAAGAGATCGGTACTTGTGTTATATTATGTGAATGATGGGATTCTATGTAATCCATATTGGAAGGTAATGATAACGAATTCAAATCGCAAGAGGTTCTTCAAAATAAAGTATTGTAGGATGTGATCCTTCTGGGAAATATAGAGAGAGTATTTAGTGGCCTATATGTCTTAGACCGTGTGGTCTTATGTACGAGTCTCGTGTGGAATGAGTTGATGTGTTATGGTGCTACAATAATGGCTGATATGAAATTAAAGATGACTCAGAAAGGAAATTGGGTAAATGGATCAACTTGTTAATAAACCAGAATGGTATGAAAAGGAATACGACTAATTCCTGGTATATGGTTGAAATAATGAGTCTTACAGATATTGTGCAGCAAAGCTTTTGAGAGCTGGCAGTTGTGTAACCCGATATGGGTATAATATGTGTATAAGGACTCAGTCCTGGCAGTTAAATTATGCAATGTGATTGGGAGAAAGAGTTTATGATGTGTTTTAATGTGGTTTGAAAAATGAGTGTATTTCCTGTTGGTATGCAAGGCTGGGAATGTGTAATGAGTTTTCTCTATATGGGATCATGAAAGCCCTTGATGAGTTGAGTGCGCCGATGTTTGCAACGGAGGAAAGGGATATGAATTTCCATGTTGTCTTAGTGTGATATGGTATACGCGATGTGTTATGGAAAGTTGATAATGGCATATTCAAGGTTTTGAGATCAGTTCATAATATATGGGAAGTCAATAAAATTATTGAGCAGCGCGGACGGCTGCAGGTGATTCAAGAATTGATCTTTCTGATGATTTAAGAAAATGGTACTGCTATTCTAGTAATTTGGCAGGGTATATGGTGCAAATGGACAAGGTGATGTAAATTGATAATATGTAGTAGTATGGTGGTATTTTCTCGTTGGATCGACTGTAATAATTGAGTCGATGATGACATAGTGAAATTTATGAATGGCTTTCGTGGTATGAATGGACGCTTGAGGTGCGTTATGTAATCGTACGGTGAAGTACGTAATCAGGCATAGTGATTCCTGTGTTATGTATGTGTTGGAGACTAGAAGTTCGCGTAACCCGCCTACGCAGCGGTGGTATATCGTGTGTATCGGCACAGTGTAGCGGTTATCGGAAATTGGAAGCCCTAGTGGCTATCTCGTCACTTGATATGACGAATTTGAATAATGATATATGATTGCAGGTTGGTAGATATTGCTTTGCCAATTGGGACTTCGTGGCGGATGTCAGTGTAGAGGTATCTACCATTGATTCAGTTCCGGTATTGAGGAACTTTGTCGGATGAGTTTCATGTGACCGAGCTCGAGGCTATATATATACATGTTTGTTGCAATGAGCAACTTGAGTCGATGTGCATTCCCTTTTGCTAGATTGATACGTGGATCGGGTGGCACGCCGCCACATGTATAGTATCTGGATCGGGTGGCACGCCGCCACATGTATAGTATCTGGATCGGGTGGCACGCCGCCACAGGATGCTATTGGAATGGGTTGCGCGCCGCAACAGTGTGATGTGGGAAATATAGCTTCCTATATGTACCTTGTATACAATACTTCCTCTCTTTTGAGGAATAGTCCGTATTGGGTATCGCTCGGGGAATAGCACATCGGTTGTGTCCATTCAGGATTCGATAGCATATACTAAATGTATCACCGCGTGTGATTGATTGCTTGAGTCCAGACATAGATATGCGTGTGGCTGACCGTTTGAGCTTGGTAACCTGAGGTGCTTCATGAGAATTGGTGTTCGGATAGAATGATGAATTGTGGCAAAGCCACGTGATGTTATGACCTTTCGAGGAGGATTCAGGTACTCTAATTCTATGATGTGGGACAAGATTTTGAGTTATGTGTTGTGAAGGTATTGAGGAATTTGAATTATAGCTCTTGTGTGTGAGCCGGTTGTCATGATTTGAGCGTGTTCAGATCGTTCTTATTGGAGCCTATGTTGTGCTCGTCGTGGCTTAGGCCGGTGTTGAGGTGTCATATCACCAGTGCGGTGTGTTAGAATCGAGATAACCGTTGGAGTCATTAATGAATACGAGCATATTGGATCTTAGCTTGTTAGAAAGGTAAAAATCGAGGTTTGGCTCCGAAACCTATCGTGGTATGAGTTTTTAAAAAAAGAAATAGATTCACCAATGGTTAACCTGAGAGATGGGTTCGGTATATCGCGTGCTTCAACTGCCGTGGGCAGGATATGGAGGTGTTGGAATAAGACCCTATCTAATGAAAGAGGTTTTCAGCTAGTATTTGGTTATTGTGGCCAGTTGTTGTGATTAGAGACTATCGTCTCGAGTGATTGGGTTGTCGAGACATCATACGATCTCACCCGGAGTAGTGAATATGGGTTATTGCAGTGGATTCGAGTGTATCCTGAGTATAGGCATGGGATTTGCAATTGGCATATGATTTCGGAAAGTACAATGTGATTTATGGTTCAGATGGTCTGTGAAATTTTGACTATATGGTGTTTTCGGACTTATGTGAGATAGGGTGACGTATGATCGCCTGGAATTATGCTTGGTAAGGTCATTCAGCTATTGGGTGGATTCTAGTACAACTCTGAGTCCGCTCGAGGACGAGCGTTTGTTTAAATTGGGGAGAATGTAACGACCCGGCCTGTCGTTACGGGAATTTACACACCGTTACCTTGCAATTTCATATTTTATGCTTTTATAACAGTATTAGAGTACATCGGGTGAGTTAGGAGTGATTTGAATTGAAAATGAAACAAATAGCATGTTTGAAGAAAGCTTGAATATGGAAAGTCAACCAAGAGTTGACTATTGAGTTAGAGTGCTCGGAACCGGATTCTGATGAATCGACTAGTTCCGGGGAACATTTATGACTTAGGAGAGCAATCGGAATTGAATTCGGAGGTCCGGTGTAGAAATAGGCTTGAATTGGCTAAGGTTGAATTTTGGCGAAATCCGAACGGTAGGTGAGATCTTGATCCGGGGGTCGGAATGGAATTCCAACAGTTGCAGTAGCTTCGTTAGGTGATTTTGGATGTGCCTGCAAAATTTCAGGTCATTCGGACGTCGTTTGGTCGGGTTTTTGATCGAAGGTGTAATTCGGAAAGTTTTAAGAAATTTAGGCTTGAATCCGTGTGTAATTGGTGATTTTGATGTTTAGGGTGGTGCTTTTATGATTGGAACAAGTTCGTATCGTATTTTGGAGTATGTTGGTGGTTTTCGTTGGGGTCCCGGGGGCCTCGGGATGAATTCGGGGGTCCAAACGGACCAATTTGTGCCAAAAGGCACTGCTGTTCTACTGCAATAATTGCAGAGAATTTTTGTTCATCGCGATCGCGGGAGGTGTGATGCGATCGCGTAAGGTCGACGGGTTGTGCATCGCGATCGCGTGGTGATGTCTGCGATCGCGTAGGTCAATGGCGGAATGCAGTGCGATCGCGATTGGGTTCACGCGATCGCGTAAGGTCAAGTCCGGATGCAATGCGATCGCGTGGCTGGAGTTGCGATCGCGTAGGGATCTTCTGTTGTTCACTGCGATCGCGTGCCAAAGGCTGCGATCGCGTAGAGGAAAAATCAGGCCCCAGGGATTTGTGCATCGCGATCGCGTGCCAAAGGCTGCGATCGCGTAGAGGAAAAATCAGGCCCCAGGGATTTGTGCATCGCGATCGCGTGCCAAAGGCTGCGATCGCGTAGAGTAAATTGCTCTGGCAGTGAGTTTAATTACAGAACATTTTACATACGGGTTTCATTCATGAACCCTCCATTTTTGAGTTCCAAGAGAAGAAATTGACGGGAGATTGTTGGGAAATCATCGGGGTTTCGTCGGAGGTAAGTTTATGGCTTAATTACATCATTTTTACATGAAATCCTTGGTTAATTCCCTGTAAATGGAAGATTAATTGTGGGTTTGAGCCCTAAGCCTAAATTGAAGAAAAACACCGATTTGAGTGGGCAAACGGAGTCCGATTTTGGTAAATTTTATATGTATGGACTCGTGGCGAGACGAGGGTTCCAGAAATGTGAATTTTGTAAATTTTCGGAATGTGGGCCCGGGGCTCGGGTTTTGGCAACTTTGGGAATTTTGATGTAAATTGAGTTATTTCGAATGGGTTGTGTTTAATTAGCCTATATTGATGTATTCTCATTGATTTTGAGCAGATTCGGCATTCAAGGTGATTGAATTGCGAGGCGAGCGCAAGGCGGATTAAGGCTTCTATCGGATCGAGGTGAGTGGTAGTAGTAAATAATGTACTGAGGGTTTGAAACCCCGTACTAGCACTTCACAGTGCTATATTGGGATGAGACACGCGTTTTATGACGGGCGTGGTGACATTGTGATTGGGGGTTCGGACTTAGTCCTTCCCGACTAATAGTATACTGTGTGTTATGACTGATAATAAGTTTATAACTGTGCAATTGGGTTGATAGCCATGTTTGGGGCCTTGTGCCGATCTGTAGAGCATTAGGGAACCTATAGAGCTAGGTGACCCTTATATTGTGTTGGAAGCATACACTCAGCCATAGCTCTAGCTGTATAGTATAATATGAGCCCGTACTAGATGTGTACATTGAGAGATTATCTAGGGTGGAATTCCCTGTTCTAGCTGAGCGGGCCTGAAAGGCCAAGTCTATACCGATTGAGATGAGACAGGGTCAAGGACCCACTATGAGATGTTATATTGGGCCTGAAAGGCCAAGTCTATATTGACTGAGACAGGGTCAAGGACCCACTGTGATATATTATATTGGGCCTGAGAGGCCAAGTATATATTGACCGGGATAGGGTCGAGGACCCATTATGAGGTAGTATATATATACCTACATTGGATCGGGCTGCACGCCGCAGCAGTATATATGTTGGATCGTACTGCACGCCGCAGTAATATACATGTGATATACATGTAATATACATGTGGGACGGACTGCACGCCGCAGTATTATTGCGCTTGGGCTGTAGGAGCCCCTTCGGAGTCTGAGTCTGCACACATTCTCAGTGAGCGCTGGTGTATATTATGGGATCGGGCTGCACGCCGCAGCAGTATAATTATACATGTATATATATATATATTGGATCGTACTGCACGCCGCAGTGATATATGGTGGACCTGGCTGCATGTCATAGCACCATAGCGCTTGGGCCTAGGGAGCCCCTCCGAAGTCTGTATACACCCCCAGTGAGCGCCGTCGACGTTAAATGGAGCGGGCTGCACGCCGCAGCGGTATATGTATTGGAGCGGGCTGCACGCCGCAGCATTATACTTATTAATATCCTTATAATTACGTAAATACTTATGTGTTATAGACAAATGTATATGTCTCTATATATTGAGATGGTTGTACACTGTAGTGGTACGAGTGAGGATGTGGTCAGTGTGGGACCCAGTTGAGATGGATATGGACTGGAGATCAGAGAACTCATTGTAGTGATGACTTACCTGCGGGGGGTTTGCCTTAGAACTGTTTAGTGACAGTACAGGAGTTCTTACTTCCAGTTATTATTTACTATTGTTACTCACTGAGTTGAAATATACTCACCCCACTCCCCTGCATTTTTGTGTGCAGATATACAGGTTCAGAAGAGCAGTTGAGCTGTCGCAACTGCTTTATTATCCCCGTTCTGTGGAGACTTCGAGGTAGCTGCCGACGTCCGCAGGACCCGATATCCCTTCCTACTGTCTTTGATTATGTATTGTTATTTCTTTCCGCTCCGAGCTTTGGTTGTAAACCGTATTACACTTATGTTCTGTAGAGGCTCAGGACTCTTGACCCTTCGGTCTATGGGAGTTGGTATGCGTTGGGACTTGGTTTCCCCGTTTTTGATATATCCATTACTGTTAATTTACAATGGTTATGTTTGAATGGGATAAGGCGAGCTCATAGCTCTATGATTGTTGTTGATTGGTCGGGCTGGCCTAGCAGTGTGCTGGGCGCCATCACGACCGGATTTGGGGTCGTGACAATCTTCCAATTGCTTCATGATTAACTTTCAAGATTAGGCCAAAATTATGTGTGGATTCCATGTCACTGGAGTTGACAGAAAAAAGGGACTATAAAGAGGAAAGACTTAAATCAAAGAAAAATTACTAGAAATAAAGGAAGATGGATAATTGTATTGGACAGTGAAACGGTTCGGACGACACGACAAACATAATAAACTAGGGTAAGACCCTGTGAACAAACCTAGACAACACTAAACGAGATACTACAACCCACATAAAACTGGATAAAATAGAATGATAGAAAGGTTTGGGTTACAAGACAATATCCCGATTAACAACCCCGAAATAATCTGGACAACAGAAATGACAACAAAATAAACCACCAAAATTCCACTCTGGTTGGCCAATATATGGAGAGTCTTCCCAATTACCAAACACGACATTTTGGCCACTGAGCTTCACATCAAAATTACCAAGGCCACTATCCGCTTCAACATTTTCAGTTTTAGTCAATACATTCCCACAAAGTGTGCATCATGGTGTGCAGGTGAAGGACTCTGCGATATTCTGGATGTCACTGTCTTGGATCAAAATAAGGTTTTCCTGGATCTTATGTTTCCGGTTCACCACAAACCAACCACCTCAATTTTCTCAACACTTCAAAACAAAATATGTTAGAAATGGACTCAGTCAGTCCTTATTATTATCAACATTTTTCACTCTTTTTTTCTTTTTCTTTTTCTTTTTCGATTTTTTTTTCTTTTCTTTTTTTTTCTCTTTTTTTTTTCATTTTTTTTCATTTTTTTTCATTTTTTTTTCATATATATACATATAAAGTTGTGGTCGAATCTTATGGAGATTGCCTACGTATCATGACCCCGCATGAATCAGACCGAGCGTAGTTCTTGCAAATTAATGCAAGAAGTAAAGAGATATTTATTTGATTTTGATTTTTTGATTTTTTTTCTTTGAAGGAAAATTATAGAAGCCGACTCCAACTACAAACTTGTGTAGGAGATTTCTACAAGAAGAAGAATATGTTTTTGTGTCAATTATGACTATTTCTACAAAATTGGCCATATAATGGCTTATTTGACAAAATGACTATTTTTGCAAAATTTATTTAAGAAAGATAAAACTTGAATTTTTTTTTTTATCCTGCGGCTCATGGGGCATCGTTCGGCATCACCATAAACCAACACAAGACTATTTTTCATAAATTGGCCATGTAATGGCTTATTTAGACAAAGTGGCTCTTTTTGCAAAATTTTATTTAAGAAGATGCAAATTCAAGAAAATTTTTTATCCTGGGGCCTATGGGGCATCGTTCAACACCGACACAGGCCAACACAAGACTGAGGAAGTAAAAATGCAAAAATGTGGCTATTTCAGCAAAACTCCGACCATGTAATGGCTTATTTGATAAAGTGGTTATTTTTGTAAAGTTGAGTGATGACTCAAAATTTGATTTTTTTTTTTTTTTTTTTTTTTTTTTTTGCGGATACATCCTTTCGCATTTCCGCGAGGGAATATTTCCAGGTTGTGTCCAAAATTATTTACAAATGACTCAAAGTGGCTATTCTTGCAAAAACGGCCTTCCGACGTCCTTTTGAGGGACATTCGGCTTATTTTAAGCAAGAATAGCATTACCCAACTTGTTTATAACAAAAAATAAAAATTTTGACATTTTTTGGTTATTTTTGCAAAAAGGTTGTGAACCCGAACTTGATTTTGCGGCTATGGCCTTGCAACATTTCCACAAGGAATATTTCAAGGTTGTGCCCGCAAATTATTAAAAATGATTCAAAGTGGTTATTTTTGCAAAAAACAGCCTTCCGGTGTCCTTTCGGAACATTCGGCTATTTTCAAAAACAGCGTCACTTCGATTTATTGACAAAATTAAACATACATTTTTTGATTTTTAAAGGGGTGCCTTTCATCATTTCCACAAGGGTATTTCAAGGCTATTATTCAAAAGGAAAAGATTTCAAAGTGGCCATTTTTGCAAAAACGGCCTTCCGGCATCCTTTCGGAACATTCGGCTATTTTCAAAAAATAGCATCACTTTCGATTTATTTAAAACTAAATACACCTTTTTTTGAATTTTTGATAGGGGTGGTTGGACCCGATGAGGGTTGCCTACGTATCCCACCTAATGGCGAGAATCAAACCTGCGTAGTTCGGTCAAACAAACTACATCTTTAAAGGAAACAAACTATTTATTGTTTTTTCACACATTTTTTTTTAAAGTTTAAAACAAATTTTTTTCTTTTTTTTTTAGTAAAAAAAAAAACAAACTATTTTGAAATCACATATTTTTTTTATTTTACAACAAACGTTTTTTCCCTTTTTAAGTAAAAAAAACAAACTATTTTGAAACTATTTTTTTTTATTTTGATCAAACATTTTTTATTTTACAACAAACGTTTTTTTTTTCTTTTTAAGTAAGTAAAAAAACAAACTATTTTGAGACTATTTTTTTTCATTTTCCTCAATATAAAAAAAACGGTTAGCCTGCAAGTCTGAAGCAAATATATACATAAAACAAACAGGATGCAGCAGGATGGTCTTTTCATTTCAGGTCACCTGTCCTAGACGGACCCAACCCCTGTGTTGAGTCCCCTAAGTCAAATGCAACATGATGCAAATAAACGTTCCTACTAGGGATCCGGCATGAAGCTTTGTTATTCTAGGTTTAAAAACATGGGTTTATTGTTCTAGACCTGGCTTACCCGAGCGGACAACTCGAGCCGAGGAGGAGGTAGCAACCTGGGAATACAGAAGCTTCACCGGTTTTGCAACTTATCCAAACCTCGTTCTAAGGTGGGAATTAGACACTATACAGAAAAGAAGTCACACGAAGTGCACCCTTCTTCATGATTTAGAAGACTCGGAGAGGAGATTGGTTTCGGCACAATTTATATGTACAGTTCAAAAAAAAATATCAAAGCGATAAAAATATCATTTCGCACATTAATACAAACATATAATAAAATCAGATAATAAATAAGCCAAATACAACAATTATTCCAAGCTCGAATTCTTAAACCCTGAACCAGTGGTTCTGGGTTTATTGTCCCCAGCAGAGTCGCCAGAGCTGTCACACCTCCTTTTTACCGCACCCGCGAGGGCGCAAGATATAAAAGAGAGTTTTTCCAATTAAAGGACAACCAAAACGGGATTCATTTATAGAGATTCGGAGTCGCCACTTGGGAGATTTATGGTGTCCCAAGTCACCGGTTTGAAACCCGAATTGAGGAAAGGTTTGACTCTATTTAATGGTCGGCGAACCAGAAATCCGGATAAGGAACTCTGTTAACCCGGGAGAAGGTGTTAGGCATTCCCGAATTCCGTGGTTCTATCACGGTCGCTCAACTGTCATATTCGGCTTATTTATCTGATTTTTACAGTTATATACTTAATGCAAATTAATATCCCATTACCGCTTTTATTATTATTATGATTTTGCGAAAAGAATGTTGCCTAAAAATATGTTTCGAATCACGTCGCATGAAATGCACCCGGATTCTCGACACATTCTTATTCAACATTTTGGGATTTGGATTTGGGTCGCATGAAATGCACACCCGTACTTAAGAAGGTAAAATTATTAAAATACGAGCCTAGAGCGATTACTTATTTACACTTTTGAGAAGGCCATGATATTTGCTAAGAAACAGCACATCTCGAAATCTAAGTATTTTTATGTGTACATTTATGAGGGCCCCGCAACTTATGCATTTTTGTTTGGCGAGACTCGTCTCATTTATCTAATTTAAAAGAGAACTTCATTCCGCTATATTTATTTAAAGAGTTAATTTAAGGTTATTTAGAATATATTGTAAGCCACGCTACATGAAATGTTCTCGTGGTTCACGACAAGTTCTATTTAACCTTGTTCAAAATTGGAGCCGGGTCACAGGAAATGCACCCCCGGTTCCTTTAATCTAATTAAGTAGTTTAGTCGATGAATTGCAATCCAATATCTATATTGTGACAACGTCATGTTCAGCTATAACCAATTCGAGTCAACACGAGCCTCAATAAACAATTAACCAACTCATGTCTATGGAAAGACAACTATGTGACTGGCCACGGAAAATGAAATACGTACTTGAAAAACTAATTTGCTAAAGACTTTTAAATTGTATAAGATAATAACTACTGCTATTGTTACTGATTTTGATCACATTTCTCAAGTCTCTTTACTTCAAAATTTGCCAAAATGCCATAGTATACATACAACATCAGTGTGTTTTTTTTTCTTTTCAGCTAAATACTACGAGGTATTTTAATTACTTACCGTTGTTGATTAAGTGTCCAGAATAAGTATTCCAATCCATAACAAATATAGCAGCATATACACAGAAAAAATTCGAACAACTTGCAACACTAACAAAAGAAATGAAGCTGGAATTGACTGACCAGATAGGGAATTATACCAGTGACCTCGACAGACCGGAACTCAACGAACTCGAACTGGACAGCCGCTCAAACAGAGCCTCGACTCGAAAAACTCGACGCGACCGAAATGACGGATGTTGCTGGATGAAATAGATGCAGAAACGTTGATGGTCGACTGGAGAAGGAAGCTGGTTCGTGAGGGACAAGTAGGTCGTTTGGTAGTTAACGTTGTTGTATGGTGGCTGCTGGACGACGATGGAGGAGACTTGGACTGCTGGCAGCAGCAGTGACGACGAAGAGACTAGCTGGTCGATGGAAATGGAGGGTGTTTTCTCTTTGGTTTTGTTTTCTTTTTCGAAAATGAAAACCCCCCTCTGCTGCCGTTGTTCTCTTCTTCTTTTAAAGAGAAGATGAACAGTCACAATTTTTCCTTACAAAAAAATCTCTCAACTCTCTCTTTCACGTTTTTCCTTCTCTCTTTGTTTTTCGTTTCTTTTTCCTTTGTTTCCCCGTTTTTTTTTCTTTCTTTTGTTTTCAAATCCCCTCCCTTCTGACCGTGAACTCCCCTCTCCCCTTTAACATTTTTTGCTTTCTTTTTTTTTATTTAAGTAGTAGTATTGTTTTATGTTAAAATCCAGCCCCCCACCAAAGAGTGTCCCCTTTTTTAAATTGTATATTTTGTATGCCTTTCTCCTTTAGCCGAAAGATGAACGCATAGTGTTGTCCCCCTCTTTGTCTTGTTCTTTTTCTTTTTTCAATGAACAACATAAATTCTTTGCCCATCCTCTGCCCGTTGGAATTCTGAAGATTCCCACGTGAGAGACCAAGAATCATGGGTCTCCACGTGGGTTTCAAGGATTATGGGCTTCGTCTCGTGCTCCGTCCGTGTCCCCCACGTGTGGTGGGCTCGGATTATTATGGGCTAAGTCCGAAAATTATAAAACCGGGTAGTTTGAACCCGAGTATTATTCTTTGCCCGGAACCGAGAATGAGAACACAGTGTTATTAATTAATCCTACGTAAGCAAAATAACTATAAGACTAATAATTAAAACGAAGTTATTTTTTTATATTTTTCTTTCAAAATTAAAGTAACTACAAAATGTTAATGCAACTATTTTTATTATTTTCGTTTTTATAAAAAGATAAAAATATAAAATACTATTTTTGTATTTTTCAAGTTTAAAAATGACTACGAAACATTAATAAAACTATATTTTTGTTATTTTTCATTTTAAGGTAAAAGTAAAGTAAAAGAGTCAAAATTAGCTAAGATATCTATATTAGGCCTAAGCTAAATATTTTACGCTAAAAATATAGAAAATCTCGGGGAGGGTTAAAAATCACGTGTTTACAGCTGCCCCTCTTTGACTGAAAACTTTAATCTCATTATGGTATTACGACAGCAATGAAGCATACGTGTTATGAGTATAGTGAGTTGTGATATATGTCTTCGAGCTAAGTTCGGGAGACTGCTTTGAGTAGCTAATTGTATGATTATGTGCTATGTTGGTTCTGTCTTAAAGTATATATACTGGCGAACCAGTTCCGATTGCAAAAATTGAGCCGAGAATGGCACGAGTGAAAGAAAAGTTTTGACAAGATATCAAGAGATCGGACGAGCAGGAAGGAAGTTTCAATGGTTAAGATAAATTAATATCATCTTTAGCATCACCTGAGAGCGGTGTTGTGTCCTGGTTAATGATTCTTGATCGCTCTTCAGCGTTAGTGTGACCAATAGTTTGGAGGTGCGCCCCATATATTGTTGTGGTAGGTTGTGGGAGTGTGTTCCAATAGAAGATTATATAAGTGTGGCAGGCAGTCACTTGACTAGTTAAAGATGTACACCAAGTATGAAGGTTTTGATAGTGTTGTTAAATTGAGGAGTTCATGCCTGGAGGGCACGTGGCATATTGGGTTGTGAACTAGGGAGGATTACTCCGATTAGGATGGTTGTTCTTGTGTTCTATGAAGAAAATGGAAGTTATCATGGACCTTTGAAAGGTTATTAGGCCACTTTAGTGTGATGAGGATCGACTTGAAGTCGGTGGATAGATTTAATGTGAATAATGGCCTTATACCAGGCTAGATGTGTACATTATTGTAATGCGGTCCTCGTAGAGATGTAGTTAGTTGATGTTTCTTTGTCGGATGTTTCGCGTAGTGATGCATTGCACTGGGTAAGTGTGAAACGACTTGAGAAATTGCAATATATCCATGAGGGAATGACGTTATACGAGCATCCTGGCTTTTGAAATTCCAATTGTACATCGCATCTCAGTTGTGCTTATAACGTTAAATATCCCTCAGGGATGATATCATGCACTTAGCATGCGTACGACCGATACTCGGTATTATGTTGTAATGAGCAAATTTGGCTTGATGAGCATGTCCTTATGTGATAGTTATGTGTGGATCGGGTGGCACGCCACCATGGGTATGCTATTTGGAGCGGGTTGCATGCCACAACAGTGTGGTATCGAGTATAGTTCTCTATATGCCATCATGGTATGTCTTGCTTCCTGTTTTCCAAGGAAAGTCTGTGTTAGTGCGTAGGATTTGATAATTTCCTTCCAAAGCCCATTTTATTTAGTACCACATTTGAATCGGTAACCCATTGGCACATTGGGGCATCATATGAGACATTTACTTATTTCTGGAGTGGCTTATTGCCCGAGCAGTTCGTACTGAGTGAAACGAGATCATTGAATTCGAGATCAGTGCAATCTGAGTATATGAAGTAAGGTAAAGAGCTAAGACCATTGTTTGGTTCAGAATAAGGTGATAGTCCTTTCCAAGAGTATAAAACTAATGAATTGTTGTCTCGATGGTGGCTAAGAATGTATACAGATCTCATCCATCATGTCAACATTGTAAGAATTTGCACAAGGCATGTGTATGTCATGCAGAGCATGGAATGTGTAGTGATTCCTTCTAAGCGATTAGATAATAGAGCTTCATATGATTAGGGTGAATGACCCTCATATGTCCAAGGAAATGGTGTTGCTAATCATAGCGAGTTGACACGAGTATGTGTTTCGAAAAAAGGCAATATGATTAAACTGATTAAATTTCAGTAGTATTGTGGCACGTTCTTATTGGATCCACTAGTGGTATTCCAGTTTGCATGGTAGCACAGGTAAATATTGAGTATATTTCATGAAATGATTAGGTATCAAATGGGTGCATGTATTCGCACGGTGGAAACTGGGATCAGGTATGATGATGTGCGTGGTTGTTGATTTTGAGCATAGCGGCTTGAGATGCTTCTGGTGTAATGGTAGTGGGATAGGATCGCGCATTATAGCGAGGCTATGGGAATTATGACCTTTCGAGGTTGATTGAGGCATTATATTTCTATGATGTGAGATGGGGTCTCAACCTTGTATTGTAATGGTATTGATGAGCTTGAGGTACAACTCTTTCGTTTGAGTCATTGTCCTAATTTGAGTGTGTTCAGATTGTTTCTTACTGGTGCGTTCATTATGCACGATGTGGTTTAGACTTGTATCGAGGTATCATATCACCAGAGTGGTGTTGGTTTCGAGGTGATCGTTGGGTTCACTAATGGATACCGACAAATTTGATCTCAACTTGTTAGGAAGATCATATCGATGTTTGACCTGATCAAGGGAAGTGGTTTCATGAATGGTTGATCTGAGAGGTGATTACGGTTCATAGCGTGTTTCATTCATCGTTGGCAGTATAGAAAAGTGTGGGAATAAGGTTTTAGCTAATAAGAGGTTCTCTGATGGTAATTGGTTGCTGGGGACAACTACTGTGAATAGAAGTTATGATTCCAAGTGTTTAGTTTAGGCGGTATATCATATGTTTTCACCTGAGGGTGCAAGTATGGGTTATTATAGTTGGTTCGGGCTTACTCTAAGTTGAGATATGAATTTCCGATCTGGTGTATGATTTTCAAAAAGTGCGGCGTGGTTCTATGGGTTGGTTATGGATTAAATGGACTGCGAAAGTTCAGTTGTATTGTGTTATGTGACGACCCAAAGGGTCATCACTTATTTTATTAATCATTTCGAGCTTCGAGGCCTTGAAAACCTCATTCCATGTTGCCTCGATTTACGTGCACAATCCGAGCATGTAGCCGGAAAGATTTTGTGATAGAAAATATGAATTCTATGAGAAATGTGGATAAAAATGATATTAATATTGATATGGTTGACTTCGGTCAACATTTTTGGTAAACGGATCCGGACCCGAGATTGGGTGGTCCCGAGAGGTCCGTAGGAAAATATGGGACTTGGACATGCGTCCGAAGTCGAATTCTGAGGCCTAGAGCCCAAGTTATGAATTTTGCTATGAAATTGTTTTTGATTTAATTGTTAAAGGAAATGAATTAATTGACCTTGGTATCGGGCTCGTATTTTGGTTCCGACGCCCGTACAAGTCTTAAATATTATATATGTGATTTCTGTAAAGTTTGGTGACATTCGGATGTCGTTTGAGATGTTTTGGACCTTGAGTTCCAAGTTTGAAAGTTTTTGAAAACCAAAAGTATGAAAATCATGAATTTGAGGCTTGATTTGATGAAAACGATGTGATATTGGCGATGTGATCGCACGAACAAGTTCATAATGTGTTTTTGAGGTTGTGTACATGTTTGGTTTGGAGCCCGGGAGGCTCGGGTAAAGATTTGATAGGCCGTAGGATCAATTTCTGAATTTATGCACTGCTTGTTTTTCACCCAGCTGTTGGCTTCGCATTTGCGAAGAATTTCTCGCAAATGCGAAGAAGGCAGTCAAGGCTGGGTTCACAAATGCGAACCCATTATCGCAAATGCGATGCCTGCCAGAACCAGCCAAGTTCGCAAATGCGAACAAAGTGTCGCAAATGCGACACTGGTACACCTGGACCAGAGTTCGCAATTGCGAACTTAACCTCGCAATTGCGAGACCTTCAGTAATTGCCTGTCTTCGCAATTGCGAAGAATGTGTCGCAATTGCGACAAAGCTCAGAAGCCTGCTGGTTCGCAAATGCGAACCTTATTTCGCAAATGCGAAATCCCCAGTAACCGCCTAGACTTCGCAAATGCGAACAAATGTTCGCAAATGCGAACTTTCCAGCCTTAGCTTATTTTTCAAACTCCAGAAATTGGTCGGGGTTCGCAATTGCGAACCCATGTTCGCAAATGCGAACACAGAGACCTGTAAAACACGATTTTCGGTTCATTTCTTCACTTTTTACAAACCAAAAACACCCATTTGCGATTCTTCACGGATTCCTTCTTCATCAAAACAATTGTAAGTCACTTTTTACTTAATTCTTTCAATTCCTAACATCATTAAACATGTTTTTCAATAGAAATCAAAGGTTTTCATGGTAGAATTTCTTGTTTTTGATAGAATATAGGGTTTTTCATAAATTGGGAAATTGGACCTCGAATCGAGGTCCGATTTTGAAACAAATCATATACTTGAACTCGTGGGGGGATGGGTAACCGGATTTTGGTCCTAACCCCGAGTTCCGACCATGTGGGCCCGGGATCGAAATTCACTATTCCGGGCAGAATGTTGTAAAAGTTGTAATTAGCCTTATGAATTAGTTTGTTGAGTAGTATTGATGATATTAAATCAATCGTGTATAGATACGATTGGATTGGAGCCAAATTTGAAAGGAAAAGGCATTGCCACGGATTGAATTGTTCATAAACATTCGAGGTAAGTGTTTGTTCTATCCTAGCTTGAGGGAATAGGATTATGTGCTATGTGATCGAGTGCGGTGTATGGGCTGTGGTGACGAGCATCCATACACCGGCGTCTAGCATGACCGTGAGTCGTTGTTGATATTTGTTGTGAGATATTTTGAAGATAAATTGTTGAACCCTTGCCGGGTTGTATAATTGTTATTGTTCTCCCTTGTCGGGACTTGTTGTGAAGTGAGATATTGATTGCCCTTGCAGGGACTTTGTTGAAATGATTATTGTGTCCCTTGCCGGAACGGTTCATGATTTGTTGTTTTCTTTCTCTGCCCTTAACCGTGATTGTTATTTGGGTGAGGAAGAGTGATAATGCACGAAGGGTGATGTCGTGCCATGTTTTATTGTTTATGCACGAAGGTTAATGCCGTGCCATGTTTTATTGATTATGCACGAAGGATCATGCCGTGCCTTGTTATTGAACCATGTACGAAGGATCATGCCGTACTATGGATGTGAGGATGAGAGTAAAAGCACGAAGGGTGATGCCGTGCACTTTATTTGCTTATTTGGTGAGGATGAGAGTAAAAGCACGAAGGGTGATGCCGTGCAACTATTTGCCATTCCTTGACTTGATATTACTTGTTTTTCCATTATATTTTATTTGGGTGATGCCGTGCAACTATTTGCCATTCCTTGACTTGATATTACTTGTTTTTCCATTATATTTTATTTGGGTGATGCCGTGCAACTATTTGCCATTCCTTGACTTGATATTACTTGTGTTTCCATTATACTTTGTTTTCCTTGTGAACTTATTAACTGTTGTTAATTGTAGTTCTTTTGAGATATTCCTTATTGTGTTATTACTTGGTTAATTCTTGTTAATTGTGGTAATATATATATTAAAGAAATGGAATCGTGTGGCACGTCGACCACAAAGTGATTTGAATCTTGGCATTGGCCATAGTTGCCGGTAGCCTATTGATATATTTGGGAGCGGGTGGTACGCCTACCACGAGATATAATTCATTGTTACAGTTGGGAGCGGGTGGTACGCCTACCACGAGATAAGAAAAGAAAAATAAAGAATTGAGACACGAAAGTAAGATTTAATTTTGTGGATTAGATTAATTTGGATATTATGAGTTATTGGCTGTTATTACAGAGCAGAGTATTTCCTTATAAATGCTTATGTACACACACACACACATATATATATATATATATATGTTCCCTCCCTTGCTATTTGTTTTGTTTAGTATTTCTGTTATTTTGTGGTACATATGTATATAGAACTGCACAGGTTTATGTGAGTGTCTGGTCCTAAGCTTGTCACTACTTCGCCGGATAACGTCCAGCTTAATGGCAAAAAAATACCGTATCTCCTCTGACTTAGTTTATGTTCCCAATTGTGACTGATATCCATTGGTATTAGATATTGGACTGCTAGCGATGGTTGGGTTGTTGCCGAGGATGGTGGAGCTGTAAAGATGTCTCTCTCTTTACTTATGTTACTAGCTGTAGTCTCTTTGTTCCGAGACGAACAGATTATGTTATATTTCTTTCAGACTTTATGTATAGTATTCAGTAGTATTTCGTGAGTTGGTGACTCCACGTCTGGGGTAGAGGATTTCATTATGATTTTCATCTTGTAATTAGTTATTTCTATTTCGATAAAGTATTCCGCATTTATTTAATTAAAATTGTGTTAAAAACAGGATAGTATGAATACAGTGGCTTGCCTAGCTACCACGAGTAGGCGCCATCACGATCCCGATGTTGGGGGAAAATCTGGGTCGTGACATGTTATCGGGTCCATGCGAGATAGGGTAACGATGGATCACCCCGGGTATATGATTGGTAAAATCATTCAGCTATGATTAGTAAAATCATACAACTATTGGATGGCTTCTATAACAACTCTCGATACGCTCGTGGACGAGCGTTTGTTTAATTTGGGGAGAATGTAACGACCCGACTCGTAGTTACCGGAGTTACCGCCCCGTCTTCTCCCTTTTATACTTTAATATGTTCATTCATATGTGTTTGGAGAGTTAGAAGCAAATCGGATAGAATCTGAATCCGATTTGAAATGAGGCAATAAACCTCTTTATGGGAAGTTAGTTTGGAAAAGTCAACTGAAAATTGATCGATGAGATAGAAAACTCGGAATAGATTTCTGATGATTCGACTAGTTTTGGGGGACGATTTATGACTTAGGAGAGCAATCAGAATCGAATTTGGAGGTCCGGTGTAGAATAAGGCTTGAATTGGCTAAGGTTGGATTTTGGTGAATTCCGGTTGATAGGTGAGATTTTGATCCGAGATTCGGAATAGAATTCTGAGAGTTTCTATAGCTTTGATATGTGATATGTGATGTGTGTGCAAAAATTTAGGTCATTCGGACGTCGTTTGGTTGGGTCTTTGAACTAATGCGTGTTTCGGAAGTTTTAAAGAACTTATGCTTGAATCCGATGTAAATTTAGTGTTTTGGTGTTAGTTTTGGTGATTTGAGAGTGAAACTAAGTTTGCATGATCATATGCAACATGTTAGTATGTTCGTATGCGGTGCCGAGGAGCTGGGGTGAGTTTCCGATTGGTTTGGGTTGCGTTACGCTCGTTTTTCTTATGCTTCGACATCGTTTCTTCAAGCATAAATGATATCATATTGAACATATGAGCTCAGATTATTGTTTTGAATGAAGAAGTAGATCCGTATCGTCTTTACGGACCCGTAGCAAAAATAATTATCGAATTTGGACATCGTATGAGGATTTTATGGCCATTTTACTAAGGTTGGCCAGATTTTCAGGTTAATGACGAAACTGCCCCTGACGGCGTATTAAAAACCTGCACTATTTGCAAATCTTAAAACCTACATATCTCCTTCGTTATAAGGTCAAATTGAGTGATTCAAAAGCCTAAATTCATTCAAATTTCACAAGGAACCCATTGGGAGCAAAAATACGCGTGAACAGTATACATATAATGAGCAGGTCCAGCTTTCTTCCAATTTTGAAATTGGAAGAAGCTTCTGAGGCGATTATTAAGGGAGAAATCAATGGGTAATCGCTGGAGGTAAGTTTCTTGACTAAAAAATATGACTTTGTGCTAGAATCAACACCAAAATTCCTGAAAATTGGGTAGAATTTGTGAAGAACTAGGGCCTAAATCATGGAAACGAATTTTTAGGTTTTGAAAGGCCATTTGAACTCCATTTTTGATAAATTTTATATGCACAGACTCGTGGAGAGACAAGGAATCCGTTGGTATTATTTTCAGAATTTTTTGAGAAGCGGGCCCATGGCCCGGGTTTTACCAACTTGGTGCATTATTGCGTATTTCAAGTAATTTAGATTGGGTTATATTTCTTTGTACCATATTGATATAATTGCTGTGGTTTTGACTAGCTTCGACGCACGAGGAAGCAAATTCAAAAAGAAAAGGAATCGCGGATGAGTCCACGGCCGGCTAGAGGTGAGTAGTTAATGTATATGGTAGCCTGAGGGTTCGAAACCCCGGCTTAGCACATTGTGACGCTAGTAGGGCGTGGCTCGCACTCCATGGCAGGGTTTGCTTAATCACTGATCTCAGTCGTGGTTTGAAATCACTATTATGAAATGCTAAGTCACATGTTCTTGGAAAATTAAATAAAATTTAAGTATTTTCATCATTAATGAACCGGAACCTGGAAATAAATAATTTGAACTGTTGTGTGACTCATATGCATGTTGTGGATTGAGGATGGATCGGGCTGCACGCCGCAGCAGATGATATAAGGATCGGGCTGCACGCCGTAACAAATGATATAAGGATTGGGCTGCACGTCGCAACAGATGATATGATATTGCGCTTGGGCTGAAGGAGCCCCTCCGGAGTGTGTACACACCCCTAGTGAGTGCCGTCGACGTTAAATGGATCGGGCTACACGTCGTAGAGGTCATGTGCATCGCATTGCATTTTTATCTGTGAATTATCTGTGCTAATTGTGATATGTTGTTGTTGCTAGTTCGTAGGAGGAATCAGACTGTAGTTTAGCTTTACTCTGTGGTATTTTGTGGATTTCCTATTTTCAGCTATTAATATATACTTTTTATTCACTGAGTACTTAGTACTCACCCCTACTCCCTACACCTTTGTGTGTAGATTCAGGTACACAAGAGGGTTAGACGAGCACTCCAACTTCTACCAGAGGTATTTCGAGTTGCTGAGGTAGCTGCCGACGTTTGCAGAACCTAGCTTCTCTTTCCATTCAGTTATTACTATATGTTTGTGAGCACGTAATTTTTACCCCACGCGAGCTACTCCCAAATGAAATCAAAACAAAATGGTTTGTTTTACTGTGTGCATTTTTTGTGTATTTTTGTGAATTTTTGCATTCGAGGGCTCATACTTATTTGTCTAAGTAAATAATTAATCACAAAAAGAGAAAAAATATATATGTGCATTTGTGTTCTTTGTCAATTGGTTGATTTTACATTGAATTAATGAAGCATATTTTTACTACTCAATTTTGTTTTCGAAGTGGCTTTTATTTAAAGTGAGTATTGATGAAGCAAGAGGCTAAAAATGCAAGCTCTCCAGGCCCAAATGATGTGTTCCGCCCGGTCCGTTCAATGAGTCTCTAAGACTCATGAAACGACGTAGCAGGGCATTGAAGCTACGTCGTTCTGGCACTGGCAGATCTCGACCGTAGAGCCATCTCTAATCTAACGGTGGAGATCGCTTCACCCTCACCCGTTACAGGTAACCCGATCCAGGTCCGGACCGACCCAGTCCCTCACTGACACACAAACGACAAAGTTTGGATAAGTGAGAAGATCCAGGCCGTTGATCTCATTTGATCAAAGGGCCAGGATTAAATCCCAGCCCCACTATATATACTAAAAGACCTACCCAGCCCCCCCTAAGCCAGACCCCCCCCTCACCTTCATCGTCTCTCTTAGAGACGAATTAAGCTTCCGCCGTCCACCACCGTACTCCGCCTGCCGGAAATCGCCTCACGGCGGTTCTGGTAGGCCAAACCACCCCAAATTTACACCATCCCTTCTCCTCACCTATCTCTCCTCGAATCCGGCCTTCGTTGGTCTCGAATCTGTCTCAAACGCGTCGAATATTGAATCAAAGGTCACCGGGATTTGAAATTCTATCCCAAACCACCCCAAACTCACCCCAAGCCCTCCCATGACCTCCCTCATACCCCTACTAGCCCTGGTTTGGCTCGAATCTTGCCAGAACTGGTCGAGCCCCAAAAACGGCCACATAAACTCTAAAAATCCAAAATGGGGTCTTCGTCCGAAATTGATAAGAGGTTGAGGTCTAATGGACCTTAATCTAGGTGTTCTCGACCGAGAACACCCCGATTAAGGCCCATTTGGCTTCAACGATTCAAGTCTGAGGTCAAGCCTGGTTCTTTGTTGATTTCAGAGGTATTCCTCCGCTTTCTTTGCTCCGCATTGATTTCTCTGTGTGTTGTTTGGTTCATGTTTGTTTACAAATTTTCTAGCATTCTTTCTTTCTATCCCAGGACCCTTTATTTGGTCAATTTCTGTTCTTACTCATTTTTAATCTGTGTTAGTTGTTGTGACCATCTTATGTGTTAAATTCGATTAGCGTCGTTAATTAAAAATTTGATATACCCTGAGTCTGCCCGTAAACCACGAATCACGAATTCGTAGGTCGATCATTTGTTATCGGTTATGTGTGTTGTCATCAACTAATCAATGTGGTCGATTAGTTTCGTAGGTCTTGTTTATTAGCATTTTTATGGCAGAAATTGATTACACACGGAACCACTATTGGATTGTGCCTATTTGTGATTAAGGGTTGTTTGGATATAGCTGCAAGATGATTTGAATCAGGAGCTTAATATTTTAGGATTAAATGTCCTGCACAGCCTAGTGGAACCTGCTGTTACAGCAGGGCAGTCAACCAGGCTTGCACTTAACATTTAAATTAATTAAAGCCCACACTTAAAACAAGGTTTAGTGGTTAAAACAGAGAAGATAATGGGCTGGCAGAGAAGAGGATGGGCAGAATGGGTCTTCTGATTATTGTATCTTTAGAGTTTCATTGGTTTTTCAACTATAAGTATAGGGTTAAAAAACAGAGTGAGGGATCTTTTTTTTTGGACATCATACATTAGAAAAGGATTTGAAAAAGAGAGTATTCTGAAAGGTAGAGAGGGACAGATATACATAAGAGAGAAATATAGTTCTGAAAAGAAGCTTGAAAGCATTGCTACACTACTAAGTTTTGAGCTCCATTTGCCAAAAACTATCTGAAGCATTGCTGCCTGTGTCTCCATTTCAAAACTGGCCCAGTGTTCCCTCTTCTTGTTTGTTGAAACTCACTTGAAATACACTTTTGGGAGGGTTCAGCTAAGTGTTGATTCTGTTAAGTCGCTTAAGATTGGGGTTTCGAGCTGTTGGCACCGTTCAGTTGTTGATTGGTTTATCTCTGTTAATTTGAGATCATTTGGGCATACTTGGGGTATATCTGTTTGCTGCCTTGGTATTTCTGGAACTTACAAACTGGTTCTTTTAAGTGTGTTGGGTCTATTTTGCTGTTTGCAACTATTTGGGATTCTGGGTTGGAATTGGTATTCCGGTGACTTGCTGTTTGGTTACTGCTGTACTGCTGATTGCTATACTGTTGTCACTGCTCACTCTTCTTCCTATTTCCATATTCCAGGTACACATCCCTATCATTGTAGCTCCTTGATTCGAAAAGAAAATGAAGCCTGAAGCTCTCTTTTAAATCCGTTTAACACATGAAGCTGTCCAATGCTCCTTATGTTTGTATGAGTACATGTAATTAAATCTATCATACTGGTTTGGGTTGTGAAAAATGCATTTAGATCCAAAACACACTGTCATTGGACATGTATAGGAACTTGAGTTATTCCTGCTATATCTATGCTTAAATCTTCTCTATTCATGGCGTGCGATTTCCAAATCTGTTAATACTAGATCTTATGTTAAAATTGAGATTAATCACCTGATTAAGTAGAAAGTTTAAGGTGATTTGAACACCCGTGAGGAATGATATCTTAAACTTGCAAAAAATATGTGACAGTGGCTCTTTGAGGATTCTTTGAATTCAAAGTAAGTTTTTTCCATATAATTGTCCACCATAGTCTCGAATCTACTCACTTAGTTAACTAGTCGTATGTTTACTCGAATCGGTTCTAGTTGAGTAGGATTTTGTCATATTGTAGAAATTGGTGCGTTACTATTCAACTGAACGACGTAATTAGATTAAAGGAATCGGGGGTGCATTTCATGTGACCCGACTCCAATTTTGAACAAGATTAAATAAAGCGTGTCAGGAACCACAGGTGCATTTCATGTAGTGTGGCTTGCAACATGTTTTAAATAATTTTGAATCAATTCCTAAATAAATATAGCGGGATGTAGTTCGCTTTAAATTAGAATTAGAGGTGTGCCTCGCCCAACAAGTTATACAAATCGCGGGGCCCTCATAAATGTACATGTAAAAATATTTAGATTTCGAGATGTGCCGTTTCTTAGCGAATTTCATGGCCTTCTCAAAAGTGTAAATAAGCAATCGCTCTAGGCGCGTATTTTAATAATTTCACATTCCTAAATACGGGTGTGCATTTCATGCGGCCCAGATCCAGATCCCAAAATGTAGAATAAGAATGTGTCGAGGATCCGGGTGCATTTCATGCGACGTGATTCGAAACATATTTTTAGGCAACATTCTCGTTCGTAAATAATAATAGTAATAAAAGCGGTAAAGGGATATTAATTTGCGTTAACTACGTAACTGTGAAAAATCAGATAAATAAGCCGAATATGACAGTTAAGTGACCGTGCTAGAACCACGGAATTCGGGAATGCCTAACACCTTCTCCCGGGTTAACAGAATTCCTTATCCGAATTTCTGATTCGCGGACCATTAAATAGAGTCAAACCTTTCCTCAATTCGGGTTTCAAACTGGTGACTTGGGACACCATAAATCTCCCAAGTGGCGACTCCGAATCTCTCAATAAACGAACCCCGTTTTGGTTGTCCTTTAATTGGAAAAACTCTCTTTTATATCTCGCGCCCTCGCGGGTAAGCGGAAAAAGGAGGTGTGACATGCTCCACTGGGGACTATAACCCAGAACCAATGGTTCAGGGTTTAAGAATTCGAGCTTTGAATAATTGTTATATTTGGCTTATTATTATCTGATTTTTATTATATGTTTGTATTTAATGTGCTAAATGTTGCTTTTTACCGCTTTGATATTTTGTGAATTGTACATATAAATTGTGCCGAAACCAATCTCCTCTCCGAGTCTTCTAAATCATGAAGAAGGGTGCACTTCGTGTGACTTCTTTTCTGTATAGTGTCTAATTCCCACTTTAGAACGAGGTTTGGATAAGTTGCAAAACCGGTGAAGCTTCTGTATTCCCGGGTTGCTGCCTCCCCCTCGGCTCGAGTTGTCCGCTCGGGTAAGCCAGGTCTAGAACAATGAACCCAGGTTTTGAACCTAGAATAATAAAGCTTCATGTCGGATCCCTACTAGGAACATTTATTTGCATCATGTTGCATTTGACTTAGGGGACTCAACACAGGGGTTGGGTCCGTCTAGGACAGGCGACCTGAAATGAAAAGACCATCCTGCTGCATCCTGTTTGTCTTACGCATTTATCTGCTTCAGACTTGCATGCTGACCGGCTTTAGATAAGGAAAATAATTAAAAAAAAAGAAAAAGAAAAATAGTGTGTTGTATTCTTATAGATAAAAATAGTTTATTGGTTTTTGTTTTTTTTAAAATGAAGAAATAAATAATGTAGTTTGTTTTATTAAAACCGAACTACATGGGTTTGATTCTCATTGGATGTGAGATACGTAGGCAACCTTTATCAGGTCCAACTTCACCTTTTGCAGAAATAGTCAAAAATATCGAAACTAACTTTTTGTACTAAATGAGTCGGTGATGTTGTTTCAAAAAACAGCCGAATGTTCCCGAAAGGGATGCCGGAAGGCTGATTTCGTACAAACGGCCACCTTTGGGTCAATTTTGGTTTCGATCAATTTACCCCCACAGCCTTAAAATCTTCGTCCCCGAGACGTTGAAAGGCCGTGGTTGAAAACTGAGTTTTTTTTATTTAGCAAAACAAAGTTGTTTTCTTTATTTAAATCACCTTAATAAATGTGCAGGATGAGCACGAATCAGAATAAATCATTTTCAGTCTTTAGCGAGGTCCCTCAGCAGCTCCACATATGGTGGAACGATTTGGAAGACAGTAGCAAAAAGATAGTGGAGAGAATTTTGGGAGGTTTTGTTAATCTGTTGAATATCAAGCCAAGGAAAGACATCATCGAGGCACTGATATCTTTCTGGGATCCGACCCGCAATGTGTTCCGCTTTGTCGACTTTGAACTGACACGCACGCTAGAGGAGATTGCGGGCTATGCAGGACTAAATGGGAAATTAAGAGGGCAATACATGCTTTCACCAAGACCGGTATCTCCGCATGGGTTTCTGGATTTGCTAAGCATTAGTCGGAAGGTGAAAAATGATGATTTGTTAGGAGGATGTTGCGATCTCCAATTCTTATACCAACGGTACGGCACTCCTCGGGGTTTCGAAGAGTCAAACCTTGGACTAACTCACGCAGGGAATAGAATCAAGTGGGAGGCCAGGCGAATTCTAGCATTCATAACGACATTCTTGGGGATTGTGATTTGTCCACGCGAAGATAAGAAAATAGAGATAAGTCTTGTAGGAATAGCCGATGTAGCAATCAAAAAGGCTACCAGCACAGTGGTCCCTTTGGTTTTGTCCGAAATCTATCGAGCTTTGACTACATGACGAGAAGGGGGCAATTTCTTTCAAGGATGCAATCTGTTACTCCAATTGTGGATGCAAGAACACCTCCATCACCGGACACAATACATGAACCATGGGTTGACTGGAAAAAACTGTATTAGGGGGTTTGAGGAACGGATGATGGGCGCTGTGTTCCCCGAAGGCGTCGAAGCATGGCTTGCGTGACTAAGCTTAATAGAAGCCGATTAGATTGAATGGGCGTTTGGGTGGTTACCAGATACTGAAGTAATATATATGGCAGCCGAGGAGTGTTATATTCTTCTAATGGGGATCCGCAGTGTCCAACCATATGTTCCTCATCGGGTATTACGTCAACTAGGAAGGTTTCAAGTTATTCCTACTGATCAAGATCTGAGAAAGCACGCCATTGAGTTGAGCCCAGGAGCCATATTCCCTGAAGAAAAGATTAGAAAGCTGTGGCATGAATGTAGATTCATTGAGTCTAAAACTATGGTTCGCGAACTGGCTAAGGGTGAGGTAGATCCAAAGTACAACGTGTGGTTCGGGAAAAGGTTTCAGATTCGTCGGAAATGTTCTAAAAGAGCCCATGTCCAACAGTTCACGGAAGATTCACAAGAGCAATGGAATTGGCTAGCAAAGGAGGAAAGGTACATGACGAAGATTGGTAGGATAGAACAGCAGGTCCGGGACCTTCAATTCGAGAAGAGTATGCAAGCTGCCGCCGACGAGGGAGATAAAAAGAAGTTGGCACAAGAAAATGACTTTTTGAGAGCTCAAATCCAGCAAATGAAAAGGAATGCTGACAGACAATTGAGGAGTCGGTCAGACGAAAAATTGATAAGGAGTCTAAAAAATCAAGTCACGGATGTCCAAAAAGAATTGGAAGAGTCAAAGGCCCAAACGATGAGGATCCGTACCAGCTGGAGAAGGGAGGCACATCAACAGGCACTTCATCTATAGCAAGTGGGAAAACATTATACTGAGGTCATCACCAGTCTGAGAGAAGCAAATGTTACCCTCAGGGAACGGGTCTTCAAACAAGACCGGGATGCCAGGGTAGACCTCGACCGTTGCCACAATTTGATGGCCCGATTGCAAGAACAAGTGGATAGGCTCTTAGCTCAGGTCACCAACAACGCTTGAAGATTGGGGGCGAAGAACTAGCAGATAGAACAGCTACTCAGAGAAAGGGACATGATCAAAGACAGAATTGGAGAGATCGGGTATTATGTCACCATGAAGTGCTTAGCTTGTGAACAAATGCCCCGCGCCGCCCTTTTTGCTTCGATTATGGACTATGTTCATCAGATCATGAGAGAGTTAAGGGGACTACACATGGACCTCACACCAAGGCCCGCGGCAAGGCCGGATGATGCCTCGCGGGCCTCTAGGAGTTTAAGAGCATTAGGCTATTGATTAAAAGATGTATTTTTTTTATTTTTTTTTATTTTTGCTGACGTTTTCAGTATTTTTATGTTTTTTTGAGTCAAGCATTTCTCTTTTGTTTTTGATTATTGTAAGACATGTTTTGTGACCGTAAAGGTTTTTATGAGAATTCCAGAATTTTGCCACAATCTTGTTACCAGAACTACGCTCGGTTTGATTCACGCGGGGACGTGATACGTAGGCAATCCACATAAGATTTGACCACCACTAGAAAGAAAGGAAAAGAACATGAAGGTTAATAACAATGAGGTTTTCAAGGATAATTGAAAAAGGGAAAAAAAAGAGAAAAAAAAAAAGAAGAAAAGAAGCTGGAATGACGCATGTGATGAGTACATATAGAAAGGGTCATTTGGTTAGGTGCATTGCATCCAACGTGCTATAACATATCTGTTAAACGCGGTAAGCTAACAAGTTTGTTGCATTCCAGAAAAGTTTAGCAATTGGGTTTGACATAATATCCTGGCCAGCCACCATTACCGTACTAGATCTAAATGGCCAATTCCAGCAAGCATGTCTAGTTCCGGTAAAAGCCTCGAGGAAGAGAAATCAAAGATACAGAGAATGAAAGAAGAGGTAGATCGGTTGAAACGGCAGATAACAGATATGCACCTAGCCTGGGCTAGGGGACAGTCTTCACCAAACCTCCCTACTCTCGCATCAGCTCCAGAACATCCACCCCTTGATCTTTCGACAAGCGCCCCACTCTATCCATACTATCAAGGGGAAAACCCTTATGCCACCCAAATTCCACCAGCCAAACAAAATCCTCCTCCGGTCACCCCTGTTTTTGTAGCACCCCCACCTGCTACCCTACAAAAGTCGCCCGGTGAGCCGCATGTTCAAATCCATGACAATTCTTACTATCCTCCCGAGCCTACCTTTAGGGCTCCCGAACCGCATCCACACACCCCTCACTGGGATAACCCGGCAGAACCGGAAAAGCACCTCCAAAGTTTGGAACATGAGGAAGTTATTAGAAAAGTTAAAAGCCCGGAGCAGTCCTTCAGGAATATGCACGGTTTGGGCAACCAGGTCAGTGTCGCTTACAAGGATCTGTGTCCATTCCCAGATGTCCAGTTGCCAGCCGGGTTCAAAATGCCCAAGTTTGACCTATACGAGGGGCATGGTGATCCAGTAGCCCATCTTCGAGGGTTTTGTAGTAAAATGCGAGGAGCTGGAGGACGAGACGAGATTCTGATAGCTTACTTCGGTTAGAGTTTGGGGGGATCCGCACTAGAGTGGTACACTAGGCAGGATCCCAGCAGATGGTTTACATGGGATGATTTGGCTCAAGCATTCATTGGCCAGTTCCAGTACAATCTTGAAATAGTCCCGGACCGCTTATCATTGCTAAAGTTAGAGAAGAAACCCGCCGAAAGTTTCAGAGAATTTGGTTTCCGCTGGAGGGAACAGGCAGCAAGGGTAGATCCGCCTATGAGAGAGAATGAGATGGTGGATTACATCTTGCAGACACTGGAGCCAACCTATTTCGGACATCCGTGACGTCCGTGGGTAAGTCATTCACTGAGGTGATAAAGATGGGGGCTATGATCGAGGAAGGCTTGAAAGCCAACAAGATTATGAGCTATTCGGCTTTGAAAGCCACCACTCAAGCTATCCAAAGTGGTACCGGAGGAGTGCTTGGGAAAAAGAGGAAAGAAGAAGTCACGGCAGTCGAGTCCGAAACATGGTTCAGAAACAGAGGCCCCGCACCCCAGTATAACCCGCCCCAGCCTCGCCACCAAAATTACCTCCACAATCCATATAACCACCCGCAACATTACTATCCAGCACCTGATCCCTATTTTACTGTCCATCACGCACAGTCATATGCCGCACCTCCCGTCCATGCACCATGGCGTGCACCAAACCCGCAAAACAGTTATCCACCCCCAAGAGCCTACAGAAACCCCACGGGCGCGAGTTTTCGTCCGAACCAAGCATTCAAGAGCGACAGGGCGCCAAGGCCAAAGACTTTCACTCCTTTGGGAGAGTCTTACACCAGTTTGTTCCACCGATTGAAGCAAGTTGGGTTGCTAAATCCGGTCGAGGCTAAGCTGCCAAACCCTCTTCCAAAGAATTTGGATCATTCAATAAATTGTCCATATTGTTCAGGATGTCCGGGGCATGACACAAAAAAGTGTTGGAGGTTAAAAACAGCTATCCAGGAACTCATCGACACTCGCAGGATTGAGGTCCAAACACCAGCAGAACCCGACATCAACCGAAATCCACTCCCAACTCATCATGAGACCAACATGATCGAGCTGGTACGGGTAGAAGAGGGAAAGGAGAAAACCTCTCAGACTGTAATGATGATCAAGTCTAGTGGGGTAGGAATGAAAAGGGGGCCAAACCTTGATGGGTCACTCATTTGCAAGAAGGACGTACAAGAGGGGTTGGAAGCAGAAAGGGGAAATGCAAGCGAAGTACCGGTGAGGCCAGGAGGAGCAAGAATAGTTGTACCAGGGGTAGCAACCAAACCCGTCTTGATGGTAGTAGGTGTTCGAGTAGATCCTTTCATCATCAAGCCAGCAATACAGTTGCCAATAGCCGATAGCAAAGCTATTCCATGGAATTATGATCGGGTCACGACAACCTACAAAGGAAAAGAAGTTAAAGAGGAAGTCTGCGAAGCGCAAGGTTTGACCCGCTCAGGGAGGTGTTTTGCCCCGGCGGAATTGAGGAAGACTACTCCGGCAACACTGAAAAAAGCCGGTAACTGACGAAGAGGCAGAAGAATTCCTGAAAAAGATGAAGCTGCATGATTATTCTGTTTTAGAACAGCTGAAGAAAACCCCTGCGCAAATTTCATTGCTATCCTTGCTGATACATTCTGAAGAACATCGGCAAGCTTTGATGAAAGTTTTAAATGAGGCCCATGTACCTGATAAAATCTCTGTGAGTCATTTGGAGAAGATCACCAATAGGATCTTCGAAGCAAACCGGATTACCTTCACCGATGATGAGTTGCCTGAGGAAGGCACCGAGCACAATAAGGCTTTATATCTTACGGTAAAGTGTGAGAAGTCGGTGGTTACCAAAGTCCTAGTCGACAATGGGTGCAGTGCGAATATTTGTCCTCTCTCTACGCTGAACAAGTTGAAAGTGGACATCGGCAGGATATGCAAGAACAACATATGTGTCTGAGGATTTGATGGAGGAGGCAAGGCGTCGGTCGGGGACATAGTGTTAATCTTGACAATCGGACCGGTGGAGTTCACCATGGAATTTCAGGTGCTGGACATGGTAGTTTCATATAACCTTCTGATAGGGCGACCATGGATCCATGCCGCAAAAGCAATTCCATCCAGCCTACACCAAGTAGTCAAGTTTGAGTGGGACCAACAGGAGATCGTAGTCCATGGAGAGAATGATCTACAACCAGGCACTATCGTCCCCTTTGTTGAGACAGAAGAGGATGTTGGGCCATGGGTATACCGGATCTGCGATGTGGTATCCACCAAACGAGTTCCAGAAGGGGAATGCATTCCTAATGACAGAATAATTACCGCAGACGTCATGGTGGCTCATGAAATGCTGAGAAACGGTTTCGTACCCGGCAAAGGTTTAGGTACATCTCTGCAAGGAATCATACAACCGGTATCCGTGGTCGAAAATGTGGGAACCTTCGGCTTGGGATTCAAGCCAACATCAGAGGACATCCAGCGAGCCAAGAGGAATAAGCAGAAGACATGGGTGCTCCCGAAGCCTGTTCCGTGCCTTTCCCGATCTTTTGTCAGGTCTGGAGTAAGAGGACATCCGACGACAAAGATTCCCAGTCCTATGGTTAGGCCGGACGAAGAGTTCTTAAGAAAATTCGAGGACCTATTCGCAGATGTATGCATGCTAGAGGATGGCGAAGGATCCAGCCATGCCGAGATACAGTTTGTGGGATAGAAAGCAAAGTTGAATAATTGGAAGGCTACTCCTCTCCCTGTCCGGAAGGAGTCTTGGTAGTTTGTTTTGGATTGTTTTCTTTCGAAATTTTGTGTTGGGGTTGTCCCCGAAGTAAAATCCGTTTGTTTTAGTTTATTTTGATTTGAGTTTTCAAGCTTGTTTTTCCTTGTACTGTTCCTATTAATGAAATTTTGTTCCCTTCATGTCTAATTTTGTTTATTTTCCTTCTTTTTACTTTTCTGAGCAGCTTTCTTTCAACTGATCCTAATGATATGGCGTGCTTAAAGATTAATCAACCCAGTCTAGAAAGTCAATCTGGTTTGGAAATAATAACGCATGAAATAAGAGGTGACGAGAGTGAATCGGAATACGGCGATGATGAAGCCGTAGAAGAAATCGGTGAAGAATTAAGTCACTTCGAGGAAAAACCCAAACCAAATTTAAATGATACTCAGGCTGTTAATCTGGGGGACACAGATGACGTCAAAGAAACCAGAATAAGTGTCCATATTGAACCCAACCTGAGAGAAGAGTTGATCAAAACACTCATGGAGTTTAAAGACATTTTCGCATGGTCGTACGACGACATGCCGGGACTCAGCACTGATCTAGTGGTTCACAAATTACCCACTGATCCGGCATGTCCTCCCGTCAAGCAAAAACTGCGGAAATTCAAGACGGAGACGAGTGTAAAGATCAAGGAGGAAATGACCAAGCAGTTACAGGCGAAAGTCATTCGTGTCACTCGATACCCTGGATGGTTGGCTAACGTAGTACCGGTGCCAAAGAAAGACGGGAAGATCAGAGTATGCGTGGACTACCGCAATCTCAACAAGGCGAGCCCTAAGGATAATTTCCCACTTCCCAATATCCATATCCTGATTGATAATTGCGCCGGACGTGAAATCGGATCCTTTGTGGACTGCTACGCGGGATATCATCAGATCTTGATGGATGAAGAGGACGCAGAAAAAGACGGCTTTCATCACACCATGGGGGACTTATTGCTACCGGGTGATGCCATTCGGTTTGAAGAACGCAGGGGCAACATACATGAGGGCGATGACTACGGTATTCCATGACATGATACACAAGGAAATTGAAGTGTACGTGGATGATGTGATCATAAAATCTAGACGTCAAGAAGACCACGTTGCCGACCTCGGGAAGTTCTTTCAAAGACTTCGAAGATATGATATCAAGCTCAATCCGGCCAAATGCGCATTCGGAGTTCCATCAGGGAAAGTTGCTAGGATTCATCGTCAGCCGACGGGGCATTAAGTTGGACCCATCCAAAATCAAGTCCATTCAGGAGTTACCCCCGCCAAGGAATAAAACAGAGGTAATGAGTTTGTTGGGAAGGTTAAATTACATCAGTAGGTTTATTGCTCAGCTTACAGCAACCTGTGAACCCATATTCTGTCTGTTGAAGAAAGATGTTGCGATAGAATGGACGACAGAATGTCGGGAAGCGTTTGACCAAATCAAAGGGTATCTGTCAAACCCACCCGTACTGGTTCCGCCTGAACCGGGTAGACCCCTAATTCTTTATCTAACGGTTTTGGAGAATTCGTTCGGCTGCGTACTGGGGCAGCATGATCTTACTGGCAGGAAGGAACGGGCCATTTGCTATCTCAGTAAAAAATTCATGGTCCACGAGGTTAAGTACACTCATTTGGAAAAGACATGTTGTGCCTTGACTTGGGTAGCCCAAAAGCTAAAACATTATTTGTCTTCTTATACCACTTACCTCATTTCGCGTTTGGATCCATTGATGTATATTTTTCAGAAACCTATGCCTACAGGGAGGTTAGCAAAATGGCAAATATTAATTACAGAGTTCGACATCATATATGTGACAAGGACGGCTATGAAAGCTCAAGCCCTAGCCGATCACTTAGCTGAGAATCCTGTCGATGACGGATACGAACCTTTGAGGACGTATTTTTCGGACGAAGAAGTATTGCAAATTGAGGGGTTGGAATTAACCGAGGATCCAGGGTGGAGGCTTTTCTTCGACGGAGCGGCGAACGTAAAAGGAGTCGGAGTAGGGGCTGTGCTTATTTCTGAAACATGACATCATTATCATGTTACTGCTCAACTGCGTTTTCATTGTACCAACAATATGGCTGAGTACGAAGCATGCATTTTAGGGTTGCGATTAGCGGTGGACATGGATGTACAGGACGTCTTGGTCTTGGGGGACTTGGACCTTCTGGTGCATCAGATTCAGGGAGAATGGGAAACCAGAGACTTGAAACTTATCCCGTATCGTCAGTGTTTGCATGATCTGACCAAGCGCTTTCGATCAGTAGAATTCAGGCACATCCCAAGGATGCATAATGAGGTTGCCGATGCTCTAGCTACTTTGGCGTCAATGCTACATCACCCGGACAAGGTTCGTGTTGATCCGTTACATATTCAGGTTAGGAATCAACACGCTTATTGTAATATGATAGAAGAAGAGATGGATGGTGAGCCATGGTTTCATGATGTCAAAGAGTACCTCATGTTAGGAGTATACCCAGAGCAGGCAACTGGAGATCAAAAGAGAGCTATTCGGCGATTGGCGAACGGATTTTTCCTTAGTGGAGGGGTGCTGTACAAAAGAACCCCAGATTTGGGATTGTTGCGATGTATAGATGCAAGTCAAGCCACAACAGTGATGACGGATATACACTCCGGAGTTTGTGGACCACACATGAGCGGATACGTATTGGCAAGGAAGATTCTTCGAGCAGGATATTACTGGCTCACTATGGAGCGTGATTGTATAAGTTTCGTGCGAAGATGCCATCAGTGTCAGATACACGGAGATTTGATTCATTCTCCGCCAACCGAGTTGCATACAATGTCAGCACCATGGCCGTTTGTTGCATGGGGTATGGATGTTATTGGACCTATAGAACCTGTGGCTTCCAATGGTCATAGGTTCATTCTGGTAACAATCGATTATTTTACCAAGTGGGTGGAGGCCAAAACCTTCAAATCAGTGACCAAGAAGGCGGTGGTGGACTTCGTACATTCCCACATCATCTGCAGGTTTGGAATTCCAAAGATAATCATCACAGATAACGGTGCAAATCTTAACAGTGGATTGATGAAAGAGGTATGTCAACAGTTCAAGATTACACACCGAAATTCCACACCATATCGTCCCAAAGCAAATGGTGCGGTTGAGGCAGCAAACAAGAATATAAAGAAGATATTAAGGAAGATGGTAGAAGGGTCTAGGCAATGGCATGAAAAGTTACCATTCGCATTGTTAGGTTATCGCACTACCGTTCGGACTTCGGTAGGTGCAACTCCTTACTTGTTGGTGTACGGGACCGAAGCAGTAATACCAGCAGAAGTTGAAATCCCATCCCTCCGAATTGTCGCCGAAGCTGAGATCGATGACGACGAGTGGGTCAAAACCCGATTAGAGCAATTGAGCTTGATCGATGAAAAGAGATTGACAGCAGTATGTCACGGCCAATTGTATCAAAAGAGAATGGCGAGAGCATATAACAAGAAGGTACGTCCCAGGAAATTTGAAGTAGGACAGCATGTGCTGAAGAGAGTTCTACCACATCAGGCCGAAGCGAAAGGCAAGTTCGCTCCAAATTGGCAAGGACCATTTGTTGTGACTAGGGTATTATCCAACGGCACGCTATGTCTAACTGATATTGAGGGAAGATGCACTGATATGGCTATCAATTCTGATGCAGTCAAGAGATATTATGTGTAATTCTTTAATGCATTTGTCAACGTTTGGTTTCGTTTGTTTGTAGTTGGCATTTTTCGGAGAATGAAATGACAGAGGTAATTTTTCTACTACCCAAACACTTTAACCCTTGTTTCCCCCTTTGAGCCTTAATTATTCTTTCATATACCCTCTTCCGGAATCATCAAGGAAGATGTGTAACAAAATAGAAAAGAAACAAAGAAAAGACACAAGAAAAAGTGAACTACGTTCGACCTGATTCCTCAAGAAGGATACGTAAGCGCCACACGGCTCGGTCATAATAAAATAAAAACCAAAAATTCCCTAAGAAACAAAACTAGGGCAGAAGTCATTGTTTCATTTGAAAAGATGATGTGAATTCCGAAAGTTGTAATGAGCTAACCGTTGAGGCTATACCTCTTTTCTCTAGCCTCGTACACTGACACCGCATTAATGACCAAAAAGACCTCTCGATCAGTGTTTGAGAAATGCCAAGTCACGCAAATGAAAGCCAAGAAGGACACTCCGATCCTCGACTGAGTCCAAGATGCGCAAGCTAAAAATGGATAGCCATTCAGAGGGAGTTCCGTGGATAATACCCCAGCCTGGAGAGAAAGCAAAAATGAGAGAGTCTTAGCGGTGAAAACCTTCGCGGGCACTTTAAGGCGAAGAAAGCTAAGAGAAATAAAATGAGAGAGTCTTACGGTGAAAACCTTCACAGGCACCCTAAGGCGAAGGGAGGTCGAGAGAAATGAGAGAATCTCATTAGTGAAAACTCTTTGAAGGGCACTGTGAGGTGACAAGGCGAGATGGTTACAAGGTGTCGGCCTGAGTCAAGGTTGGGACATTCATTGGCTTCTAGTAGAACGCGGCCATTAGAAAGTGATTGACATAAATAGACTGGGTAGATTAATCTCAAAGGCGCGGCACAACCATTGGATCAGTTATACATTCAGATAAGTTTTTCCCAGTTTTGAGTTCAGAAAAGCTTTCCCTTTCTTTTGTCATTCGCGGTCAGCATTCTTTATCTATCATTTTTCTCTTCTTTTTGTTTTCGAAAATTGACTTTTCAAAGCTTACTACCAAGTCTCCCAAAGCGGTACAATAGGCGCGGAACGAGGCAACAAAGCAAAAGTCATTCCGATATTAAGATTGGAACGACAAGTTGATTGGAAGGTTCACAGGAATTATGGAGTAGGATGGACACATGTTACCCACCCGGAAGATAATTTCTCACAGCAGATCATCGACTAAAAAGGGTCGGACCACACAGAAGTTGGAATAAAAAGGAGAGATGAGAGATCATCTATGGAAGGAGCACCATCCCCAGCAAGTATCAATGTCATCCCCAAAAGACCGAGGAAGGCAAAGCGGCTAAAAGAGAAAAGAAAATGGCCCCAGCAAGAGTGGCACGACCACTCACTGCGTTTTGAAACTAACAATTTTTCTTTGATTTAAAGCAGGAAAAGGGGGTTCGTCGGAGGGAAAGCATGCCACATAGAAGGTTATCAAACTGGGGCAGAAAATTTTCTCCCATTGCGAAAATTTTCTTGAAAGCGAATACCCAGTGGATTAGAATAGAAAGCAACACAAGATTTTGGGAAGAAGGAAAATATCAGCCTCGAGCAGAGTAGTTTTGAAAGGCGCCAGACAACACGAGGAAGTGATATTTGAGATTAGTATCGTTCCCGGCAGTTCTCGAAGAAATGAAACACTGATTTCGAGACTTTCTCAGCAGCATTATTCCCAGCAGTTAAGTAAACAATTCTAAAGATATCCCCAGCAGTCAGGAGGGAAAGCAACACGACCTCGGAGGGAGGCAGATCCGAAACAAGGTAATTTAGGAGAAATGATAGTTCAAGAGTCGATGCAGCAAGAATGAAATGGTACAAGAAGCAAAGGAAGGTGATCTAGTTCTGAAGTCATAGTTGAAATCAGGGAGCCCGCCTGAAGAATGGAATGGCGATTTATTTTAAAGTTGTAGTTGAAGTCAGGGAGCCCGCCTGGAGAATGGAGTGGCAATTTATTTTTGAAGTTGTAGTTGAAGTCAGGGAGCCCGCCTGAAGAATGGAGTGGCAATTTATTTTTTTTAAGTTGTTGTTGAAGTCAGGGAGCCCGCCTGAAGAATGGAGTGGCGATTTAATTTTTAAGTTGTAGTTGAAGTCAGGGAGCCTGCCTGAAGAATGGAGTGGCGATTTATTTTTTGAAGTTGTAGTTGAAGTCACGGAGCCCGCCTGGAGACTGGAGTGGCAATTTATTTTTTTAAGTTATTGTTGAAGTCAGGGAGCCCGCCTGAAGAATGGAGTGGCGATTTAATTTTTAAGTTGTTGTTGAAGTCAGGGAGCCCGCCTGAAGAATGAAGTGGCGATTTATTTTTGAAGTTATAGTTGAAGTCAAGGAGCCCGCCTGGAGAATGGAGTGGCAATTTATTTTTGAAGCTGTAGTTGAAGTCAGGGAGCCCGCCTGAAGAATAGAGTGGCGATTTAATTTTTAAGTTGTTGTTGAAGTCAGGGAGCCCGCCTGAAGAATGGAGTGGCGAATTTAATTTAAAGTTGTCGTTGAAGTCAGGGAGCCCGCCTGAAGAATGGATTGACAATTTATTTTTGGAGTCGGTTGAGGAAAGCGGTAGAGTATGACGGAAATCCCCAGCGTGAATCCAAATTGATAATCAAAAGGAAGGCAACAAGGATCCGAAAGATAGGTTCAGACTTCGAAGGAGAATAGTTCGAAGATCACAAAGAAGGGACCAATGGTCGGAGTTCGGCAATCAAGATAAGCCGAAATAACGAGTGTCAGAAGAAAAGAAGCATATGAAGAAACATCAAAGCCAGCAGGATGGCAAGGAACATGACAAGATCAAGTTGAAAGGATAGATAAAAATTGGCAATACTGTAACTTAGTCTAGCTTTTTATTTTGTTTAGCACGGGGTAATAAGGAGATCAATTAAGCAGTGACAACAGCAGTAACAGCAAGATCACAGAAGTCATGGTAGTCCCAGCTACCAAAAATTTCCCGAACTACATTGACCTGATTCCCTTTTAGCCAGGGATATGTAGGAGACCTTCTGAAGCAAAGGTTCGATCAAAACATTTTTCCAAAAAAATGCTTCATACGGAGTGCTTAAACGGGCAAAAAGTCGCTCGTATCAGCTCACTTGTCTTTGCACGAAAACTCTTCATGTTTCCGCGCAAAGAGGGGCAGCTGTGAGCACGTAATTTTTACCCCACGCGAGCTACTCCCAAATGAAATCAGAACAAAATGGTTTGTTTTACTGTGTGCATTTTTTGTGTATTTTTGTGAATTTTTGCATTCGAGGGCTCATACTTATTTCTCTAAGTAAATAACTAATCATAAAAAGAGAAAAAATATATATGTGCATTTGTGTTCTTTGTCAATTGGTTGATTTTACATTGAATTAATGAAGCATATTTTTACTACTCAATTTTGTTTTCGAAGTGGCTTTTATTTAAAGTGAGTATTGATGAAGCAAGAGGCTAAAAATGCAAGCTCTCCAGGCCCAAATGATGTGTTCCGCCCGGTCCGTTCAATGAGTCTCTAAGACTCATGAAACGACGTAGCAGGGCATTGAAGCTACGTCGTTCTGGCACTGGCAGATCTCGACCGTAGAGCCATCTCTAATCCAACGGTGGAGATCGCTTCACCCTCACCCGTTCCAGGTAACCCGATCCAGGTCCAGACCGACCCAGTCCCTCACAGACACATAAACGACATTGTTTGGATAAGTGAGAAGATCCAGGCCGTTGATCTCATTTGATCAAACGGCCAGGATTAAATCCCAGCCCCACTATATATACTAAAAGACCTACCCAGCCCCCCCTAAGCCAGACCCCCCTCACCTTCATCGTCTCTCTTAGAGACGAATTAAGCTTCCGCCGTCCACCACCGTACTCCGCCTGTCGGAAATCGCCTCACGGAGGTTCCGGTAGGCCAAACCACCCCAAATTTACACCAGCCCCTCTCCTCACCTCCCCCTCCTCGAATCCGGCCTTCGTTGGTCTCGAATCTGTCTCAAACGCGTCGAATATTGAATCAAAGGTCGCTGGGATTTGAAATTCTATCCCAAACCACCCCAAACTCACCCCAAGCCCTCCCATGACCTCCCTCATACCCCTACTATCCCTGGTTTGGCTCGAATCTTGCCAGAACTGGTCGAGCCCCAAAATCGGCCACATAAACCCTAAAAATCCAAAATGGGGTCTTCGTCCGAAATTGATAAGAGGTTGAGGTCTAATGGACCTTAATCTAGGTGTTCTCGACCGAGAACACCCCATTTGGCTTCAACAATTCAAGTCTGAGGTCAAGCCTGGTTCTTTGTTGATTTCAGAGGTATTCCTCCGCTTTCTTTGCTCCGCATTGATTTCTCTGTGTGTTGTTTGGTTCATGTTTGTTTACAAATTTTCTAGCATTCTTTCTTTCTATCCCAGGACCCTTTATTTGGTCAATTTCTGTTCTTACTCATTTTTAATCAGTGTTAGTTGTTGTGACCATCTTATGTGTTAAATTCGATTAGCGTCGTTAATTAAAAATTTGATATACCCTGAGTCTGCCTGTAAACCACGAATCACGAATTCGTAGGTCGATCATTTGTTATCGATTATGTGTGTTGTCATTAACTAATCAATGTGGTCGATTAGTTTCGTAGGTCTTGTTTATTAGCATTTTTATGGCAGAAATTGATTACACATGGAACCACTGTTGGATTGTGCCTATTTGTGATTAAGGATTGTTTGGATATAGCTGCAAGATGATTTGAATCAGGAGCTTAATATTTTAGGATTAAATGTCCTGCACAGCCTAGTGGAACATGCTGTTACAGCAGGGCACTCAACCAGGCTTGCACTTAATATTTAAATTAATTAAAGCCCACACTTAAAACAAGGTTTAGTGGTTAAAACAGAGAAGATAATGGGCTGGCAGAGAAGAGGATGGGCAGAATGGGTCTTCTGATTATTGTATCTTTAGAGTTTCATTGGTTTTTCAACTATAAGTATAGGGTTAAAAAACAGAGTGAGGGATCTTTTTTTTTGGACAGCATACATTAGAAAAGGATTTGAAAAAGAGAGTATTCTGAAAGGTAGAGAGGGACAGATATACATAAGAGAGAAATATAGTTCTGAAAAGAAGCTTGAAAGCATTGCTACACTACTAAGTTTTGAGCTCCATTTGCCAAAAACTATCTGAAGCATTGCTGCCTGTGTCTCCATTTCAAAACTGGCCCAGTGTTCCCTCTTCTTGTTTGTTGAAACTCACTTGAAATACACTTTTGGGAGGGTTCAGCTAAGTGTTGATTCTGTTAAGTCGCTTAAGATTGGGGTTTCGAGCTGTTGGCACCGTTTAGTTGTTGATTGGTTTATCTCTGTTAATTCGAGATCATTTGGGCATACTTGGGGTATATCTGTTTGCTGCCTTGGTATTTCTGGAACTTACAAACTGGTTCTTTTAAGTGTGTTGGGTCTATTTTGTTGTTTGCAACTATTTGGGATTCTGGGTTGGAATTGGTATTCCGGTGACTTGCTGTTTGGTTAATGCTGTACTGCTGATTGCTATACTGTTGTCACTGCTCACTCTTCTTCCTATTTCCATATTCCAGGTACACATCCCTATTATTGTATCTCCTTGATTCGAAAAGAAAGTGAAGCCTGAAGCTCTCTTTTAAATCTGTTTAACACATGTAGTTGTCCAATGCTCCTTATGTTTGTATGAGTACATGTAATTAAATCTATCATACTGGTTTGGGTTGTGAAAAATGCATTTAGATCCAAAACACACTGTCATTGGACATGTATAGGAACTTGAGTTATTCTTGCTGTATCTATGCTCAAATCTTCTCTATTCATGGTGTGCGATTTCCAAATCTGTTAATACTAGATCTTATGTTAAAATGAGATTAATCACCTGATTAAGTAGAAAGTTTAAGGTGATTTGAACACCCGTGAGGAATGATATCTTGAACTTGCAAAAAATATGTGACAGTGGCTCTTTGAGGATTCTTTGAATTCAAAGTAAGTTTTTTCCATATAATTGTCCACCATAGTCTCGAATCTACTCACTTAGTTAACTAGTCGTGTGTTTACTCGAATCGGTTCTAGTTGAGTAGGATTTTGTCACATTGTAGAAATTGCTGCGTTATTATTCAACTGAACGACGTAATTAGATTAAAGGAATCGGGGGTGCATTTCATGTGACCCGACTCCAATTTTGAACAAGATTAAATAAAGCGTTTCAGGAACCACAGGTGCATTTCATGTAGTGTGGCTTGCAACATGTTTTAAATAATTTTGAATCAATTCCTAAATAAATATAGCAGGATGTAGTTCGCTTTAAATTAGAATTAGAGGTGTGCCTCGCCCAACAAGTTATACAAATCGCGGGGCCCTCATAAATGTACATGTAAAAATATTTAGATTTCGAGATGTGCCGTTTCTTAGCGAATTTCATGGCCTTCTCAAAAGTGTAAATAAGCAATCGCTCTAGGCGCGTATTTTAATAATTTTACCTTCCTAAATACGGGTGTGCATTTCATGCGGCCCAGATCCAAATCCCAAAATGTTGAATAAGAATGTGTCGAGGATCCGGGTGCATTTCATGCGACGTGATTCGAAACATATTTTTAGGCAACATTCTCGTTCGTAAATAATAATAGTAATAAAAGCGGTAAAGGGATATTAATTTGCATTAAGTACGTAACTGTGAAAAATCAGATAAATAAGCCGAATATGACAGTATAGCGACCGTACTAGAACCACGGAATTCGGGAATGCCTAACACCTTCTCCTGGGTTAACAGAATTCCTTATCCGGATTTCTGATTCGCGGACCATTAAATAGAGTCAAACCTTTCCTCAATTCGGGTTTCAAACTGGTGACTTGGGACACCATAAATCTCCCAAGTGGCGACTCCGAATCTCTCAATAAACGAACCCCGTTTTGGTTGTCCTTTAATTGGAAAAACTCTCTTTTATATCTCGCGCCCTCGCGGGTAAGCGGAAAAAGGAGGTGTGACATGTTTCAGACTTGAGTATTTCATTAAGTATTTCTATGACTATTCAGTTTTTTTTAGAGGCTCTAGACTCGTGACCCCAGATCTTTTGGGAGTGTTATTTCGTTATTCACACTTTTTAGTATTTATTCATACTATTATTATTTTAGTATCTATTGACTCATATATTATTCTTGAGTTGGTCCTTCTAGGATTGGTATTCTAATTGGAAACAGTTGTTGGTCTGGCTTGCCTAACTTTAGGGTTGGGCGCCATCACGACCGAATTTTGGCCGCGACAATATGTCTGCAAATTTTTAGGTCATTCAAACATCATTTGGTCGAGTTCTTGATTGGATGTTGGTTTCAGAAGTTTTAGTTGAAATGTAGGCTTGAATCCGCCTTAATTTGATGATTTTTGTGTTTAAGGATATGTTTTTATGATTGGAGCAAGTTCGTATCGTGTTTTGGAGTAGGTTGGTAGTTTTCGTTGAGGTCCCGGGGGCCTCGGGGTGAATCCGGGCGTCCAAACGGATCAATTCTTGCATCTTTAAAGGTCTGCTGGTTGCTAGTATATGTTACAGGAATTTCCTCTATGCGATCGCATAGTTGTTGCTGCAATCGCATAGAAGGTTGGAAGAGGGGTCGGAATTTTGTGCTATGTGATCGCGTAAGTGTGATTATGATGGCATAGGCTAGGGAAGTTCTACTCTGCGATCGCGTAGAGGGTGCTGTGATCACGTAGCTGAAGGTTTAGATGACATGCGATCGCATGGGTCAGTGTGCGATCGCATAGAGAATTTTGGAGACCAGGATTTTTTGTTCATCGCAATCGCATTCCAAGGGATGCGATCGCATAGAGTAAAATCTGGGCGACAGAAGGGTTTTAAGAAAAAGAAATCAATCGTGAAGCTTGGGTATTTTCCTCTATTTTTGAGCACCTTGAGAGCTATGTGATAGAATTCGAAGAGGATTTCATCCAGAAGTGATTTGAGGTAAGTCTCGTGGTCTTAATACATCATTTTATCGAAGAATCTTCCATTAATTCTCTGATATTGGGTATAAATTGAGGAAGTTAGGGCTTGGATTTTTGCTATGAAAAATCATGATTTGGCGGCTCATTTGAAGTCCGATTTTGATAGATTTTATATGCACGGACTCGTGGAGAGATAAGGATTCTAAAAATGTGAATTTTATAATTTTTTGAGAAGCAGGCTCGGGTTTTGGAAACTTCATGTTTTTGGGTATTTTTTTGAGTTATGATTCATTAGCCTATTTTGATATATTCTTATTGGTTTTGATCAGATTTGGCATCTGAGGAGGTCGATTTGTAAGGAAAGCACAAGGCGAGCCAGGACTTTAGCCGTTCGAGGTGAGTGGTAGTAATGAATGATATATTGAGGGTTTGAAACCCTGTATTTGCACTATATAGTGTTATGTTGAGATGAAACACACGTCATATGATGAGCGTGGTGATATTGTGACTAGGGATGCAGACTTAGTCCATCCCGATTGATGGTTTACTGCATTTATTGATTGACACTAAGCTTATATCTGTATAATTGGGCTAGTTGCCATGTTTGGGGCCTTGTGCCGATCTGTAGAACCTTAGGGAAGCCTGTGGATCTAAATGACCCCTATATCATTTTGAACATATACTCTTAGTTGTACTCTTAGCTGTATAGCATGACATGAACCAGTACTAGAAGTGTACTCTAAGTGAGAATACCTAGGGTTGAATACCCTGTTCTAGCTGAGTGGGCCCGAGAGGCCAAGTCTGTGTTGATTGAGAGGGGTCGAGGACACGTAGTGAGGTATTGACATATATACTAGACCGGGTTGTACGCCGCAACATTATATTACATATACATATATTGGATCGGACTGCACGCCGTAGTATTATATATATGATATATATGGATCGTACTGCATGCCACATTAATATATATGTGGATCGGACTGCACACCATAGTAGTATATATGTGGATCGGACTGCACGCCGTAGTGATATATATGTAGATCGGACTGCACGCCACAGTATTATAGCGCTTGGGCTGAAGGAGTCCCTCCGGAGTTTGCACACACCCCTAGTGAGCGCAGTTATATATTATTGGATCGGGCTGCACGCCGAGCATTATATCTATTATATTGGATTGAGCTGCACTATATATATATATATATATATATATATATATATATATATATATATATATATATATATATATATATATATATATATATATATATATATATATATATATATATATATATATATATATATATATATATATATATATATATATATATCGCAACAGTATTAGTAAGGATATGGATGCACACCACAACCGTATTAGTAAGGATCGGGCTGCGCGTCGCAGCAGTGTTGGATCAATGTTGGATCAGTGTGAGACAATAGCAGACTGAAACTGGAGTTTTCACTTTAGAGATGATTTACCTGTACTGTTGTCCTTAGAACTGTTGAGTGTTCATACATGTGTTCTTACTTTCAGTTGTTATTTATTGTTACTACTCGCTGAGTTGGAAGTACTCGCTCTACTCCCCTGCACCTTGTATGCAGATACATGGATCCAGGAGGGCAGTTGAGCTATACATTACTGTCGTTCCAGCTTTTGCGGAGACATCGAGGTAGCTGCTGGCGTCCACAGGACCCGATCTCTCCCTTCTAGTATCTATCTCTTGTATTCCTGCTCTAGACTTGGTTGTATAGACTTAATTCTATTGTTAGAGGCTCAGACTTGTGACACCAGATTTATTGGGGCTACATTTAAGTTGTTTCATAATCCGCACTTGTTATTATTGTTATGAAAATAGGCTATATCACTTTAAATGGAACAATTTTAAATTTAATAATTGAACTAGTTATCTGGAAATGGTCGGGCTTGCATAGCAATGTGTTGGGTGCCATCACGACTGGGGTTTGGGTCGTGACAAGTTGGTATCAGAGCCTAGGTTATCAGGTCTCGCGAGTCATAAGCCGGTTTAGTAGTGTCTCACGGATCAGTACAAAGACGTCTGTACTTATCCTTAGGAGACTGCGGAACCTTTAGGAAAACTTCAAATTCTCGAAATTCATGTCGTGCGACTTTGTTGATCCGAAACTCAACTTTGTTATTCATTCTCTCGCAGATGGTGATGACTCGTGCTACATGACGAGGCAGATGACCACCATTGCCACTTGTTAGAGGCCGTGGACGCAGTTGTGGTCGTGGTAGGGGTAGAGCAGTTGGGGCAGTACCAGTTGACCCACCAGCTATCCCCATTCCGGATCAGCCTCCAGTTGTAGAGGTCCCAGCAGCACCTGTTCAGGCACCAGCTGTGCCTATCGTGATTCCGGGTCTTCAAGAGACCTTAGTTCATATTTTGACAGTTTGCACTAGCTTGGCTCAGGTAGTTTTAGCCTCCACTACAGCAGCTACATCCTAGACTGGGGGTGGTCATCAGACCCCCGCAGCTCGCACTCCAGAGCAGGTAGTGCATGGCCTTCAGACACCAGAGGCACCACTAGTCCAGCCAGCGGCTCCAGTTCAGTCGATTATTCAGGTTCATAGTGACAGGTTCCTAGTGATGCTTAACGACGAGCATCATCGTCTTGAGAGGTTTAGCAGACTTTCACCACCTATATTCAGTGGTACTCCAGGCGAGGATGCCCAGAGCTTTCTCGAGAAGTGTTGTCGTATGCTCCATACATTAGGGATTCTTGAGTCGAGTGGTGTATCATTTACTACTTTTCAGTTTCAGGGAGCAGCCTTCATATAGTAGGAGGCTTATGAGCATCCTAGGCCGGCAGGTGCGGCACCATTAACATTGCATGAGTTCTCCACTATTTTTTTTGGAGAAGTGGATACCCCGATCTCAGAGGGAGGAGCTACGTAGGGAGTTTGAGTGGCTCCGTTAGGGGATATGACAGTGTCAGAGTATGAGGTGAGGTTTACAAAGTTAGCCAGATATGCACCATGAATTGTTCTTACTGATCCTGAGAGGATCAAGCGCTTTGTGGATGAGCTTATTTATCCTATTTGAATCTTGATGATCCGAGAGAGGGTCCTGAGTCATTCATTTGAGGATGTGGTGGATATAGCTCGCGAAATCGAGACAGACCGTCACCGAGAGTGAGAGGAGAGGGAGACCAAGAGGCCTCGGGGATCAGGTAGTTCCAGCGGTCCTCAGTCTAGAGGCCAGAGTCAGCAGAGCTGAGGTCCTTATTTTAGATCTTCACAGCCAGCCCGCTCAGAGTATCGTGGGTCATCTTCTGACCAAGGTCATCAGGGCTCTCATCAGGGACAGCCATTTCTCAGTGCCCTACCAACATATAGTTCATCTCAGGCTCCATCTGTTCAGGGTTCATCAAGATCGAGTTCTTCAGCTGGTCACTCCGGTGCGAGGGGTTCCCTTCAGTCCCAGCCCCCAGCACCTGGGAGTTGCTTTGAATGTGGGGAGATTGGGAATATTCGGAGAGAGTGTCCTTGTTTTGTATCTAGGCCATCTCAGCAGAGGGGGCAACCCTTATCTTCTGGTCCATCTACTTCAGCACCCGCCCCACCAACTAGGGGAGAGGGTCAGGCATCCAGGGGTCGCCCTCAAGGGGGAGGCCGATCAGGTGGTCAGGCTCGTTGCTATGCTCTTCAGGGCCGTTCAGATGCGGTTGCTTCAGATGCTGTCATTACAGGTATTATTTCAGCCTGCCACAAGAAATGCCTTAGTTTTGTTCGATCCCAGTTCCACTTATTCCTATGTATCTTTATATTTTGCTCCTCATTTGGCATTACCCGAGGGTGTCTTGTGTTGCCCGTGCATGTATCTACCCTGGTAGGCGATACCATTGTTGTGGACCATGTGTACCGGTCCTATCTTGTTACTATTGGGGGTCTGGAGATCCGAGTAGACTTACTGCTGTTGAGCATGATTGATTTTGATGTTATTTTGGGCATGGACTGGCTATCTCCATGCCACGCTATTCTAGATTGTCATGCCAAGACAGTCACATTGGCTATGCCGGGTATTCCGAGGATCGAGTGGCGAGGCATGACTGATTATGTACCTAACAGGGTAATTTCTTTCCTAAAGGCCCAACGGATGGTTGAGAAGAGATGTCTATCGTATTTGGCATTTGTGCGGGACATTGGAGCTGAGACTCCCAGTATTGATTCTGTTCCCGTTGTAAGGGATTTTCCTGATGTGTTTCCCTCAGACCTGCTAGGCATGCCTCCGGACAGGGATATTGACTTTGCGATTGATTTGGTGTCGGGCACTCAGCCTATTTCTATTCCTCCTTATCGTATGGCACCAGCTGAGTTGAAGGAATTGAAAGAGTAGCTTCATGAACTCCTAGATAAGGGGTTCATTCGGTCGAGTGTGTCACCGTGGGGTGCACTGGTCATGTTTATCAAGAAGAAGGATGGCTCAATTAGGATGTGTATTTATTATAGGCAGCCGAACAAGGTAATAGTGAAGAACAAATATCCTCTACCCCACATTGATGATTTATTTGATCAGCTCCAGGGAGAGAGGGTATTCTCAAAGATTGATCTTCGTTCAGGCTATCACCAGCTGAAGATTAGAGATTCTGATATCATGAAGACAGCCTTCAAGACGAGATATGGGCACTATGAGTTTCTAGTGATGTCTTTTGGGCTGACTAATGCCCCAACCGCATTCATGCATTTGAAGAACAGTGTGTTCTACCCATATTTGGACTCATTCGTGATCGTGTTTATTGACGACATCCTGGTGTACTCTCGTAGCGAGGAGGAGCATGCTCAGCATCTGAGAGTTGTATTACAGAGGTTGCGAGAGGAGAAGCTATATTCCAAGTTCTCCAAGTGTGAGTTCTGGCTTGAGTATGTGGCTTTCCTGGGGAACGTGGTGTCCAGCGATGGTATTCAGGTGGATCCGAAGAAGATAGAGGCAGTGCAAAATTGGCTTAGACCGACCTTAGCCACTGAGATTTGTAGTTTCCTGGGATTGGCAGGATATTATCACCGATTTGTTCAGAGATTTTCTTCTATTGCTTCACCCTTGACTAAGTTGACTCAGAAGAGTACTCCATTTGTGTGGTCCGAGGAGTGTGAGGAGAGCTTTCAGAAGCTCAAGACGACATTGACCGCAGCGCTAGTTTTGATATTGCCGTCAGCTTTCAAAGTTGGCATTGGATATGTGTTGATGCAGGAGGGTAGGGTTACTGTTTATCCTTCTCACCAGTTGAAGCCCCATGAGAAGAACTACCCTGTGCACGATTTGGATTTAGCAGCCATAGTTCACACTCTAAAGATTTGGAGACATTACTTGTATGGTGTTTCTTCTGAGGTGTATGTGGATCATCGCAACCTTCAGCATCTGTTCAAACAGAGAGATCTTAATTTGAGACAGCGGAGGTGGCTTGAGTTTCTTAAGGATTATGAATTACCATATTGTATCATCTGGGGAAGGGCAATGTTGTGGCTGATGCTTTGAGCCAAAAGGCGGCCAGTATGGTCAACTTAGCTTATATTCCTGTTGGGGAGAGGCCATTTGCATATGATTTTCAGGCGTTGGCCAATTGGCTAGCGAGGTTCGATATTTTTTAGCCGAGTCGAGTGTTGGCTTGTATTGTTTCTTGGTCCTCTTTATATGATTGCATCAGAGAGCATCAGTATGATGATCCACATTTGCTTATCCGTAAGGATAGAGTTCTGTATGATGATGCCATGGATGTGTCTATTGATGGTCATGGTGTTCTGAGGATGCAGGGCTGGATCTGTGTGCCCAATGTAGATGGTCTTCGAGAGTTGATACTAGAGGAGGCTCACAGCTCGCGGTACTCCATTCATCCGGGTGCCGCGAAGATGTACTAGGACTTGAGATAGCATTACCAGTGGAGGAATATGAAGATGGATATTGTTAGTCATGTAGCCAGATGTCTCAACTACCAGCAGGTCAAGTATGAGCATCAAAGACCGAGCGGTGTTCTTCAGCGTATGGTTATTCCTGAGTGGAAATGGGAGCAGATTACTATGGATTTCGTGAGTGGTCTCCCTCGCACTTCGAGGAAGTTTGATTTAGTGTGGGTGATTGTTGATCGGCTGACCAAATCCGCACACTTCATTCTAATATGTACTACTTATTCATCGGAGCGGTTAGCATGGATCTTCATGTAGGAGATCGTCAGGTTACATGGGGTTCCAGTGTCTATTATATGAGATAGAGGTACTCAGTTCACTTCTCAATTCTGGAGAGCATTTCAGCGAGAGCTGAGTATGCAGGTAGAGTTGAGCACAACATTTCATCCTTAGACAGATGGACAGTTTGAGCGCACTATTAAGATCTTGGAGGAATATGTTGCGTGCCTGTATGGTCAATTTTGGAGGTTCATGGGATGAGTTTTTTCCACTTGCAGAGTTTGCCTACAACAACAGTTATCATTCGAGAATTCAGATGGCCCCGTATGAGGCGTTGTATGGTAGACGGTGTAGATCTCCTGTGGGATGGTTTGAGCCTAGCGAGGCTAGATTGTTAGGGACTGAGTTAGTTCAGGATGCTTTGGAGAGAGCGAAGTTTATCCAGAAGAGGCTTCGCACAGCTCAATCACGCCCGAAGAGTTATGCGGACCGGAAGGTTCGAGATGTGTCTTTCATGGTTGGTGAGAGGGTCTTGTTGAAGGTTTCACCCATGAAGGGTGCTATGCGGTTCGGGAAGAAAGGGAAGCTGAGTCCCAGGTTCATTTTCCCTTTTGAGATACTTAGGAGGATTGGGGAGGTGGCATATGAGCTAGCTTTGCCACCTAGCTTGTCCAGTTTGCATCTAGTATTCCATGTGTCTATGCTCTGAAAGTATGTCGGGGATCCGTCTCATGTGTTGGACTTCAGTACGATTAAGCTTGATGGTGATCTATCTTATGATGTGGAGCCGGTGGCTATTCTGGGTCGACAGATTCGGGAGTTGAGGTCCAAGGATATTGCTTCAGTAAAGGTGCAGTGGAGAGGCCGGCCCGTTGAGGAAGCTATTTGGGAGACCGAGCATGAGATGCAGAGTATATATTCCCACTTATTTGAGACTCCAGGAAGGTTTTTTGACCCGCTCGAGGATGAGTGTTTGTTTTAGTTGGGAAGAATTTCACGACCCGGTCCGTCGTTGTAAGGCCCCGTAAAATTTTTGGTGCATAAAACCTAGTAGCTGTGGTGTCTTGGTCCGAATAATGTGTTAGGAATGCGTAGAATAAGTTTCAAAAAATGTAGAGAATTAATTTTTCCGAAAAGTGTTCAATTTGCGGTCAAGAATGCGATCGCAAAACTGACATGCGGACCGCATTCTTGCCGCAAAACGTTCCAGTGAGTTGCCCAAAATTGTGTCAAAATGTGCGGTCGATATGCGATCGCATGTCAAATCTGCGGTGCACTTTTGCGACCGCAGAATCAACATGCGGTCCGCATAGTGACCGCATTCCTTAACAGAACCTGCATAAACTTTGAGGCCATTCTGCGGTCACTATGCGGACCGCATGTTGATTCTGCGGTCGCATAGTGCACCGCATAATTGACCCCGGCCCCGATTTTTGTAACATTTTGACCCGATCTCTTCTTTAATATAACACCTTTCTTCTTCATTTTATCATATCATCTCACCAAAATTAGAGAGAGAAGAGAGGGTTTTTAGAGAGAGAAGTTCTTCATCTTCAAAGATTGTTCCAACTACTTAATTCCAAGGGATTCTAGGGCAAGGATTCAACTTCCCCAATATTTTCAAGGTAAAAACCCTAACTATTTTCTTTGATTTTCAGTTTTAATTGGGTAAAGAGAGGTTTGCATATAATAGCTTTTGAAAATAGAATTTTTACACTCATGCATGATTATTGAACTTGATTTCTAGTAAAAAGAAGTGAGTAGAAGTAAGAGTCTTCAAGAACAAAGTTGGCAAGAGTAGGATATCTTGGGTAAGCATAAAGTAGGAAGAAAGATCATCACCAGGTATGTATGGCTAATTTTGATTCTTGTGAAATCGCCTATATGTGTGAAGTTTGTTTGTTTCGTGTTAAATTGACTAATTGTGAAACTCTTGATGTTGTTGTTGAATATTCAAAGTTTGTTGTTGAGCTATGAGTGATGTAAAATGAGAGTTTAATTTGGCAAAATAATTGTGAATAATGACTATGATGGCCTATATGGCACCTTGTGGAAAACAAACGAAACACTTGAGAATTGGTTTATTGTGGAAAGAGATGAAACACTTGAATTGTGGAAATATTGTAACATGGTTGTGATATTGCATTGAGAATAAATTGAGAACATGAACCAATGTGTAAGTTGCTTATTTGAACTTGTTGAAATTGTGTGTAGTACCTTATCTGCTGTTTGAAATTGTTGTGTTTTCAACTGTAAGGCGGGGTCGTGTTGCGCGCCGCAACGTGGTGAAATAAGGTGTGGGTTGGGGTGATAAGGGTGGCCGAGGTAATAAGGGTGGTCGGGGGCAATAAGGATGGAAAGCGATCGAAATCGCTATTGAAAATTGATACATAAATCAATAATGTGAAATTGTGAAAGGAGACAGCAGGAGAGTTTGCAACCTGTGGGGCACTGATTTCCCCTTTGTTTGACTACTTGTGCTTTACGTGATTGATTGGTTATTGTTAAATTGGCTGATCGTAGAACGTGCTTTGTGTGAGAACTATTTGAATGAGGAAAATGTAGAAACATGGTTGGCTGGCTTAATTAATTGTTGATGTAATTTAATGGCTTGAGTTTACTTGGGACAAAGTTTGTCCATACATACCAGTACAATTCAAGTGTACTGACGTCCCTTTTGCCGGGGCGCTACATTCGTGTCATGATTGTAGGTGGATCAGTAGCAGGCACTTCAGCTCATCGGCAGTAGTATCCTTCTCCTTCCACTGCCCGTTTTTGGTGAGCCCCTTTCTTCCTCGGGGCCTTGTGTGGTTCATGCCACTTCGGTTTAGATTTCATTTTGGTTTTGTAAGGTATAGCCGGAGCCTTGTTACCGGCAAGTATTGTATTTCCCTTTTTGTATCCTAAAGGCTCTGTAGACATGTAAACTGTGGGACTCCAGTATTATGTATACATTATGTTATGTCGGGCGTTGTAAAAATTGAAATCTTGTTAATGAATCACTCGTATCATTTTATTTGTTTAATGTGAAATCATTCATGGTTAGTAATATATTTGGTTAATGAGAAACAGTCATCACAGGGGTAACGCGTGGGAATGAAAGGCACCCAGGTCCGCTTGACTGGGGCAACCTGGTCAGGCGCCGGTCATGTTCCTCGATTTGGGGCGTGACAGTCGTCACTTGAGTTACCACCTCATTTTCCCCATTATATGCTTGTTCATGTTTCAATATATGTATTTGGTGAATTTGAGCCAATTCGGATTGAGTTTGGTAGGAAATGGGACAAATAGTCTCTTTGATGAATGAATAGTTTGGAAAAGTCAACAGGATGTTAACTTGTGAGTTAGAGGGTTCGGAATCGAATTATGATGGTTTGGTTAGCTTCGGGGGATAAATTTTGACTTAGGAGAGTGATCAAAATTGAATTTGGAGGTCCGGTGTAGAAATATGCTTTCGAAGTTGGAATTTTGGCGAATTGCGGTCGATATGTGAGATTTTTATCCAGGAGTCAGAATTGAATTTCGACAGTTGCAGTAGCTTTGTTAGGTGATTTTGGATATGTCTGCAAATTTTCAGGTCATTCAGACTTCGTTTGGTTGGGTTTTTGATTGGATGTTGGTTTCGGAAATTTTAGTTGAAACGTAGGCTTGAATCCTTCTTAATTTGATGATTTTTGTGTTTAAGGATATGTTTTTATGATTGGAGCAAGTTCGTATTGTGTTTTAGAGTAGGTTGGTTGTTTTCGTTGAGATCCTGGGGGCCTCGGGGGGAACCCGGGGGTCCAAACGGATCAATTCTTGCATTTTTAAAGGTCTGATGGTTGCTGGTATGTGTTGCGGGAATTTCCTCTATGCGATCGCATAGTTGTTGCTGCGATTGCATAGAATGTTGGAAGAGGGGCCGGAATTTTGTGCTATGCGATCGAGTAAGTGTGATTGCGATCACATAGGGTAGGGAAGTTCTACTCTACGATCGCGTAGAGGGTGCTGCGATCGCGTAGCTGAAGGTTTGGACGATATGCGATCGCATGGGTCAGTGTGCAATCGCATAGAGCATTTTAGAGACCAGGATTTTTTGTTCATCGCGATCGCATGCCAAGGGATGCGATCGCATAGAGTAAAATCTGGGCGACGGGAGGGTTTTAAGAAAATTAAATCAGTCGCGATGCTTGGGTATTTTCCTCCATTTTTGAGAACCTTGAGAGCTATGTGATAGAATTCGAAGAGGATTTCATCGGGAAGTGATTGGAGGTAAGTCTCGTGGTCTTAATACATCTTTTTATCGAAGAATATTCCATTATTTCTCTGAAATTGGGTATAAATTGAGGAAGTTAGGGCTTGTATATTTGCTATGAAAAATCATGATTTGGCGGTTCAATTAAAGTTCGATTTTGATAAATTTAATATGCACGAACTCGAGGCGAGATAAGGATTCTGAAAATATGAATTTCATAATTTTTCGAGAAGCAGGCCCGGGGCTCGGGTTTTGGAAACTTCGTATTTTTGGGTGTTTTTCAAGTCCTTTCAATTGGGTTATGATTCATTAGCCTATTTTGATGTATTCTTATAGGCTTTCCTAGCATCCGAGGAGATCGATTTGCGAGGAAAGCGCAAGGCGAGCTAGGACTTTCGATTTTGATGTATTCTTATAGGCCAAAGTCTTACAGGTTTTTGGGTGTTTTTCGATTTGATGCTACATCTCAACATCTGAGGAGGTCGATTTGCGAGAAAAGCGCAAGGCGAGCTAGGACTTTGGCCGGTTCGAGGTGAGTGGTAGTAATGAATGATATACTGAGGGTTTGAAACCAGGTATTTGCACTATACAGTGCTATGTTGAGATGAAACACGCGTCATGTGATGAGCGTGGTGATATTGTGACTGGGGATTCAGACTTAGTCCATCTCGATTGATGGTTTAATGTATTTATTGAGTGAGACTGAGCTTATATCTTTATAATTGGGCTAGTTGCCATGTTTGGGGCCTTGTGCCGATCTGTAGAATCTTAGGGAAGCCTATGGAGCTAAATGACCCCTATATCATGTTGAACACATACTCTCAGTCGTACTCTTAGTTGTATAGCATGACATGAACCAGTACTAGAAGTGTACTCTAAGTGAGAATACCTAGGGTCGAATACCCTGTTCTAGCTGAGTGGGCCTGAGAGGCCAAGTTTATATTGACTGAGAGGGGTCGAGGACCCATAGTGAGGTATTTATATATATACTGGGCTGGCCTGCACGCCACAACGTTTTTTTACATATATATGACTTTGATCGGACTGCATGCTGCAGTTGTACATATATGATATATATATATGAATCGACTGCATGCCACAGTAATATATATGTCGATCGGACTGCACACCGCAGTAATATATAAGTGGATCTGACTACACGCTGCAGTGATATATATGTGGATCGGACTGCATGCTGCAGTATTATAGCGCTTGGGCTGAAGGAGCCCCTCCGGAGTCTGCACGTACCCCAGTGAGCGCAGTTATATATTATTGGATCGGGCTGCACGTTGCATCATTATATATATTATATTGGATCGGGGTGCACGCTGCAACATTATATATATATATATATATATATATATATATATATATATATATATATATATATATATATATATATAAGTCATCCCTCTTTGGCCTAGGATCGGGCTGCGCACCGCAGTAGTGTTGGATCAGTGTGCGACAGTAGTAGACTGAAACTGGACTTTTCACTTTAGAGATGATTTACCTGTGCTGTTGACCTTAGAACTGTTTAGTGTTCTTACGTTCAGTTGTTATTTATTGTTACTACTCACTGAGTTGGAAGTACTCACTCTACTTCTTCCACCTTGTGTGCATATATAGGGATCTAGGAGGGCAGTTGAGCTATACATACTATCGTTCCAGGTTTTGCGGAGACATCGAGGTAGCTGTCGGCATCCGCAGGACCCAATCTCTCCCTTCTAGTATCTAACTCTTGTGTTCCTGCTCTAGACTTGGTTGTATAAAGTTTATTCTATTGTTAGAGGCTCAGAATTGTGACACCGGATCTATTGGGCTACATTTCAGTTGTTTCATATTCCGCACTTGTTATTATTGTTATGAAAATAGACTTTTGACCTTAAATGGAACATCTTTAAATTTAATAATTGAACTGGTTATCTGGAAATGGTCGGGCTTGCCTAGCAGTGTGTTGGGCGCCATCACGATCGGGGTTTGGGTCGTGACAATTGGTTTGATTGCAATTCGAGTAAGAGAGCTCTTGATTCCTGGTGTTTTTGTCTACTGTTCTGCATTGTTTGCTGAAGCTGTTGGGTTTTAATCGTGATTTCAAGCATGTGCTGTGTTATTGCTGTTATCGCTTGGATTCTGCTGATCTTCTTCTTCCTTATCACCTTAGAACTCATCGAGTTTCATTTCAATTTGACCAGGTACACTCCTGATCTTCGAGGATGTAATTAAAGCTTTGAAGATATGAAATATTCATTATTTTTCCACTAATTTTGATTATGTTCATCTTATAGATATCTGATACTTTAGATCTATGTAATTTGTTAGGATTTTATGTACATTATGGACTTGGACTGTGTAAATTCTAGAGTGAAGCTAGTGATTCTAAGATTAGTTAGTTTAGATGTTAATATAGGATAATACTAAGTAGATCAGTTAAAAAATGATCACTTAGGTCACAGGTTTAAAATATCATTAAAATTTACTTGATTTACTTGTAAATGTTCATCCGTACCTAAACTAGAAACGTAATATAAAAATGTTAAAGTACTCTTATTAGTTAAGTTCTGAATCAGTATCTATTAATGAGAAAAGCATGCAGTAGTTTCTGTTTATGATCCTGAGCCGTTTAAATTAGCTTAATAACTCATAGTTAAATTCGGATATCAGATATGAAACAGGAATAAAAATACAAATGAAGTTCAGGATTTAATTCGAATATATCAACTGTATATCTAGTTTAGTACCTGCAGGTTAACAAATAATAAGGTAGTTCTGCACTGAATAAGTATGCGTTTTGACTGATAAACATAGAACTAATTAATCTGGTAACTAGACAGTAGTATATAAATGAAATGAGTGTTAATTTTTAGTTAAGTTCTAATATTGAAAGTCACAATACTTGTGTACATACATAATTAGCTTTCGATAAGAATGTCTAAACTTATTTTGAATTGGGTTGACAATTTGGGCGTGATCAGGCAAAAGAAGTAAGATTCAACTGTAACGGCTTCTAGGCCATAAAAACGAGTTTGTAATTGTGAACTGTGCTTTAATTAGCCCTGTGCATTTCCTGTATGTTAGCAGGAATTCCAGGCCCATAATACACAACGGCCTGGATATGAATAAATGTCAATGCAAATTACACCAAAACTGCACTAATAGTTATTTCAATTAGAAAAAAAACAATGATAGAGAACATAGCACAACCTAGGTTTGACCTCTAAAAAATACAATGAGATGAGCCTCGTTATAAGCTAAATACACGGGGCCCTCAAATAATTGTTATAATATTTTTAGACTCGGAAGGACCGTTAAGCTAATGTCACGGTCTTTCCCAAAGAAATAGATACCTTAGGTACAATTTAATATACATTCTCAATTATAGGTGCACATTTATGTGACCCAAATCTTACTCTCAACGAAGTCGAAATGTATTTAATTCCATAGGCATACTGGTACGGTGTGGTTGAGGAATGCATTTTCACGACATTGCAATTCTTTAAAATTGAAAAATGGAACACTAATGCACATAATTAAAAATATATAATTGGAATCAGATAAAAACAAATACAATAGTTGAGCAACCATGCTAGAACCACAGAATTCGGGAGTGCCTAACACCTTCTCCCGGGTTAACAGAACCTTATCCGGGTTTCTAGTTCACAGACTATAACAGAGTCAAACTTTCCTCGGTTCGGGATTAAACTGGTGACTTGGGACACCATTATATTCTCAAGTGGCGACTCTGAAAACTTAAATAACTAATCCCGTTTCGACTGTCCTTAAATTGGAAAAAGACCTCTATGCCCTCGCAGGTAAGTAGTATGAAAAAGGGGGTGTGACAACAGTAAATACAGCCCAATAGATCTGGCATCACAAGTCTGAGCCTCTAGATACAATGGAATATCATCCTATACATAACAAGTCTAGTGCATGAGTAAAGGAAATAACAAGAGGAGACAATGGGCCCTGTGGACGTCGGTAGCTATCTGAAGACTCCGACACTGATCCGGGCAACAACAAACAACCTCAGCTAGACTCTGATATCCCTGTATCTGCACACAATATGCAAGGAGTAAAGTGAGTACTACAACTCAGTGAGTAATAGCAATAAATAATAACTGAAAGAAAGGAATCATGTAAGAACACTATGCAGTTCTATAAATATCAGTAAGGGTAGACGTATTTCTGAAAGGGGAGAATCCAGTACCAATCTCCTACAGTCCAATAGTTTTCTAACACTGCTGCGGCGCGCAGCCCGATAATATATATAATGCTGTGACGTGCAGCCCAATCCAATATAATAGTGAACTGCGCTCACCGGGGGTGTGTACATACTGCGGAGGGGCTCCTTCAGCCCAAGCGCTATAATACTGTGGCGTGCAGTCCGATCCGTATAATATATCAATGCGGCATGCAATCCGATATATATAATATATCACTGTGGCATACAGTCCGATCCAATACATGTATGTGTATATACTGTTGTGATGTGCAGCCCGATCCGTATATATATATATATATATATATATATATATATATATATATATATATATATATATATATATATATATATATATATCTATTGCGACGTGCAGTCCGATCCAATACATGTATGTGTATATACTGCTGTGATGTGCAGCCCGATCCGGTATATATCGAATACCTCAATATGGGGTACTTGACCCCTCTCAGTCAATATAGACATGGCCTCTTGGGCCTACTCAGCTAAGACAGGGTATTCAACCCTATGTATTTCTCATTTATAGTGCAATTTGCTAATACCACTTCATATTATGTTTTACAGTTAAGGATATGACTGAGAGTATGTGTTCAACAGGTAAAATGTGGTCAATTAGCTCAACAGACTCCTCTAAAGGTTCTACAGATCGGCACAAGGCCCCAAACAAGGCAACTAGCCCAAAATATACGGATATAAGCTCAGTCTTAATTAAAAAGTACAGCAAGCCATCAATCGGGATGGACCAAGTCCGAATCCCCAACAGTAATATCACCACGCTCATCAAACGGTGCGTGTTTCATCTCAATATAGTACCGTATAGTGCAAATACGAGGTTTCAAACCCTCAGTATATCATTCATAACCATTACTCACGTCAAACCGGCCAAAATCCTAGCTCGCCTTGTGCTTTCCTCACAAATTGACCTCCTTGAGTGTAGAATATGATCAAAACCACAAGGAATAGGTTATATTAATCTAATGGGACATAACCCAATTGAAAGGACTCGAAAAACACCCAAAAATACGAAGTTGGAAGAACTCGAGCCCCGGGCCCACTTCTAAAAAAATTAAGAAATTTATATTTTTGGAATTCTCATCTCGCCACGAGTCCGTACATATAAAGTTCATCAAAATCGGAGTTCAAATGGGCCATCAAATTCCAAATTTACATAGCAAAAATCAAGTCCTAATTTCTTCAATTTTATACCCAAATTTAGAATATTAATGGATGATTCTTCAATTAAATGATGTTTCTAGACTACGAGACTTACCTCCAATCACTTCCCATTGAAAATCCCTTTAAATTCTATCAACGCGCTCTCAAGGTAGTGCAAAAATGGAGAAAAGAATGATTGGTTCGCGACTAAAATTTTCATTAAAAGCCTTCTGTCCAGGTAAATTCCCTTCTACGCGAACGTGAGATCTCTCACGCGTTCGCGATAAACAACTTTCAATAGGCCACTTTTCCTCTACGCGAATGTGTACCACAAGACGCAAACACGCTGCTTAAATTTCCAATGCTACACGATCGCGACCCCTCGACCGCGAATGCGATGAACAAACTTGGTTGGGCCCTAGATTCTTCTACGCGAACGCGACATTGCCATCGCGAATGCGATGGTCCCCAATTTAATACTACGCGAATGCGTCCTTCACAATGCGAACACGATGACCAAGCATGTCTTTCCTACACGAACGCGTCCAAAGCCACGCGAACGTGAAGGCTTAAAAATTCCTGCATAGCTTCTGCAACTTTCTGCAGATTTTATAAGTTCCAAATGTCCCGGCAATCATCCGTAATCACCCCGAGGCCCCCGGGACCTCAACCAAAAATACAAACATACCCCAAAACATCATATGAACTTGTTCCAATCATAAAAAAAATACATACAACAACACGAGAATCATCAAATTACCACAGATTCAAGCCTAAATTTAACTAAAACTTTCGTAACTCATATTCGATCAAAAACCCGACTAAACGATGTCTGAATGACCTGAAAATTTGCAGACTTATCCAAAATTACCTAACAAAGCTACTGAAACTCCCAAAATTCCATTCTGACCCTCGGATCAAAATCTCACCTACCAACCGGAATACGCCAAAATTCAAACTTCACCAATGCAAGCCTAATTCTACACCGGACCTCCAAATTTATTTCCGATCGCTCTCCTAAGTCAAAAATCATCCCCCTAAGCTAACCGAATCACCAGAATTCACATTCAAGCTCTTTAACTACATAGTCAACATTCGATTGACTTTTCCACAATAAGCTTCCTTCTAAGAGGCTATGTACCTTGTGTTCAACTACAATCAACTCGATTTCACCCGATCAACTCTAATACCGATATTAAAACATGAAAAAACACAATAAGGGGTAAACGAGGCGTCAACTCACGTGAAAACCGGCCAGGTCATCACAAGCACTTAGCTTGAGACCCAGTTCGAGCGAGGTCGAACCTAATACATTTAATGGCAAAGGCACTTAGCCTGAGTTCCAGTTCGACTGAGGTCGAACCTAATAAATTTTAAGGGCGAAGAAACTTAGCCTGAGACCCAATTCGAGCAAGGTTGAACTTGCTTTTATAGCGTTGTTTTGGGAAATTTTCGATTTCTTGGCTTGAAATGTCCCTGTGCCGGTTTCTGGCCTGACACCGCATTATGGGTGAGGTAAATGTTTCACACTTCTGTCCTGAGGGAGAAGGGGGGCTTCTTCTTTTTGTCTGGTTGTGTTTGGATCTTAGTTTCCTTTGATGCATTCGAGTGTTATGTGCTCGATGCACTTCCTTTGGTCTGTTTGAGTGTGATTGCTTTCTTTTTTGGACGTTTCTTTGGCTTCCATTCCAGGAAGAAACTATGTCATTCTGCTAGCAAATCCCCACAAACGACACCAAATTGTTTGACTCGAAAATTAACGAATACTTCTTGAGCAAATCAATCAAAAAAAATGAAGGGTAAATCATAGCCAATCATAATTATTCACTGAATCAGAAGACAAATTTGATATATACGAGCAATCAGTTGGAGAGTGATACAAACGGGTTTTATTCATCATAGTAGCTTGACCTGCCTCTTCTTAAAGATGTTCGAGATCTTATAGTGGTCTTGTTTATCGCCCCATGTATGAAGCGTATTTCTCCATTTCTATGTATTTAGAGTATTGTAGAAGAAGAAGCCCCCTTTTGAAGGTTCTCTTTCTTGGTATTTATAGCTTCAAGCTCTATGAGTTGGTCATGAGTTGGCGTCATTTGGTTGTGGAGACGTCCTCTTGTTGCGAAAGGGTAGTGATCCCCTTGTTCACCTCAAGGGCAGCTGTTGTGAGTCAAAAGTTAGTGGCGTTGACCATTCACTATAAATTGGTTACGAGGGGTTGACCCCATGGCCATCACCTGATCGAATTTCTACCAATACAATTTGCCCTTATTAATTAACAAACATATTTTAAAGATTAATTAGTTTCTGGTTAGCTTACATTTGATATTAACTATCCATTCGTACCAAATTATTTGTAGTGTTTTCTAAAAAAAATTGTCTTAAGTTATTTATTATTTTAAAAGTTAAAAAAAATTACTTTTTTCATTTTACCTTTAATAGTAGTAATTATTCTTGAAAACTACTCCTCGATTATGGAGTAAATATTTAATGAAGAGATATTATATCCTAAGATATAAATAAGTATAAAATAATAAAAAATTCTCCTAATTAATATTTTTTAAGAAACGTGTAAGAGAAAAATATGACAGGTAATTTGAGAAGAGGTGTATTGAACTTGAATTGTGTCAATTATTAGGTAATAGAAGTACTGATTTAGACAGTAAATGAAATTACAGCCATACCTCACTATAACAACATCCTTATATAATAGCAATTTACTATAAAAGCAAAGTCATCCTTAGAATTAATTTTTAAAGTTTTATTTTACCTTTCTATAATAGCTTTTTTACCTATAATAGTAACAACAACTATATTAATAGCAGAACGCTCTATGTAAAATTATTTATCTATAACAGCCGTGTAAAATTTCTAAGATTACTAACAAATAATTCAAAAAATCTATGCACATTCTTTTTCATTAAACAAAGGTTCATCTTCATAATACATAAGAAGTGAAGATCTGCATATGATATTTTTTTTCATTTGACAAATACAAAAAAAATGCTAAGATTCAAATGTCAAGCTTTTATATTGTTTTCATGGGAAAGCTATCATATATCCTTTTGTTAAAAGTTTTGAACATATAATTTTTTGTCCACTTGAGTGTTATATCTCTAGTAAGAAAACGGAAATCTACGAAACAAGCTATAATTAAAAACTTTATCCATCGATCTTGAAATAATTTATTTTTTCTAGTAGCTTTAAAATATGTGCATTAGAGTTTAAATGTATTTACGTTAAGTTATCAATTTGTTAATAATATATTAGACTTCCTTAATAATTGTTGCGGCCAAATGCACGCTAGTATACGCAGCAGTCAAGTAATAAAGTGACTAAAAGTCGGATATCGAATCCACGAGGACTTGTGATTCATTATTAACTAAATTATACTATCCTAGTTATCTAAACAAGAATTAAAGCTAGAAGTATTTGATTCTAAACTAATTTAAAATAAAAAAAAAACAAATAATAAACTCTAAATAAAGGGATATCAGAATTTTATGCTATCAATGCGATGAAAATGATCTAGAGTTATGGGCTATCTAACAATCCTATTATATTCTTCAATTCAATTGACTCACTAATTTATCTAGCTTATTAGTTGACAGGGTTAATATTGCTCATAAGAATTTGTCGAGTTCTTACTCGCCTATTCAAGCTAACCTAACGCCTATATGTTTATGGCATTAGCATAATCAATAACGCATTTATAATTCTTGTAAATCAACCAAGCAAGGAAATTAGATATATCTCTATCCTAACCGCGAATCCATTCCCCGATGCCCGGGTTCAAGAACTTGCTCTACTCGATCCTATATGCAATCTAGAATTCCCACTTTTGAGTTCAATTCTAGATTCGTAGATAGTATTCAACTGGTGATCAAGCAATCAAATAATTAAGTGTAGGATTGATGTAACGACCCGACAGACTGTTTTTGAAATTTACGCCCCGATCCCCAATTAACTGCTTTCCCTAAGTTCATTTCTGCTATTTTGGTTTGTCGGGATGCTCGGTTCTAGAATTTGAAGTGTTTTGGGACACTTAGTCCCTAAATGAGAGCTTAATCGTTGAAAAATGGCCCGTATTCAGAATAATGTTAAGACGACCTCGGAACGGAAATCCAATGGTTCCGTTAGCTCCATTAGGTGATTTCGGGGTTAGGAGCGCGTTCGGAATGTTTTTTTGGAGGTCCGTAGCTTATTTAGGCTTGAAATGCCGAAGTTTGAAATTTTTAAAAATCTGGTTGATAGGTTAGATTTTTATTCATGGGTCGGAATGGAACTCTGATAGTTCCAGTAGCTTCGTTAGATGATTTTGGATATGGCTGCATATTTTCAAGTCATTCGGACACCGTTTGGTTGGGTTTTTGATTGGATATTAGTTTTGGAAGTTTTAGTTGAAACTTAGGCTTGAATCTACCTCAATTTGATGATTCGTGTGTTTAAGGGTATGTTTTTATGATTGGAACAAGTTAGTATGATGTTTTAGGGTAGATTTGTACTTTTGGTTGAGGTTCCGGGGTCCTCGGGATGAGTTCGGGTGATTAAACAGGAGAAATTTGAAGTTCATCAGGTCTGGTATATCTGCCGTCTCGTATTTCCGCTCCTGCAGAAAAGGCCCGCAGAAGCGAGTCTGTAGAAGCGGACAAATGAGCGTAGAAGCGCTTTGGGGCAAGTCAGTGAAGTTCCGCTGAAGCGGACGAATGTTCGCAAAAGCGCTTTCGCAGAAGTGAGAAGGCTATCGCAGAAGCGAAGGGGGCAACCTTGGAGGTTTCCGCAGAAGCGGACAAGTTCCACTTAAGCGATGTCGCGAAGCGACTGATAATTCGCAGAAATGGAACTCAATTTTTTAGTGAGGGTTGCAGAAGCGACCAGAAGTCGCAGAGGTGGAGCCGCTAAAGCGGAACAGGAATCGCAGAAGCGAAACTCCTGAAGAGTTTAAGGTTAGTTTAGTTCGAAAACTTCAGAGTATTAGAAATATTTGGGGCTTCGAATTTAGAGGCGATTTTGGTAATTTTGAGGAGGAAATCAAGGGGTATCATCAGGTAAGCACTCATGGACTCAATTTATATTAATATACTGATAAAACATGGAATTAATCTCTTAAAATGGAGGAATTAAGGTGTAACAATATGGGATTTTGCTCTAAACGTAAGAGAATGAAAATTGATGATCTGAATGAGAAAATAGACTCCGATTTTGGTAAAGTTTATATGGTTAGACTCGTGAGAGTGCGAGCGTTTTGAAAATGTAAAAATATTTTGATTCCGAGCTGATGGCTGGAGGGGCATTTTGGTCATTTTACCTATTTTCGCGCCTTAGCTTTAATTTTAATAATGTAATTAGTTACTTGCGATGTTATTTACACTATGTAATTGGTTTGAATAGATTTGGGCCACTCGAAGTCAGATACTCGTGGCAAAGGCATTATTTCTTAGCGGTTTTGTACCGGGATTGAGGTAAGTGACTTGTCTAACCTTGTGTGGGGGATCTTCTCCCCTAGGATATATTATGTGTTGATTTAAATAACTTGTACGGGAGGTGACGGGCATGTACTTGTGCAAATTATTGAAAAATCCACTTTACTTGAATTGCTCAATCAGTGTTATCTCTGTTATTTGATTGGTTTAATTGCAAGATTTATCATGTGTTAGCTAGGGAAGCATGAATAGATAGGATTAACTGTCTAAGTGCCTACTTGTCTTAATTGATTCTCCTGGAACATGTTGAAACTGTATTTAATGGTTAATCGTAGCAGTGTATTTCATTTCTCTCTGCGTATTCTCTTAGTTGATTGTGTTTTTGTTTTGTGGACTGCAGGTTCGATTCCGGGAGATCCGGTGCTACTGAGGTAAAGGATCGCGGGTTCAATTCCCGTAGATCCTATGATACTGAGATAAAGGACTGCGGGTTCAATTCTCAGAGATCCTGTGATACTGATATATAGGACTGCGGGTTCAATTCCCGGAGATCCTGTGATATTGATATAAAAGACTGCGGGTTCAATTCCCGGAGATCCTTGCTACTGAGATATATGAACTGCGGGTTCAATTCATGGAGATCATGATCTATTGATTTTGTACTTGTTGTGTTGATTTCTCTTTGTTAGCTTAACTGTTGACGACTTGTAGTTTCTATCTCGTTTTATTGTTATTTCAGAATTACTCCTGCTTGCACTGTTCGATATGAATATTATTATTTTTGTTATTCTCGGTAGGGCCCTGACCTTCCTCGTCACTACCCAATCGAGGTTAGGCTTGGCACTTACCGAGTACCGCTATGGTGTACTCATGCCCCTTGTCTGCACACTTTTGTTGTGCACATCCAGGTCCATCTAATCAGACGCACTACCGGTGATCTAGGAGTATTTTCAGGAGACTCGAGGTATGCATCTGTTGCATCCGCAGATCTGGAGGGTCTTCTTCTGTTCTTCCCTAGTGATGCGAGTTATTCCTTTTTATTTCAGTTGTATAGATACTCTTGGTGTATAGAGCCACATTTATACTCTCTTAGCCTGTGTTTGCCCGTGAGTTTCCGGGTCTTGGTGGTTATATATTCTAGAATTTTGGTAAAGTGTATGTGTCGAGCGGCATCTATTACATTTTCTATGTTATTCCGCTGTTATTTTTTCTTGTTGTTCGTAAAAGCTGTAAATTTCGCATTATGTTAGGCTTACCTAGTCGTGAAGACTCGGTGCCGTCATGACAGGTTCACGATTGGTGAACAAGGGTCGTGACAATTGATTAAATAGAAAATATGATAAACTAAGAAATTAAAATAATCACAGCCCTAAAACGTGAAGTTTAGCTCCACATAGACATGGTGGCAAAACAATAAATCATATAAAGAAATATAAAATACTAAGTTGGCGGAAGAAAGATAAACCCGGCCTCCACGGTGGCTCTGTGCTCTTCCTAGGTTGAATTGCCTTCAAAAAGTATGTTAGATCACCTAAAGGAGCATTTTTGGCCTATATATTGCGTACAAAAGTCATAGGCCAATGTTCTCCTATTCCTAGTCTGACTCAGCTTCAGGGATTGATGTTGGGTGGATGCTTCGCATCCACCGCGTCCTCCGCTTCTCAGCTTCACATGCTTGGGTGGATGCGAATTCATCCATCTCAGTTTTGCCAGATGCGGATGCTATGGAGATGCTATGGGCCGACTTCACTGTTAAGGGTGCACCAAGTCACCTTCTTTCCAAGGTTGGATGCGATGCATCCACCCTCTTCTCCTCTAGTTGGAGCATCTTTTCTTCATATTTTTGCTCTCCAAACATCCTAAACCATCATACATAACTCAATTAGTCATAAAATCAAAAATTAAACCATTTTGGACATTTTTAACACCAAATAGCAACAAAAAGCAGTTAATGGGTAATATAATATCAAAACATACACAAATATGCCCAACATCACCAACTCACACTTAAATCTTTGTTCGTCCTCAAACAAACCATCACTATATATTTTGGATGAAACACAATTAAGCTCTTACCATTCAAAGCACACTACACCTATGATCATGGTTGTTTGAAACAATTAAGCTCTAGCATATGCATTCACATACACTTTCCCTTTTTATTTATGCAAAACTTCAAAAATATTCAAACAAAGACAGCATACTCATGACAATCCTAGCCTCAAAAATTGACTCAATGTCACAATGCACTCACAGCTTAAATACACCACATCATAGAGAAGTCTAATAGTGTAGCATATCCCCCGTGAAGCCATGTGCCCTCAAAACAAAAACAAGAGAGTAAGTTGAATCCCTATATTCAAATCAAATGCTCAAATATATTTTAAGGAATCATATATATATATATATATATATATTTCACATGCATGCAATTGGCACCACAAGCTTGTCCTTAATGTAAGTCTCTGCTCATGTAGGCCCACTCGATCTAAAATCAATTAGAACTTTTTATGGTGTTAATGTGGGCTAAGGGATGGGTAGGATATATTTTGGAATATTGGTAAACCCTCCCGAGAACTTTAACATATTATATAATCAACCGTAAGCGCAAATTCTTCAGTCCCAATTTCAATATCACAAACTAAAGTACCTCCAACAATGTTCCCTCTTTCTTTAAGCACTACTTTATTTCATACCCATTAGCAAGAACATAACAACAAGTTATTCATATCTATTTTTCTTTTCTTCTTTTTTCTAGATTATTCTTTTTTTTCAACTATTTTTTTTAATTTCCGCTTGTGGTGAATTATTTTACATAACACATTCACCTTTCTTCCTTTCATTGATTTCACTCAAAAGTCACCCCACACTTAGTTCCTTCTTACTTCTTTTAACGCTCATCTCACAATTAAAGTGCTTTAAGAGGTAAAATGATAAAAACAATGTCAATTGAGAATAAAAAAAGGTATATGCTTATAATGTGAGTGCCAAATAAAAGTATATAGGCTCAAAAGGTTTAACTAGGGATATATTTTATTTGTGATGAGCATTTAAGCTCAAAAAGACCAAAGAAAGCCTAAAATTATTTCTCAAATCGAGCATCACCTCAAATTTCGCTTCGACTCACATACCGGGCAAGTTCTAGACACAAGTACAATACATAGACTACACAAAAACTTCACCACACATGGCACATGACTCATTCTGGACGGTCCCATTCCGACTCTCAAATAATGCAAGTATTCACGGAGCCACAAAATATTAAGCATCAAGTGAACGAGACATAGGCGCCACAAAACATGTTATCCAATTTATAAAGGTGTCATGATTAATATCAAAATATAGGGAAGATACAACACATACCAGCCTAAATATGCTACTATCAAACAAGTCAACGCGCCTAGGAATCTTATCTTTCTTCCTCCATTTAGTCCCTAAATTCTAATCTTCTCTAAAAATAAAATAAAAAATACTACTACCTAATCAAAACTACATCCCATGAAAAAGAACCGAGGCACAAAGAAAAATCACATGAGATTATTACTACATAAATAAAGCTAAAAGACATATTTTTTGATTTTTTTCTTAGACTTTAATCCCTCAAGAAAACTGTCTAGGAGATCCATCATTGGGAAAAGTTCAATCTTTTCTACTTTTTTTCGTTTTTTTCTTCTTCATAAAAACTACTACACATAAGAACAAGTACTACAACTAAGCTAAAATAGCACAAAAAATCACCCAAACGATCTTCTCACCCCACATTTAAAATTTTTGTAACGCCCTCATTACAAACTATAAATAATAAGAGAGTAAAAGATACTCCCTTGTAGGACAAAGGCCAAAGCAATAGAGTCTCACGTGATACTCAGACTTCCCTCAGGCATCATCCTTTGTGTGGGCACCCCACACTTCGTCCTCGCCATCTAGCTCGCTTTTGCACTTGTCGAATGGCTTTGCTTCCTATGCTCATAATCCTACAAAACAAAAATAAATACTACAAAATAATAATAATAATAATAATAATAATAATAATAATAATAAAATAAAATAAAAAATAAACAAAAGTAAAAGAAAGCAGTAAAGTTGGTTGCCTCCCAACAAGCGTCTGATTTAACATTGCGGCACGACTTGAACTATTTTTCACCTCCACCTCGAACTTATGGATTGTGTTCCTAATTTGGCTTCAAGCTTTCTACTATGCTCTCGGGGTGGTGGGACTACAAAGATAACCAAGCCAAGTAATAAATTTTTTACTCTACACCTTTCGACCTTTAGATGAGGAATGTAGTTTTTGCTTTTTGGCACAACAAATTCAAGAATATAGATATTCTCATGCTCACCCTTTGACTCACTCATAGGCTCAGACATTTAAATACAATGTGGAAAAATAATTGGAACGAGGTATAATGCGCCCTAACTCATGAATTTTACTACTATTTACATCCCCATATTTACACACACTCAAGTCTCCCGAAGTAATGTGATCTACTCCCTTATATGACTTTAGAGCACTCTTCTCAATATTGGCATCCTCAAGAAAAATATGGTCTAGTTATTGGTATTCTCATTTTAGCTCCTTAATTTGGTCTAGAAGATTTTTTTCCAGCTTCACACAACTCATTATTAAATTGTTGAGCACTACACACATCAATATTTACACTCAAATATGTATCTAGTTTATGCACAACCAAGCCAAAATTATTAATTTTATGTGCAAGTTCATCTCTCTCCGTAGACCAATCATTCACCAACATTGTTAGAAGACAATATCGTTCCGCATATTTTCCTAATTGAGAATATACGTCCGAATACCAACCCTTGCTCCCGTATTCAAATTCAGACATTCCAGAGTTCAAGTCATGGCAAGCCCAAAAAGTTGGGACACAAAAGTCTTCCGTCAACCAAGCATCTTTATCAATAAACATATCTCCAAATATTTCATCCCTAGATGTCATATTGAGAGATCTAGAAACACACTAAGAGAAAAGTCAAATAATTATAAAATTAAAAATATTTACAAAAATAAAAAGAAGAAGAAAAGAAAAACGTGTAAAGATAAAAGTAAAAGTCTAATTTTAAAAAAATAGTTAATTTTTATGTCTTGGTAACAACACCAAAAACTTGTTGCGGCCAAACGCACACATAAGTATATGCGGTCGTCAAGTAATTAAGTGACTAAAAGTCGGATGTCGAACCCACGAGGACTTGTGATTAACTATTAACTAAATTAGACTATCCTAATTATCTAAAAGATAATTAAAGTTAGAAGTATTTGATTCTAAACTAATTAAAATTAAAAAAATAAATAATAAACTCTGAACAAAAAGATATCATATTTATATGTTATCATTGCGATGAAAAAGATCTAGAGTTATGGGCTATCGAACAATTCTATTGTATTCTTCAATTGAATTGACTCACTAGTTCACCTAGCTTATTATTTGACAGGGTTAATATTGCTCCTAAGAATCTGCAAATTTTTACTCGCCTATTCAAGCTAAACTAACGTCTATATATCTATGGACTTAGAATCATCAAGAACGCATTTATAATTCCTGTAAATCAACCAAGCAAGGCAATTAAGTATGTGTCTATCCTAACCGCGAATCCATTCCTCGATGCCGAGGTTCAAGACATGCTCTACTCGATCCTATATGCAATCTAGAATTCCCACTTTCGAGTTCAATTCTAGATTTGTAGAAAGTATTCAATTGGTGATCAAGAAATTAAATAATTGAGTACATGATTGAATAAATAAATCAATATGATAAACTAAGAAATTAGATTCAATATTCAAATAACAATAGTCATGAAAGAACCACAACCCTAGAATGTGGAGTTTAGCTCCACATAGACATGGTGGCAATACAACAAATCTTGCAAAGAAATATGAAAACACTTAGTTGGTGGAAGAAATATGAAACCTGACCTCCATGGCGGTTCTGTACTCTTCATAGGTCGAATTCCCTTCAAAAAGTATGTTAGATCACCTAAAAGGGGGCATTTTTGGCCTATATATTGCATACAAAAGTCGTGGGCCAAAGTTCTCTTATTCCTAGTCTGACTCATCTCCAGGGATTGATGCTGGAGTGGATGCTTCACATCCACCTCGTCCTTCGCTTCTCAACTTTGCATGCTTGGGAGGATACTTCTCATCCACCCTTTGTTCCTCCATCTCAATGTGAGCACATGATTTTTGGCACGCTTAATTTACTCCTATAAATTCTTTAGAATTAGAATTTTTCTTTTATTATTTGACTTTTAGGAATTAATTGCATGATTTTATGTTTTGTTTGAATTTTTTATTTCTAAATTTTAATTAGAAAAATTCAAAAATACAAAATAGCATTTAGGTTCGAATTTTAGCCTTTTATTAGTGAGTCAATATTACAAAATATAATAGAAAAATAACCAAAAATAGTCCTTTTATAATTTAAAATTCTACATTTTATATTTTGGTTTAGTTTTCTTTTAATTAGGAATTAGTTAATTTTGAAAATTAATTAGTATAATTTTATATTTTTATTCGGGTCTTACATAATAAAATCAGAAAATACAAAAAATATATAATAATAAGTAAAATACACAAATAAATAAAAGAAGAAAAAAAACTAAAAATGAAAAAATGGGTTGTTAAATGTAAGTGATGTTGAGACCAAAGAAACACCCATATCAAGCCCCAAACCCCTCAAAATACCGGACCAAGCTAAGCCCAAAGACAATTAACCCAAATCTGGTCAACATTAGTGAGTAATCAACCGATGTCGTTTCTGGCATTAAATTGCGGCCGTTGATTTTTGATGTGACGGATGAGAGGTGTCCTAGGTTAATTCGTATATAAGTGTCCGAATCACCCCCTACCCCCAAAGTACCGTCTCTAACACCCCTATTACACACAACCGCCTTTCACCGTCTGCCGCTAACCGGAAATCGCCGTCGTCGCCGGCCAACCTCCAATGACCCCCAAAATTACACCACAAGTGCTCCACCACCCCTCTCCCTATATCCGACCTTAGTTTTTATCAAATCCCAGTTGAATGTTTCGAATCATAGATCGAAATTTTCCGGCCAAGATGCAAACTCGTCCAATAAGGTCCAAAATTACACCATATCCTACAATTCATCTCCCCATTCATATCTCTCGTTTGTTTATCTCAAACGTCCCTGGAACGCTTCAAATTTGCCAAACCATAGGCGCTGCCGCCATCGTGCATGGAGGCGCTTCCACCATCGTGCATGGCGGCGCCGCCACCCAAACTCTACCAAACTCACACCCTATACTCCCCTCACTCTCCTTTGCTTAAATCCCCAAGCTATTTGCTCCAAATCCAACTAAAAAGTTTCGAACCCTAAATCTAGGGTTTTGCTATCAAGGCTGTTTGAATTTCCAGAAGTGGCCAGTGTTCTATTGGTTTTTAAATCGTGTTTTGTTTGTTCTTGGCAAGAACAAACACATAACATCATTTAAGAACCAAATTCGAGTTCGAGCTAGTTCAACTCCTAAGTCAGTGAGTTCCTTACCTTTGTTGATTCCATTTTTTTTTTCTGATTAATTCTATTCTCCTAAGTTTTTAAGTTCTAGTTGTTGATTTCGTCGCATGATTTCTGATTTAGTTCTTTTGTGATTCATTGTTTAGATTCTTGATTTTGATTTTATTGAGTAGCTTAGCTTAATTTTGATTTTCGTTAGTTTAATTGTTAATTATTAGTTTAATTCCCATTAGTTCAAATTATTAGTTTAGTTGAATTTCATTTTAGTTTACTTTGATTCAGTTGGTTTAGTGATTCTAATAAGTAGTTTAATCACATGATCATTAGCTATGCAATTTGATTTTTGTTTCCTGTTAAAATTCTAGTTTTAAATTAGTTTTGTGTTTTGTTTGGGTTTGTTTGACCGAATAAATATGTTGTTAGTTTAATTGGTTTAATTTTGATTGTCTTTCAAATTCAGTGTTCATTTAAGTTTGAGTTTCAATTTCTATTATTTAGTCTTAGTTAGTTTTAGTTAGTTTAGGTGATTGATTATAACTGTTAGAAGTATAATTAGTGTCAGTAATTTTAGGAGGTTTTCAGGGGTATTTTGGGCATAGAAATGGCCCAATTTGTTAAGGATAATAATTTCAGGACCCAAACCAGGGTAGTATAGGAATTTCATAACTAAAAGAATACCCTAGGGCCTTCTAGAAAGGGGCCTTAGTGTAAGTTTTCTGTATTTTTATATAATTACTTTGGTAACAAGTCATAAAATAGGGTCTAATAGCCAAATTTTGCAATTAAAAAGGGGGGAGGGAGGAAGAGGAGAATGCATCTATAATATTCTGCCGCATTCCTTGCCTATAAAAGGCACCTCTAATGCATTCTTTTACAAGTTTAGAAGCTCTAAAAATTCCAAATTCCTTCGAGCTTATAATTCTCCCAGGATTCTTCTCTTACAAGCTAAAATCTCACATTTTAAATTTTAAATTCAAAGAAAATCCAAGTCTGCATTTCTGCAGTATAAACCTTCATTTTAGATCTAAATCCTAAAGAAAAAAACCAAAATCAATAGAAAACTTTCAAAAAATCAAAAAATACTATTCTATTAGAAACCTTAGGCTGATTTTGATTTTCAGAAGTTGATTCACATAATTTAACTCCATTCTTTATGGCTGAAATTGTAACGACTCTAGTTCACCAATTGTGAACACATCATGACGGCACCTAGTCTTCGCGACCAGGTAAGCCTAATGTATTGCAGAAGTAATAACATTTGCGGAATTTATAATCATAACTAAATAACAGGAATAATATATACAGTTGCCGCATGGCACATACGATTTAACACTTTAAAATTTATGAAACTATCCGAAAGATCCAGAAACCCACGGGCAACACAGACTAAGAATGAAACATAATACTGCTCTAATCATCTGGAAATGTCTATAACAAGGAAAACTGAATATCATCTAACTAACTAGAGGGTAGAATGATAGGGAGACTCTTCGGTCTGCGGACGCGGCAGATATACCTCAAGTCTCCGAAAATGCTCCTGCAGCTACTGGAAGTGCGCTTGCGTAGATGTACTTGGATCTGCACATGAAAAACATGCGCATAAGAGGCATTAGTACACCACAACGGTACTCAGTAAGTGCCAAGACTAACCTCGGTTGGGTAGTAACGAGGAAAGGTCAGGGCCCTACTGAGACAAAAACAATAGAATAGCAAAATATTAATAGTATTCAAGACTGATTAAAATGAATGAATACAACAATGTGGTAAACAGTTCAATGAAACATAATACTACAAGTCCAAAACAGAAACGCAGAGTAAATACAACTAAATTACAATAGTACCGATGAGGGTCTCCAGGATACCGTCCTGTAGCCTTTTTCTCAACTGTCCAATGGATCTCCCGGAATGTCGTCCCGTAGTCCAATTCTCATATCAACAACAAAGGATCTCCCGGAATACCGTCCCGTAGTCCCAAAATAAAAGTGTAGGGGGATCTCCCGGGATACCGTACCGTAGTCCTAAAGTAAAAGTGCAGGGGGATCTCCCGGGATACCATCCCGTAGTCCCAAAGTAAAAGTACAGGGGGATCTCCTCGGAATCAAACCCGCAGTCCCAAAGTAAAAAAATAAGGGGTAACTCCCGTAATCCCGCATGCATAGTCCTAATGTAAATATGAAACCAACATGAAAGAAATATCTAGCAGTGCTTTTATACGCTAGCACATGCTATGATAACAAGTAAAATAAGGCAAATATGAAAGAAAATCCAAATCAAGTATTTAAGTAAAAATCCAGGTTTCAACAATTAGCTCAAGTACGCGCTCGTCACCTCACGTACATGGCATTCAATTACCTATTATCACATCCTAAGGGACGAAGTCTCTCACACATGGTTAGGCAAGCCACTTACCTCGAACCAATGCGAAAATCAACTAGGGAACGATACCCTTGCCACGAGTACCGACTCCATATGGACCAAATCTATTCAATTCAATTACAAATCATAAATAATATTGCAAACAACTGATTCCACTATTAAAATTAAAGTTAAGGCTCGAAAATAGGTAAAATGACCAAAATGCCCCTCCAGCCAACATCTCGAAATCGAATAATCTTCACATTTTCATAACCCACGTACTCTCATGATTCTAACCATATAAATTTCTCCCAAATCGGAGGTCAAATACCCACTCAAAATCATAAAATCAAGCCTAAGAAGTTTTACCCATTTTTCTCAATTTTAGACCTTGAATTTGAATTCTAATGGTTGATTTAGCTAGAAAATGATGGAATATAACCAGAAGGGGTCAAAGAAACTTTACCCAACGATTTTCTCTTAAAAATCCACTCAGAATCGCCTTCTCCCAAGCTCTCAATTGATTTTTCTAACTTTGAAATAAACCCTCGGATTAAACCCTTATCAGACCTGTGATTTCCACTTTTGCAGCCTAAGGACCGCTTTTGCGGTGACACTAACCCGCTTTTGCGGTGACACTAACCCGCTTTTACGGTTCTACTTACGCGGTAAGGAGACCGCTTCTGCGGTTATCCCGGGATGGTGTAAATCCTCTTATGCGGTCAAATAGTTGCTTAAGCGGTGAAGAAGCCGCTTATGCGGCTCCAAGACCGCAGAAGCAAAAATTCCAGAAGCATGATGCAAATTTTTTCTTCTAACTCCAAACTTTGCCCGTTGAGCATCCGAAATCATTCCGGGACCCCTGGGACTCCAACCAAAAGCACCAATACCACATAATACTTTATTTGAGCTTGTACCAATCCTCAAAACACCTCAAACAACGGAAGCCTGATTAAACCAAGGATTCAAGACTAAGAACTTCAAATTCTATCAAAATATACTTTTGATCAAAAATCAAATCAAACTTCGTCTGAATGACCTGAAATTTTGCACATACATCCCAAATAACATGACGGAGCTACAACGACTTCTGGAATTCCAATGAGACCCTCAGATCAAAAATTCACTATTGTACCGGAAACCTCAAAATTTCAAACTTCGACATTTCAAGCCTAAACGAGCTACGACCTCCAAATTACATTCCGAACACTCTCCCAATCCAGAAATCACATAACGGAGCTAATGGAACCATCAGATTTCCATTCCGAGGTTGTCTTCACACTATTACGAATAAAGTCTATTTTTTAACTCTTAAGCTCTCATTTAGGGACTAAGTGTCCCAAAACACCCCGAATCCTAGTACCGAACATCCCGGTAAACCAAAATAGCAGAAATGAACTTAAGGAAAATAATTAATGGGGAATTGGGGTGTGTATTACAAAAATGACCTGTCGGATCGTTACATCCTCCTACACTTAAACATTCGTTTGTCCTAAAACAAGCATAGAGAACATACCTGAAGTAGCAAAAAGTTGAGGGTACTGGTTGTGCATATTCTGCTCGGTCTCCCAAGTCGCCTCCTTGGCCAGCTAACCCTGCCACTACACCTTCATTGAAACGATGTTCTTTAACCTCAACTTTCTGACCTACCTATCCAGAATGGCCACTGGCTCCTCAACATAAGATAGATCCTTATCCAGCTGGACTGAATTGAAACTCAATATGTGTGATGGGTCACCATGATATCTCTGCAGCATCGAAACATGAAACACCGGATGAACTCCGACTAGGCTGGGAGGTAAGGCAAGCTCATACGCAACCTCCCCAACTCGTCTCTATCACACCTCATTTTTCTTTTACCTCTTTATTTTACTACACCCCCGGGAAGGGATATTGTGACGACCCGGCCCGTCGTCACGGGAATTACCACCCCGTTATGTTGTAATTACATAATTCATGCTTTTATATCAGTGTTAGAGTCTATCGGGGAAGTTAGGAGTGAATTGAAATGAAAATGAGGCATATAGCCTTTTTGAAGGAAACTTGAATAAGGAAAGTCAACCCGAAGTTGACTATTTAGTTAGAGAGCTCGGAATCGAATTCTGATGATTCGGTTAGTTCCGGGAGGTGGAGTGTGACTTAGGAGAACAATCGGAATTGAATTCGGAGGTCCGGTGTAGTTTTAGGCTTGAATTAGCGAAGGTTGAATTTTGGTGAAATCCGAACGGTAGGTGAGATTTGGATACGGGGGTCGGAATGGAATTCCGACAGTTGTAGTAGCTCCGTTAGGTGATTTTGGATGTGCCTGCAAAATTTCAGGTCATTCGGACGTCGTTTGGTCGGGTTTTTGATTGAATGCGTAATTCGGAAAGTTTTAAGGAATTTAGGCTTGAATCCGTGTGTAGTTGGTGATTTTGATGTTTAGGATAGTGTTTTTATGATTGGAACATGTTCGAATAAGGTATTAAGATGTGTTGGTGTGTTTGGATGATGTCCCAGGGGCCTCGGGGTGTTTTCGGATGGTTAATCGGGAGAAAAACATGGAAATTGCAGGTTTGAAGAGTTCTGGTTCTGTGGTTTTCGCTCCTGCGGAATTGGGGGCGCAGGAGCGAGCCCGCAGGAGCGGAAAACGAGCGCAGAAGCGCTGGGGTTCGCTGAGGCGGATCCTGGTCCGCATGGGCGGCACCGCAGGTGTGGAAGGAAAGACCGCAGAAGCGGCCTGGGCTCGTTAGGGTAGAATCCGCAGAAGCGGAAGACTTGTCGCCTAAGCGAGTCCGCAGGAGCGGACTCTGATGCGCAGAAGCGGTAAGGCTCGCAGGAGCGGAAGGGGGTTTCGCAGGAGCGGTCTCGCAGGAGCGAGACCTGGGCCGCAGAAGCGAAGCTGGGCGGCTAGGAGTGTTTTCGCAGAAGCGACCATTTGGTCGCAGAGGCGGCCTCGCAGAGGCGGATTTTTGTCCGCAGAAGCAGAAATCGCGCCTGTGTTAAAAATAATAGAAGGGTTAAAATTTCATAAGTTGCAAAACATTTGGGGATCGGTTCTTGAAGGCGAATTGGGCGATTTGGGCGAGTTATTGCCGGGAGAACATCGGGTTATCGTTGGAGGTAAGTTTTGTGGCTTAATTACATCATTTTAACATGAAATCCTTGGTTAAATCCCTCTGTAAATGGAAGATTAAAGGTGGGTTTGAGCCCTAGGCCTAAATTAAAGAAAAACATTGATTTGAGTGGGCAAATGGAGTCCGATTTTGGTAAATTTGATATGCCTAGACTAGTATTGAGACGAGGGTTTTGAATATGTAACTTTTATAATTTTTCGAGAAGCGCACCAAAAGTCGGGTTTTGACAACTTGTGGGTTTTGATATAATTTGGGTTATTTCGAATGAATTGCGTGAAATTAGCGTATATTGATGCATTCTCTATGATTTTGAGCAGATTTGGCATCCGAGGAGATTGATTTGCGAGGCAAGCGCAAGGCGGATTGAAGCTTCTACCGGTTCGAGGTGAGTGGTAGTAGTAAACAATGTACCGAGGGTTTGAAACCCCGTACTAGCACTTCACAATGCTATATTGAGATGAGACACGCGTTCTATGACGGGCGTGGTGACACTGTGATTGGGGGTTTGGACGTAGTCCTTCCCGGCTAATAGAATACTGTGTTGTATGACTGTTACTGAGATTATAACCGTACAATTGGGCTAATAGCCATGTTTGGGGCCTTGTGCCGATCAGTAGAGCATTAGGGAACTTATAGAGCTAGGTGACCCTTATATCATGTTAGAAACATACACTCAGCCGTAGCTCTAGCTGTATAACATAATATGAGCCCGTACTAGATGTGTACATTGAGAGAGATTATCTAGGATGGAATTCCCTGTTCTAGCTGAGTGGGCCTGAAAGGCCAAGTCTATATTGACTGAGACAGGGTCTAGGACCCACTGTGATATACATTATATTGGGCCTGAGAGGCCAAGTATATACTGGCTGGGATAGGGTCGAGGACCCATTATGAGGTATTATATATATATATATACCTATATTGGATCGGGCCGCACGCCGCAGCAGTATATATATTGGATCGGACTGCACGCCGCAGTAATATACATGTAATATACATGTGGGACGGACTGCACGCCGCAGTATTATTGCGCTTGGGCTGTAGGAGCCCCTTCGGAGTCTGAGTCTACACACATTCTCAGTGAGCGCTGGTATATATGATGGGATCGGGCTGCACGCCGCAGCAGTATAGTTATATATGCATATATATATATTGGATCGGACTGCACGCCGCAGTAATATATGTGTGGATCAGGCTGCACGCCGCAGCATTACAGCGCTTGGGCCTAGGGAGCCCCGAAGTCTGTATACACCCCCAGTGAGCGCCGTCGACGTAAAATGGAACGGGTCGCGCACCGCAGCGGTATATGTATTGGAGCGGGCTGCACGCCGCATCATTATACTTAATTATATCCTACTATCTACTTAAATACTTATACATTATAGACATAAGTATGTGTCTTTATATGTTGAGATGGCCGTACACCGTAGGGGTACGAGTGAGGGTTGGTTCAGTGTAGAATCTTGTAGAGATAAACGTAGATTGGAGGTTAGAGTACTACTATAGTGATGACGTACCCGTGAGGGTTGCCTTAGAACTGCTAAGTGATAGCACAGGAGTTCTTACCTTCAGTTATTATTTATTATTGTTACTCACTGAGTTGAAATATACTCACCCC